>OY283146.1:45766525-46167719 GCA_958299785.1 Medicago lupulina | reverse complement strand
AGATTCGGTTAGAAAATATGAAGAGAGAGATGAGATCAGGTCTTTCGAATACTCTATGTTCCCCTAATTGGTATACTGCACCTATTCTTGTGAATGGTTCTCTAGTTCCACGATAATTAACAAAATAGCCCTAATCAATCCCTTGACTTACGTACCTCTTCTCAAACTACAGCCCCTAAACCCTTAGGTGGTCTAATAATCTTTGAAGGTTTTAAGCACGTTAACCTAATATCACTAACAAACAATTATCCATTCCTATACTAACCCTGTTTATTAGAACAATTCAATCCTATCTAAGTTGAAAGCTATGGTCAATAGCCATTCATTCTCATTAAATCATATTTATACGTGATCAAGATATAAAAAACATTAAGAACAATTGAATTGAATAAAAACTAGATTGTCATTCACAATAAATAGAGTTTCACAACATGTTTCAATTAGGGTTACAAAGAATCATCTCAAACCTAATCTCTAAGAGATTTAGCTACTTATAATTGAGTTTACAAATAGCATAATCAATGAAAGAATTAAAACATACATAAACTCGTAATAGGATGAAGAAATTGCCCTCCTCGCCGTCTCTAGATGTCAAAATCGCACTTTGCTCCCCAAGATTCGTAACCCTTGTTTTCAGAATAGTCTTCAGCTTAAATAGGCACAGATGTTCGCCCAAAATCGTGTTACGTTTTAAGTAAATCGTGCCACAATTTGCCTTGTGTAACAAGATAACTGAATTAGGGTTTCCTCAAATCGTGTCACGTTTTTACCATCATTACACGTTTTTCACAATGTCGAAGCCATGTTTTGGTCTTGTCAAATCGTGTCACGTTTTTGCCAAATCCTGACACGATTTCTTTCTTTGTATTTTCTGCAGTTTTTCTGCTTTTCTTGCTGCTCAAGTTGCCTTGTGAACTCCAAAATGTGATGAAAATGATACTAAAAATAGCGAATAACCGACTATCATCATATGTTGTAATAATTTTTTTTTTATAGACTATAAGAGAAATAATAAAAATGAAATGCTGGTAGAAATAATAATTAACTATTATGATGATCAAGATTTTATCCCAACTTATAAATGAGGTGAATTTATCAATTGAGAGAATAAAATGGATAAATATGATTTTTATATATAATTTATAGGCATTTGATAGTTATTTTAATTCAAGTAAATAACATGGGATTTTTTACATATATAATAGTCAAAAATTATATTAAAAAAATTATGTTGATATTGTAAAGTTTATTTATGCATTCATTGATTTAACCCTCTGACTTTTGATTAATAAAGAAAGATGTTATCTTTTCATTTGTGTGTTACTACTCTAATTTTTTTTCCCTTTTACACTGTTATTTATTTTGTGAAATTTCCTATTTATTGTAATATCAAATGATCAATCATATGTGCTATAGAGGGGCAAATATAATACATCAATGCATTTAAGAGACATTTTAAAATAAGTTTAACTTTAATAAAGGGTTTCTTGCAAGTAAACATAGCAGAAGATTTTTTACTATATAAACTTATCAACGAATTTCTATTTGATAATAAATGAAATAGTGGGAAAAAATGGTTGGAATTCTCAAGTTTGTTTATACCATACTCCTTGTTGTTTCTCTATTTCTTGTTGTTATCAATGTTGGTGGTAAGATTATTTTCATATTCTTTTGTATTTATACTATACGAACATTTCTCCTCTTTTCGAAATATTTCTTTATTTTTATTTTACATTGCAGGAAATCATGATTATCACAAGTATTTTCAACGGATACCTTGTCCTGATAAGGATCAAACCCTCCATTGTAATCAAATTGAATGTTGGTGCAAATAAAAGTTAGGTAATAAAATTATTTGGGGTTATTTTGAATAATTTGATTTTCTTTGTTCGTAATGTTGTTAGTTTTATGATTTCTCTCACACATCTGTATATTTCTCTGACCCTTCAACTTATTTGATAGTTGTAGAAGCATGCTGATTATGTTTACAAAGTGTTGTAATAACCTTGTTTTTATTTTTATTTTTTTTTGTGAATAGCATATAATTTTTTTTTTAAAAGGTGAATGGCATAGAGTTGTTTAAGGTTAATTTTGACCTATGTCTTTGATATATCATCTAAAAAACATAGAATTGAGTTTTGGAACTTAAAAGAGTAATTTGATTAATTTAAAATTACACTTTAAGGTGTTATCTTGAAGATTTCTTTGTACAACTACCATGAATAGTCACCTAATAGAATCATATTTTTGTGAATTTAGAATGCACCACATGATTTTTAATAATGCATGTTGTGAATCTAATTGTCATATGTTATAATATGTATTACTATACTGTTATGATGCGCTTTATATGTTAAATCATGTTTTGTGATTGTTCATCTACTCGAGGCTAACAGAATTAAAGATGTACTAACAATCTTTATGTGTCTTATTGTAGACATGCTCGACCGCAAATTATATACCAGTTGACATGGCAAGCAATATATAGATGGATCAAGAAGATATAGAGATGAATAAGTTATACTTCCTCCGTAATAAATTGTACGATGTTTTGGACATTTCACTTGTATTAAAAAATATGATTAATTTTGTATGAAAAATAAATATTATGAGTTGTTTTACAAAATAGTTCTTAATAATTAGTTTGAGAAAAATAAATTAAAGAATTGAAATAAGGGAGATTAATAAAAAAAATAGGTCTTAGGACACTTTTTAAGCATTCTAAATTAGAAAGATATTCTTTAAAAAAGTCAAACAATTCAATTACAATACATTAAATATACAAATTTTCATAAAATGTTACTATTTTAAGCTCTTAAAGAGTACCACATGGGTATTCGATAACATTTCCCTTCCCATAAGAGCATTGCTATTTATCTAGAGAGTTTTTATCAAGAATTGATCAAAAAAATGTCTCAGTCAATTAAATTTGTTATTTGTCGAAAATCAAAAGAGGTAATGGTGTGTAATTAACGAAAGGTGTTAGCAAATACATTGTCTAAAATTTTTGTTGATATATTTTGTCACAGTATCTATCATTTCTCTTTCCATAAATAATAAACATTCATATTGTTTTGAAGATGAGATGTAGAAAATACTAGTTATCATAAATTACAAAATATTCCCTCTATCTCACAATATGAGTGAGTCATTGGATCATTTCACATAATATCATGAAAAAATGTATAAGTGAAACAGATAGAAAATCTTAAACGTGTTCAACTCAAAGTTCATCAACACCTGCTTCGAGTGGCGGTGAAGAATCAATGCAAACACAGTTTACTTCACATTCTATTCCTATAAATTCAATGAATGGTTAAAATGAGCAGAGTTCAGAGAATCATATAATCATCGTAAAAACATATAATAAAGGATTGCAAGAACATTGAATTTCTCATACCATACATGTGAATAGCCCTCCTAAAACCATTACAAAACTAGAGCCGCTAGAACTTAATAAAACTGACACACTGTAATCTGTCACAAAACAAAAGGCTATATTATAGTAGTAATTGCCAAGTGATGAAATGAAATATAAAGAAATTATATCTATTTAATTAATAATTGATTAGACAAACAGAAGTTGATAGAATGCATTAAACATGCAAAGCCTGCTTGATTTTTCATCTTTTGAAAATCCAAAATATTAAAGAGAACCAAGCAGTAATCAAATCAAAATTAGTATAAACAATAAGTTTAACAGGTATGCAAAACACAATTCTCGTAACTTTATCAACAACATATCAATTAACATTCCACGACAGTCGACAGAAGATCATATTTATTCATGTCTAGAAAAACATATAGATGAATTTGTCCCTTAAAACATAGAGATAACAGTAAACCATCAATTTATTCGAGAGATGAACTATTTTCATTCATAGCCAAGATGGTTTACCATCAAATGGAAGACCAATAATAAACTTCAAACAAAAAGAAGCTTCCTTTAACTGATACAAACATGAATTTAAGACCAATAATAAACTCGGCAATCATGGTAGTTATTCAATGTTGGTGATAAATTTCTTTTCTTTTACATGTTATCTTGATGTTAGCATGACAACTAGGTGAATAATTATGTGGTGTGGAGTGCAATTTAAGTTAGGCCTAATTAAAGTGATTTAAGAAGGTTTGATTAAAGTGGACTTATGAGCATTTAATAGGGTTTGAGCGTAGAGACTAATGAGTAATTCTATTTTTTTGATAGATTAATTATTTAATTAATCAATTATGGATTGAAAATAATCAATTATTATAAGTTAATTTTAATATAAATTACGGTCTATTGTGTTAAGCACTAGTCAATTGATGAATATGATTGGGCTATTGTTTACACCGTGATGGGTTAGACCATTTAGTTAAGCCCAATGAGAGGTCCCAGACCTCAATCGTTTAGTTTTTTAAAGGTCCCATCAGACGGTTAATCACTGTGACCAAACTCTAAACCTAAACGGCGATGAGGGTAGTTATTCCTCTCATTCTTGTTGACGGTTGTTCTTGATTCTTTCATCAACCTAGACCTAAAGGTACACATCTTCTTATTCCTTATATTATTGTCAATGATATTCTATAATTTGTATCTAATGATCATAGCCTAAACCCTAAAACTCTTAACAATTGGTATCAGAGCCTACTAGATACATGTTATGGCTATTGGTTTTCTTTGTGAATCATATGTTATTGAATCAATATATCGTTATTGCATTCACATGATTCATTCCAGTTGTTTATTGATCGTAAATTATAGTATGTTGATTTCAGTAATCCTAATACATGAATCAACATATAACTGCCTACTTTGTACATCGAAAATTCATATCCATGAATAAGCAATTGATTCTTAAAATTGGTCTTTGTGTCTTGTCACTAACTTTCAATGATAAGAAACTGAGGGTTATCATTTTGCTACCAACCCTACAATTTCAATTTGAAATTTTCTCTCGAATGCTATCGTGTTTCCCCATAAAATCAAATTAGTAGATCGGTGTGTATTATTCTATGAGAAATCAGTTTCAATTTCAGATTTTGGTATGAACCCTAATTTCTTAAATCTGTCATAAAGTCGATTGATATGTGGCTTCTCTTTTTCGCTCAATCGTGATTTCAACGCCACTTGAATCATTGAATTTCGTCCAATAATGAGTGATACCGAATCGGATCAACCGTGGGTCATTTTCAACCCGTTTCAGGCCATCCGGGCGGAGAAGAAGTTACTTGGCGCGTGCAACACACACATATTAAAAAAAACGGTTATCCCACGCGTGCGTTAGTGTGTCAATATTCTAATGATGAATTAAAATATGTACGCCTCTTTGTTGTTTGTGCGCTAAATATTATAAAAACAATTTATTATGAGTAGAGGCAATTTTAAATTAATTATCATCCTTAGAACTGAATATTTATATAAATCATATTGATTTATAATCAAAGTCTCACATGTGTTTATTTATAATTGTTTATTATGTATTAATGAATATTTTGAGATGACCATGTCGTAAGATATTCTCGTTGAGATTTAATTATTTTGTCCTCTTGTGACTTATTGTATATTATTGCACATATGAAGAAATTTATTTCTTCTCTTTTGTTGTGCAACTATAGAATCCTATATAAAAAGTCAAATCCTGTTTCCAGAATATTCTAAACATAACTCTATAATTATTATATATTATTTTCTTACTATAATACTCCATTTTGTATTTATATTCTAATTCTAGTTTATAGTGGAAGTATTTAAAATTTTATTCTAAGAGTTATATTCTGGATAAAATAGAAAATTATTTGACACACTTGTATTCTAAATAATAACTTTTGTTATTATACTACTTCATATAAATAAATTCTAAAGTCATATTTATGATGTGCTAATTTAAAATATTGTTAAGCACATTTTTCTATTATTTGAATATGACCAAAGTTGAGTAAATTAAGTACAATTGTTTATGCATGATATTATTTTATCATATTCTTTTAAGCATAAACATTATTGATTTGTATAATTGTAATCTCACCTATCATGGGTACAATTATGCGAATTTTGTTAAATAGATTAGCATTATATTGGTATCAGTCATACCCTATCAGTGTGTTGTTATTAATATAATTGCTATTATTCATTGTACCTAAAATGTTTATACTTATGTCAATTAGAGTATCTTATCAATATTTAAATTTTGAGACATAAGAATTGTACATTGTGATGATATAGTTCTAACTTATTATCCTTAAGGTCTTCGAATGAGGTTACAATAAGTAAGTTACACTATTAAAAGACATTTGAAAAATTGTATAAATTTTACAATCCAATATTATTATATTTTGAATTAAATTTCTACTTAAATGTTATTTTGTATATATATAAATATTTTGGATTGCTATTATCCCTTTGTTATGTGAGTGACGGACATACCCTATCGGTGTGACGTTACTTAACATATCATTTTGTGATAGAGAAATAGTTGAATATCTTTTAAACTTTTAATTCAACTGTCATGATTAGTTCTCTATCAAGTGGGAGAATCCTTGCTATGCATTGTGTAACGTGATGAACATACCCTATCGGTATGACATTACTTAACATTACATGTCAATGAACTATATCTCATAAACAAATACATTTATTTGTTTCATAAAGCTAGAGATAAAATTATTGTAGAGACTTATATTGAAGATATTAATTATAGTATTTTTCTCGTAAATCATTATACACTTCCATATCCTTTGATATTATTGTAAACTTATGGAAGATTATGACTATTTTCTCTTATATCCTCAATAATAATAAAAATATATGTCTTGCGTATTTCTGCTGCGTGTAACCTAATCTTTTCTCAAATGTGTGTAGTTATAATTGTAGCATTTGAGTTTTGAGTGAGTTATTAAAATTGTGAATAGAGTCTCATAACCTATTTTATAATAATAGAGACTTATCTCACTCATATGATGATAAACCTTTTACATAATCATCATACTCTGTCATATTAAGGTTACTATATTTATAAAATTCTTTGGAATTTTAATTGTGAAAAGGAAATCTTGTGTTATAAAATTGTTAAATGAAAATTTACATTCTCCTTAATTCTAAATGCATAATATGTGGTTAACTACGAAACTCGATTCTTGATAATATCTGCCATTGACAAAATATGTATTTATGGGGGTTTCATACTATCCTTGAGTTACCACTTGTGTTTATAATTCTGCTATACTCATGTGCAAAATATGTGGTTGATTTCATGAAACTCTATTGGTTAAAATTATATAACCACTTATGTTGATAATCTTGCACTAGTAATTAAGTATCCCACTGTTGAATATTACATTGTTAAAATATTTCTAAATATCGTTGATCACTAGTGAGAATCCCAACTTACTCTTGTTTATATATATGTGGGATCAGTGAGAGTTTGTACACAACACTATATATTATGAGCTAAAATGAGAAATCTCACTCTTGTTTATATATGTGTGAGATCAAGAGAAATGTATACACAATATTGTATAAATACAATATAAAATTCTCGTCATTGCCATATACTCTTGTGCACATTATAAAATATGGCATAGCTTAAATATATTGAGATATATTAAAATTCTTTTAATCTCAATAAGCATCATATTTGGTTGGAATATGCCCAATAACCTCTTAGCATGCAAATACATATATTGTGCTTCTCTTTTTCCAACGGTCCATATTTGGTGAGGTCATAAATAATAAGTACAATTTATAATATCAATACTCCTATCGAGTATGGTATTGTGTTCTTGAAGTACTTATAAATTGAGATAATCGTAAATGTTCTTTTGTTATCGACATTCTAATGGCCACATTAATCCACATCTTTTTTTCTTTAAACTAAGTGTCTATGTTAATCTAATTTGGGGATTCTTGAATTTCCTATTTTGCTTTTATGGGTTTTCATAGTCACATTTTTGCTAATACTTGGATTAATTGAATGTCATAGAACATTTATTGATTTTGACTGTATGTAATTACATTCTCTTAATAGGCTATCCCTATAAGTAATTACTTTTCGTGTACCTATCTGGATATGACTTCTATGAAATTGAAAACTCATTGTCAGAACCACTAGCCACAAACTTATGTATATGAGTATTGTAACTCATAATGATTTGATTAAGTTTATGGTATTTTGGGTTAGTGGGAGTTTGTTATAGCATTTTTTAAATGCTTGGGCCATTCTTCAATGACACATTCTTTTTAATTCAAACGTGTTACTATAAATTCATCATTTGTTAGAAAAGTGAGTGTTTGATTTGTATGATTTGTTTTCCCTATCGGATTCAATTTCTGCAGCATTAAAGCTTACTTCTCTTTTGAATGATTAGTGCTTTGACCATACAAATAAGTAAAATTTTATATTATTTTAGTAATTGAGTATTGTCATTCAAGTGGGAGATTGTTAGATTAATTATTTAATTAATCAATTATGGATTGACAATAATCAATTATTATAAGTTAATCTTAATATAAATTATGGTCTATTGTGTTAAGCACTAGTCAATTGATGAATATGTGTGATTGGACTATTGTTTACTAAATGGACCATGATGGGTTGGACCATTTAGCTAAGCCCAATGAGAGGTCCCTGCCCTCAACCGTTTAGTTATTTAAACGTCATCCCATCAGACATTTAGTCACTCTGACCAAACTCTAAACCTAAACGGCGATGAGGGTAGTTATTCCTCTCATTCTTGTTGACGGTTGTTCTTGATTATTTCATCAACCTAAACCTAAAGGTACACATCTTCTTATTCCTTCTATTATTGTTAATGATATGCTATAATTTGTATCTAATGATCCTTGCCTAAACCCTAAAACTCTTATCATTTTTATGATGGTATAAAATAGAAATACCAATAATTAACCCAATGTCACACACACCAAGCCTCCGTTTTTGTTGACGTCCTATCATCACAAGGAGACGAAGAGAATAACAAGGAGTTCTCTTAGTATGAGTGTGTGTTGATCTGGAAAGCCATTACCACATCAATGATATCTCTGATTATGAATTTGAGTAAGCTACACAAATTAATTTGTTATTTCCGATGATTAACATGATTGACTCTAGGGTTTAAAATTAAGTTTGGTTCTAACACAAATATGATTTGAAGATGTGGTCTAAAAATACGAAGATAAAGCTAATAGTCATGGATGTCATGATTACCATGGCTCTCGGTATTGTTTTTGTCGTATGTCCTTGGTTCCAACTTCCAATGCGGATGTTAGGAGAGAGTTCTGAACCTAAATAGAAAAGCTTGTGGAGCTTATTAGATTTTTTTTTCTTAATCCTATCAAATGGGCTGCCAAACCTGGTTGCCAAACCTGGTTGCCAAACCCTTACGTTACACAATTGTACAAATTTACATCTTTAGGGTGTGTTTGTTTCAAGTTATATCTGTTGATTCATGGGAATAAAATGATAGAAATATATATGCCTATGTTTGTTACAAGTTTACTAAATTTTATTCCCGACTATAAAATGTTTCTAGGCATAGAAAATTTTTCCCAAAGAAAAGGGTGGGAATAAAGTTCCCATGAAGATGAGAATAAATTTATATGTAGTTACCTATTATAATAGCTATTTTTATGGTTCCTATGAATATTACAAAGTTAACCAAACATATTTTTTCTAAATAACTTGGAATAAAATTCCCATCTTTATATTCCAAGGAAAGTTATTCCTATGAATAAATTTGATAAACTTGAAACAAACACACCCTAGGTGTGTTAAAACAAAGTAGCCATACTTGAAAGTTTTTACTCCATATATAAACTCATGTAGAATCGCATTGACTGACAAAATATACAGAATCAGGATTTTGTTGGAACAAAATGTGTTTAACATTACCTTTTAAAGTTTTGAGTGATAACCAAGTACCAAGTATTATAAAATTGTTAATTGGATATGCTAATATTTGTTTAAGTGTACAGTGAAGGTGGGAAAAACACAAGAAGGGGGGGGGAGTTGAATTGTGTTTTCAAAAACGTTTCTTTCTCGCGAAAATCAGCACTAATGAGAAACAACCTTGTTCGCGTATATGTATATATGTGTGTAAGTTCTTTAAGTCTTCATCTCTATTTATAGAGGATTTGAGAGACGTTGGGAACTAGCCAACTCATCACTTTATCTTTGACCGTAGCTGATATGACACCATTGATCTTTTGCTTGATTTGAGGATTGTACTATGAAACCAATATCAAATCCATTCCCGTAAATATGGAATAAAGTTTGCAGTTGTTGCTGTTATTCTTGTCGTGTATAGAAGACACACTGCAGAGTTGGTGGTTGCAGGGACAAGCGCAGGCATAGTGGTTGTACATTCCGTACACTGTACTTTGTCAACGCTTTTTAGTCTCTGAACAAATTGGCTTCTGAACAAATTGGCTTCTGATGAACTCTGCTTCTGGAAAATTGGCTTCTCATGACGTCATCTTCAGGAGCGCTTTCTTCAGACGCACTGCTTCTGACTTTCCAGGAGCGCTTTCTTCAGACGCACTGCTTCAGATGCTCTCCAAGCTTCAGTCTAAGATACCTTTGCTCTTTAATTCATTCAGTCAGAACCTCTTGTAAATAATTCTTTGTTAATGGTCCTGTACACTTGAATAAACTTTTAGCAATATCCAATTGATAATTTTTAATACCTTGTTATCATCAAAACTTAAATGGTATAATTGTGAAACACCCTTTGTTCCAACAATCTCCCCCTTTTTGATGATGACAAACATAAGTATTTAAAAAAAAAAAAAAATCAATTGTTGTTAACTTAATTAACAAGTTGACTTTTAGGGGTTCTGAGGTTTGTAAGCTCTGACTTCCCCTGAGTCTAATATTCTTTAAGGTGAGGTTTGTAAGCTCCCCCTAAGTCATATCCAAGTTAATTAAATTCATTTTAAAATCAATCAATCATTTCGTAAGTTCTAGATGAAATAAAATAAGGTTCTCAAATAAAATAGAGTCTGTTAGGATTTTATTTTATTCTTGGGCTCAGATTCTTTGTTAAATGATTTCTATTACTCCCCCTTTTGTCATCAATTAAAAAGAACAAATAAGAAGAAGTAAAGACACGAAATAGACAAAAGTAAATAAAATTTGTATAAAACAAAGAGTGAACAAATACAAAGAAGTCAGAGACGAGAATTAAAACATATGAGGTTGAGGTTGCTGCTGTTGAATAAGAGCCATCAGACGCTGAATGTCTTCAGACTGCTTCTTGACAATTTCTTCCAGAGCCAACTGCCTCTGAAGAAGAGAATCTTCCCTAGCCTTAGATTCCTCTTGCTGCTTCAGCACCTTTTGCTTTAGCATCTTTAACACCTTGGAATCTCTTGTTACATATTCAGATTCAGCATAGAACGGAGCATTAGCCAGATACAGAGGCTTGCTTGGGAGTTGCTGAGAAGAGTGCACTTCTTGCAGACGACGTTTCATAGCATGAGCTTGAATACAGCAGCACTTCTTGGCAACATCATCAATGAAATCAAATGCTCTGTTCTTGAGATCAAACCAGCTATCCTTATATGTGAATGGTAGAAAAGGAGTTTTCCTGAGAAGAACCAGATTCTGCATCTCCTCATTGATTTCTACCAGCTGCTCTTCTAGATAATAAGAGTCCAGTATGTTAATGGGTGGTTGGTCAGAGGTCTGAATTTGTGAGGAAGATGAGGGTTGGTCAGAATCACAAGGGTGGTTTTGTGTTGGTTCAGAATTTGAAACAAACACAGTGGGTTCAGACTCTGTCACTTGGACAGACTCTGTAGCCACTGTCTCTATAACAGATTCTGGAATAGTCTTTTCTTGAGGTTTGGTTGATTGAGGTGGGTTTTCAGAAGTTTGTTGTTTGTGGTATTCAGGAAGTTCTCCTGAATAATGATTTTCAAGGTTGGAAATGACATGCTGTTCTGAGGGTTGATTTTGTGGTGAAGAGGTTGTTTGTTGTTGTTTGTTTGTAGGTGAGTCTGAGATAGGTAGTTCAGCAGTTGTTGGTTTTTCAGTAACTACTTGTTCTTCAGCAGTAGCTGTTAAATCAACAACTTTTGGACTATCTTGGTTTGAAGATGATGGAATGGGTACACTAGGGGGTAACATGTTAAGAGGTTTGATAATGGGGGGTTGGAAAGGATGATTAGCAGGTAGTTTGTTGTGAATACCTACCCTTCTTTCAGATAATTCCCCTATTGTTTTAAGAATTTCATCGTGTACCGGTTTGAAGAGGTTGTTTGTTGTTGTTTGTTTGTAGGTGAGTCTGAGATAGGTAGTTCAGCAGTTGTTGGTTTTTCAGTAACTACTTGTTCTTCAGCAGTAGATGTTAAATCAACAACTTTTGGACTATCTTGGTTTGAAGATGATGGAATGGGTACACCAGGGGGTAACATGTTAAGAGGTTTGATAATGGGGGGTTGCAAAGGATGATTAGCAGGTAGTTTGTTGCAAATACCTACCCTTCTTTCAGATAATTCCCCTATTGTTTTAAGAATTTCATCGTGTACCGGTTTGAAAGGCTTGGCTTTGGGAGAGAGTTTAGATTTTGATGTTGTTGTTTTGGTTCTTGGAGTTCGTTTGGCTTTTGGTGAGGGTTTGGTCAAGTTGTATTTCTGACTTAGAGGAATGTCATCTAAGTCAGTGTCTGTTGAAGATGAAGGTGAAAGAGTGGTTTGGGGAACTGGAATCTGAGTTACCTTAGCAGTCTTGGCAACTTCTGAGACAACAGCCTCTAAAGTAGTAGCTTCTGAAGCAACAGCTTCTGAAACAGCCACTTGAGAAACAGATCCTGAAGCATCAGCTTCTGATGTTCCTTGAGACTCCTTCAGAACCTCCTTGGCTCCCTTCAGAGCTTCTTCCTCTAACTTCCTTGAGAGCATCTGAACCTCAATTATCTTTTCAATGGTGTCTTGATCACAATGTTCAAGACCCATTGCTTTCAGTTTCTCATCTCTCTCGATTCTATACTGAGCTTTCAACCTTTTCTTCTCATTCTTCAGGTTCTCAGAATATTCTTGACATGTCTTTTCCAACTCAGGAGTTATTGTGAACATAGGACACTCAATCTCCTCTCCAGCTTTCCTCTTGGGTGGCCTTACAATACCAGCAGCTTCATCAACTTCAATCTCTTCCCAAGCTATTTTAGCTTTTTCCAAGGTGATTGTAGAGTCACCTTTTTCTCTTTTTCTTTTCGGAGCAGCCACAACTCTAGAGTTTGTTGCTTCAGTTTTAGCAGTCTTTTGCTTTCTGGCCAAAGCAACTTCAGTCTTTCTTGTGGCCTCTTCAGACTCCTTAGCAAATGCTGCTAGATAAGCAGTCAATGCTTCAGGACTGTCTTCCTTAATAATAGAAGGAAAATCTCTTATGGTTTGAGACGGTGCTTCAGATTCCTTCAGATCCTTTTCATCAATAAGGATTATCTGGATGGCCTTCATGTTGAACAGGGTCTTGCCGCTGATCATTCTTCCAGTAGTGATACCCAGAACTCTATCAGACACAAGATTGAACTTGTCCAGAGTCTTCAGCACACCTCCTTGACAGAAGATTTCAGAGAGAAGTCTTCCACAAGGAACTTGTTTCCTTTTGCCTTTGGATGCTTCCTTGATAGCCTAGCACAGGTGATGCATGATATATCTTGGAAGATTTATTTGTTGAAATCCAGCCAAGAAATACAGCACCAATTTATGATCCAGATTGGGTTGATCCGCACCTCTTCCCTTCTGAAAAAAGCATTCGTTGATAATCTTCAGAAGCACCATGTGCTCAATATCCATGTCCACCAACTTGGTTGCTGGATTTCCTTTCAGCAACAGATTTGTGTAGCTTTCCAGCAGAGCGTCTTTCCTTCTAACGTTCCACTGGAACATTCCTTCAGGAGCCATCCTGCAGGCTTTAGCAATCACCCCTTTTGTGATGGATACTGGGATATCCATCACTGCATACTTGATTTCTAAGCCATGGAAAGGTTCAAGTCCCATCTCTTTTCTTGATTTCCCTTTCAGATTAAGGTTTCTTGAAATAGCTAGATTTTCTTGTGACTTGGCAGATTCAACGTAACACACTTCAGCCCGAATCCAGAATTCCTTGACCAGATTCACATACGTCGGTCCATTAATCATCTGAAAATACCCAGACATCTTCTGAGCAGTAATCAGAGTGTCCATGTCTACTCCGTTTCTTTTCAGAGATGCGAAGTCTACAGGTGATTCGATTTGAACTTCCAACGAATCGATTGGAGTTGACACATTAACAGGTTTAATGGAGAAGTTTGATCATGTGCCTTGTTGCATGCTAGAATCGCTTGTTGAAGTAGCCATTGAAGAAAATGAAGGTTAAGGGTAAAGGGTTTCTAAAGTGAGAGAAGAGAGAAAACAGATTTTCTTTCGCAACTGCTTAAAACTTGAAAGTGTAGGAAAGTGAGTGAGTAGTGTGTGTTTGGTATTTATAGTGATTTCTGAAAAAACTTTTCACATATCAGAGGCGACAGCCAGACACACGCATTAATGACATTCAGGGGCGCAAGAATATTTGTTAAAGAGAATAACCATCATTGCCCTAAAAGAGTTGTTTCCCAATGCAGATAGACGTGTCAGAAGTCTACAAAAGTAACTTTAACCTTTTCCACTTCTGAGAATTTATCAGAGTCAAAAAGATTCCTTCCCAGAGTCTGAAGATTTTCTCAGAGGCTGTGTCTCTTCAAATTCTCCAACGAGAGTCTGATATTTCTTCAGCTTTTGATAATTTTCAGAGTCTAGTTTTTCATTCAGAGTCAAGCATTACTCAGAGACAGAATGCATGTTCAAATTTTTCTTTATAAAATTGAATCTTTCAACAGTTAAGGGTTTTGTAAAAATATCAGCCCATTGATGATCAGTATCAATGAATTGAATATCTAAAACTCCCTTTTGAACATAATCTCTGATAAAATGATGTTTAAGTTCAATGTGCTTGGCTCTTGAATGAAGAATAGGATTTTTAGACAAACAGATAGCAGCTGTGTTATCACAATAAATTGGAATACAGTTTTCAGTTATTTGGTAGTCTTCCAACTGATGTTTCATCCAAAGCAGTTGTGTGCAGCAACTAGCAGCTGAGATGTATTCTGCTTCTGCTGTTGACAAAGCAATAGTTGCTTGTCTCTTATTGGCCCAGGATATCAGATTCTCACCAAGAAACTGACAGTTTTCACTGGTAGATTTTCTTTCAATCCTGTCACCAGCATAGTCAGCATCGCAGAATCCAACTAGCTTATAATCTGAAGATTTCTTATAAAGAAGTCCAAGATTAGTTGTTCCTTTCAGATATCTAAAGATTCTTTTAACAACAGTTAAGTGAGATTCTCTAGGATCTGATTGAAACCATGCACACAAGCATACACTGAACAAAATATCAGGTCTGGATGCAGTGAGATACAACAGAGAACCAATCATACCTCGATACAGCTTCTGGTCAACTTTAGATCCTTGATCTTCTTTGTTCAGAGTGAAGGTAGGATGCATTGGAGTGTTCATTTCTTTGCAGTCTTCAAGCTTAAACTTTTTCAGAAGCTCTTTGGTATATTTGGACTTATGAACATACACTCCTTCTTTGCATTGGTTGATCTGAATTCCTAGAAAGAACTTCAGTTCTCATATCATGCTCATTTCAAATTCCTCCTGCATCATCTTAGAAAATTCCTTGCAAAGAGATCTATTAGTTGAACCAAAAATAATATCATCAACATAAATTTGTACAATCAGAATGTCTTTCTCAAGTGTCTTCTTGAATAGTGTTGTGTCAACCTGTCCTCTTTCAAAATCATTTTTAAGCAAGAAATTGCTCAGTCTGTCATACCAGGCTCTAGGAGCTTGTTTCAGACCGTACAGAGATTTCTTTAGCTTATAAACGTGGTCAGGATGTTTTAAATCCTCAAAACCAGGTGGTTGTTTCACGAACACTTCTTCAGAGATGACTCCATTGAGAAATGCACTTTTAACGTCCATTTGATACAAAGTTATGTTGTGATTTACTGCGTAGGAAAGAAGTAACCTGATTGCTTCCAATCTTGCAACTGGAGCAAAAGTTTCAGTGTAGTCAATGCCTTCTTGTTGGCTGTATCCTTGAGCAACAAGTCTGGCTTTGTTTCTAATTACTTCTCCCTGTTCATTCAGCTTGTTCCTAAACACCCATTTAGTTCCAATAATGTTCTTGTGTTCAGGCTTAGATACAAGATCCCATACATCATTCCTTTTGAATTGATTAAGCTCATCTTGCATTGCTAAGATCCATCCATCATCAACTAGTGCTTCATCAACTGTTGTAGGTTTTATCATGGACAGCAAACCTAGGGCAGACTCTTCAGGTCTGAAATGAGATCTAGTTCTTCTGGGACTTTCTTTGTTGCCAATGATTTGATCCTCAGGATGAGAAGACTTGTACTTGAATGAATTTCTGGACTGGATAACTTGCTGTGAATCATCTTGAGCTTCTTCAGAAGCTTCGACAATTGGGACATCAGGAGTTGTTACAACTTCTGAAGTATCATTCAACTCTGAAGACTGATCAGGTTCTGAATAATCATCAGACTATTCTGAACCTGCAATGCTTTCATTCTGCTCTGGAATTTTACTTCCAGGCTCCTTGTCATCAAATTTGACATGCATAGACTCTTCAACACAGAGTGTTTCCAAGTTATACAGTCTGTATGCCTTAGACCTCTCAGAGTAACCTAGAAAGATTCCCTTTTGTGCCTTTGCAACAAATTTCTTCAGATAGACTTTATTGTTTAGAATATAACATGTACATCCAAACTGATGAAAGTAAGAAATGTTAGGTTTCCTACCTTTAAAAAGTTCATATGCTGTTTTATTCAGTATGGGTCTGATATAGATCCTGTTCTCAACATAACATGCTGTGTTTACTACTTCTGCCCAAAAATGTTTTGCCAGATTGTTTTCGTGAATCATGGTTCTTGCCATTTCTTGTAGAGTCCTATTCTTTCTCTCTACAACTCCATTTTGCTGTGGAGTTATAGGAGAAGAGAATTCATGGATAATTCCAAATTTTTCACAAAATATTTCAAATGGCTCATTTTCAAATTCTCCCCCATGATCACTTCTGACTTTTAGAATTTTCAGTTCCTTTTCAGATTGGACTTGAATACAGAATTTTGTAAACACATCATATGAATCGTCTTTAGATTTGAGAAACTTAACCCAACTCCATCTACTGTAATCATCAACTATAACCAATCCATATTTGCTTCCATATAGGGATGCAGTACTAACTGGTCCAAATAAATCAATATGGAGTAGTTCCAAGGGTCTGGAGGTAGAAACATTATCTTTTGATTTGAAAGAAGTTTTAACAATTTTTCCCTTCTGACATGCACCACAGAGTGCATCTGAATGATAATCAATGTTTGGTAAGCCTCTGACAAGTTGTAACTTGCTAAGCTTAGAGATTAATCTCCAGTTAGCATGTCCCAACCTTCTGTGCCACAGCCATTTCTTATCACTCACTGATAGGAGGCAAAATACTTTCTGATCAGCAGTTCTGAAAAATTAATCTTGTAAACATTGTTCTTTCTCTTTCCCTTAAACACTACACATTGATCATCTTCGTTGATTACTGTGCAGTTGTTCTTATTAAACAAGACGTCATAACCATTATCACAAAATTGACTTATGCTAAGTAGGTTATGCCTTAGTCCATCTACAAACCACACATTATTGATTGAGACTGAGGAGTTACCAATTGTTCCAGTACCAATGATTTTGCCAGTTTGGTTTCCTCCAAATCCCATAGTTCCTCCCTCTTTCATGGTCAGGGTTAGGAACATAGACTTTTCTCCCGTCATATGTCGCGAGCAGCTACTGTCCAGATACCAGGACTTCTGCTTTACGTTTCCTTTTAGACATATATGCAGCATCAACAATTTATGTCTTAGGTACCCATATTTTCATGGGTCCTCTTGGGTTAGTCCTAGAAGTTCTGAGTCTCATTTGTGTTTTCTGTCTGAAATTTTCTTGTTCTGTCTTCTTCCAGACTTTGGGTTCAGAACCTTTAGTCTTAGAATGTGACTTAGTAAAGACAGCTTCCTTCCTCTGAAATCTAGGCTTTTGAGTTTCAGAATCTGTTTTCTTCAGAACCTGTTTGTTAGGTTCTGATCTTTTCAGAATCTGTAACGTTGGAGCTTTTGATTTAGAGTCATTCGTTACCTTTGTCTTTTGATTCTCAGGTTTTGACTTAGTCAATTCCTTTGAATTTAAGGATTTAGATCCTGAAAGGGAAGCTTTTCCAGATTCAGACACAAAATGAGTTTTCCGTCCCTCTTTGATGTCATCAGAACAAGGTTTCAGAATTACTTCACTAGAGTTTCCTCCTGTGAAACCAATTCCCTTTTTGTTGTTCTGATTTATGCTATAAATCATAGATGCAACTTTGGTTCTATCAATTCCTGTGTTAATAAACTCTTGAAGAGCAGCATCCTGCTCAGTTAAAGGTTTATTATCACCTTTCTTAGTCATTATTTTTAAATCATTATTTTCTTGTTGTAAAACATCCATTTCCATCTTAGTTGATTCATGAAGTTTTAGCAACTTAATGTATCGTTGCTTAACTCTCCTCAACTCAGTGGATTGGTTTTCATAATGACAAAGAAGTTCCTTGAGAGAATCAATCAATTCAGATCTAGTGAGTTTAGAATATACCTCAGTTTCAGTTTCAGAATCTGTACTTGACTCAGCATTAGATGAATCTTTTTCATTATCAGTAGTAGCTACCAAAGCCAGAGCTATTTTTGCTTCATCTTCAGCATCATCTTTGTCAGACTCAGACTCATTATCCAGATCTTCCCAAGTTGCCATCAAGCTCTTCTTGAATTTCTTCTTGAATTTGTTGGACTTGAAGATTGCTTTCTTTGATTTTTCTTTGGATTTCTCTTTTTGCAGGTCTGGACATTCAGCAATGAAGTGTCCAACCTTCTTGCAGTTAAAGCAACCTTTCTGATATTCTTTTCTAGAGTTTTTGTGACTACTGCCTCTGCTCATGAACTTCTTGTTCTTCTTAGACAGATATTGTAGTCTGTTGGTGAGCATAGCCATCTCTTGAACAATCTCAGAGTCTTCATCAGAATCTTCAGATGTAGATTCTTCTTCGGACTCCAATGCCTTCAGAGCCTTACTTGACTTGCCTCTGGATTTTAGTGCAATGGACTTAGGCTTCTTGACAGGTTCATGCTCATTAAGACCTATCTCATGACATTTTAAAGAGCTTATAAGATCTTCAACACTCAAGGTGTTTAAATCTTTAGCTTCTTCAATGGCTGTCACTTTCGGTCTCCACTTTGCAGGCAAACTTCTCAGAATCTTGTTCACATGATCCGACGTTACGTAGCTTTTCTTCAGAATCTGAAGTCCAGAAACAAGAGTCTGAAACCTTGAGTACATGGTCTCAATGTTTTCATCCTCCTTCATTCTGAACAACTCGTACTGATGAACAAGCATAGTAGCCTTGACCTCTCTGACTTTCTTGTTACCCTCATAAAGTGAGCACAATGAGGTGAACATAGCCTTTGCTGTTGATTTGTCACTCATCTTTAAGTACTCTTTATGAGGCAAGGCAGCCACAAGAATGCCTCTGATCGTATGATGTTTCTTATAAAGCTTTTTCTGCCCAGCAGTGTGAGCTTTCCTATCAGGAGCAGCACCTTCTTCATCTAACCTCAGATCACCAACACCATCTTCAAGAACATCCCACAACTCTTCATCCATTCCCATGATGTGACTATACATCTTGGTCTTCCACCAAGAGAACATTTCTGGATCACCATTAAACATGGGAGGTTTGTTGTGATTAGAAGATCTTTCATTTCTGTTGTTGTTGCTGTAATCATACTGCACAGCAGCTCTAGAACCAGAAGCTTCATCCCTAGACATGTTTTTCTCCGATCGTTTACTGTAACACGGTTAAGTGCTAGCTACAGAGCCGAAGCTCTGATACCAACTGAAGGTGGGAAAAACGCAAGAGAAAGAAGAAGAACACAAGCAATTTATACAGGTTCCTTCCACAATCCGGAAGTAGTCCTGTCCCCCTTGCACTTCCAAGGAGAGTTCCACTAAAATGTAATATCAAATTACAAGATGCTCAAACACACAAGTAAGAGACTTCCTTTGCTCAATCACACAAGAAAGAGACTTCAATGCTCAAGGACAACTCCAAGAGACTTCTAAACAATTACAGAGAATTGAAAAGAGTTTTGAATACTTGATATACAATCAGTGGTATTCACAAAACAAAACAAAAAAGAACAAACTCTGTTTTTTCTTAGACACTTAGAAATTCTAAAATGTGAACTTTTGTAAGAATTTTCTAAGTTGTTGATGAGCAATGTTTGCGACTTTTAATGTGAGAAACAACCTTGTTCGCGTATATGTATATATGTGTGTAAGTTCTTCAAGTCTTCATCTCTATTTATAGAGGATTTGAGAGACGTTGGGAACTAGCCAGCTCATCACTTTATCTTTGACCGAAGCTGATATGACACCATTGATCTTTTGCTTGATTTGAGGATTGTACTATGAAACCAATTTCAAATCCATTCCCGTAAATATGGAATAAAGTCTGCAGTTGTTGTTGTTATTCTTGTCGTGTATAGAAGACACACTGCAGAGTTGGTGGTTGCAGGGACAAGCGCAGGCATAGTGGTTGTACATTCTGTACACTGTACTTTGTCAACGCTTTTTAGTCTCTGAACAAATTGGCTTATGAACAAATTGGCTTCTGATGAACTCTGCTTCTGGAAAACTGGCTTCTGATGACGTCATCTTCAAGAGCGCTTTCTACAGACGCACTGCTTCTGACTTTCCAGGAGCGCTTTCATTCAGATGCTCTCCAAGCTTCAGTCTAAGATACCTTTGCTCTTTAATTCATTCAGTCAGAACCTCTTGTAAATAATTCTTTGTTAATGGTCCTGTACACTTGAATAAACTTTTAGCAATATCCAATTGATAATTTTTAATACCTTGTTATCATCAAAACTTAAATGGTATAATTGTGAAACACCCTTTGTTCCAACATACAGGACCATAGACAAACTTTTTGAGACCATTTATAGGTTCTGAATGAACAAAATAGAGCAAAGAATTGAACAAAAAGGAAGCTTAAAAGCGTCTGAAGAAGAACTGCTCCTGAAGTTAGAAGTGCTCTTGAAGACATAACGCTACTGAAGTGATGACGTCATCAGAAGCAAGTTCGTCAGAAGCAAGTTCATCAGAAGCTGAATATCACCAGAAGCTAAAGTTCATGAGGAAATGCAAACTTAAAGATTCAAAGTCTGTTTATTAGATTCAATGTCGTCTTATTATTGCGAAAGAGTGGAAAATAGTAACAACGGATAACTCAAAGGGATTCAAAAGCATTGGCTGCTTGTTTCTTTGTTAAGCGTTGACAAAGTACAAACTGTACGAAATGTACTACCACTATCTCCACTACACAGAGTTTGTCTCTACTACAAGACAAGGATAACAACTCTGCCTGCAATGGTGTTCCTTCATACATGGAATGCATTTGAAATTGCTCCTTCATAGGACAAAAAAAAATATCAGGCAATGAATCATTGGTCATTGATCAAAGCTTCAAAAGACTCTTTTTGGATGCGCTGGCAACTCAACGTTCATTTCACACCTCTATATAAAGGAGTGAAGACTTGAAGAACAACAAGACTCTACAACAATTTAAAAGCGTCAAAGCTCTGTCATAATTGTTCAGCATCCAAAAGTTCACTTAGAATTTCTTTTCAAAGTTTATATCTTAGAAATTCTAAAGTCTCAAAGAGTCTGTATCTGATTTGTATTGTGAGCACTTCTGATTGTATATCAAGTGTTCAAGTGTCAAACATTTTTCTTGTAATTCTGTTTGATAGGAAGTCTCTTGCTTGTATGCTTGAGCATTAGAAGTCTCTTGAATGTGTTCTTGAGCATTGGAAGTCTCTTGCAGTTGTGCTTGAGCATTTGTAATCAGATATTACATTTTAGTGAACTCTCCTTGGAAGTGCAAGGGGGACAAGACTACTTCCGGTTTGTGGAAGGAACCTGTATAATTGCTTTGTGTCTTTCTTCTCTCTCTCTCTCTCTGTTTTATCCGCTGCAACCTAGTTCTGAACATCACTTCAGAAGCTGTTCTTAACTGCTTCTGGTCTGTGTGTTTTAACTTAAGAGAAAACGAAGAAAAAACTAACACAATTCAACCCCCCCCCCCCCCCCCCCCTTCTTGTGTTTTTCTCACCTTCAGATTTTGAAGCACTTGAATGAGTCTAAACCTAATGTTAGCTTATCCCCGAACATTCCTAATATAATTGTGGTTTCAATATTTTTTTAGTTTGTTCCTTCAAAAAAAAAAGTTTGTGTTTGGTTATGCTGCAACGAGAATTCATTATGATAGAATTGATTTTGGTATAATTGATTTTAGTTAAAAGTGAGTTGGATGTAAATTGATTTATGTTTAGATACATTGTCGTGAAAGTGATTCTAATAAATTTATATTGTTTGGATAGTTTGGATAAAAATTGATTTTGAATGCGAAATTACTAAGTGTTGGTTTGGCAGCCACAAGGATTGATTTTGATAGAATTGAGTTTGAGAGAATTGATTTTGGTTAAAAGTGAGTTGGATGACAATTGATTTATGTTTTGATACACTTTTATAGAAGTGATTTTTATGAGTTGATATTGTTTGAATAATTTGAATCAAAATTGATTTTAAACATGTAATGACCAAACAATTCTTTTAATTATATTTAAAAGTAAATACCACATTCTTTCAACTTATCATAATTTTATTGGTTCCAAAATTCATTTTAAATATCACATTCTCATTACACGTATTAATTAACAAACTTTGTCAAAAAAACACCCCTAAAAAAACAAACTTTGAAAAAAATGGGTCAAAAACTTACTAGGCTTGTGCAAAGAAATAAATTAATGGGCCTTTAGAACCTAATTCTATTTTGTCAGGAAAAAAAAAACAATTTTGCTCATTATCAATCAAACTTCCGAAAATACCCCTGATGTGAATTAACTCACACATGTGTTAATCTCAGCGTGACTTAACTTACATTGTGTGAGTTAACTCACGCATGTGTTATACTCTGCATGACTTAACTCACGCTGATAAGAGGTATGTGTGAGTTAACTCACGCAACTTCTGTGCTCAGTACCAGAACAGGCAGAAGTGCCTTATTCCCTAATTTCCTTAAATCCTTTTCTCATACATACATCCATTCCTCTCAAAATCACACTTTTTCATCATTTATTCATCCATAACGCGGGCAACAACAGGATTTGAATACACGTCAGGAATGCCCGTCATACCGCTGTCAACTACGGCTCTGACATTATGGATGATCTGTAATAGGTCGGGAGGGACAAGAGCTCTATATTCAGGAACGGCCGCAGGGCGATCATAAGAGGATGGGATACGTTGTAGAACCAGTTCATGTACTCCTCCAAAAGCTTCCAAACCTCGTCCTCCAAGACCGGATTACCCCTCTGCTGCTGGCTAAGGACATGGACATCAAACTCCATGAAGGCCACAACCACATCCGTTGGCTCAAGATACGCAATGGTCGTAGGAGGCTTGGGAATGGTATGGACATAGCCGTACTATCAAAACCCGCTCCGGCAGGTGACGTCACATCCTCTCTTTGTCGGCCATAATCCATTCAGAGTACCGCCATATGTCCTAAAAAGGCGTCAGGTCTCACCGAGTCTCGTACGACCTCTAGATGACATGAACATGCTCCATCGAATCAATTGTGGTTCTGAAGTGTCCAACATCTGAAGTGCTCATCCTTGGCATCTGTTAAGATTCCCACATCGGATAGGTGATGGCTTGACAATGTGTTTATAAGTGGGGGCAATCGTCACCTTACAGGCCGGTTTTGTGGGGTTGTGTTAGGCCCAACCACAATTTCTAAGATGGTATTAGAGCCTCTCCAAGATCCATTGCGCCACATGCTATCAGGTTACCGCTATTGGGCCACCCACCATTTATGTCCACGAACCAAGCCCAATAGTGCTTGTCGTGAGGGGGTGTGTTAAGAGTCCCACATCGGATAGGTGATGGCCTGACAATATGTTTATAAGTGGGAGCAATTCTCACCTCACAAGCCGGTTTTGTGGGGCTGTGTTAGGCCCCAACCACGATTTCTAAAAGCATCATCAATTATTTTATCCCTAACATAGAAGACTATTTGCGGTCCAATTAAGAGTATTAGATGTTTAGAAATAAATTAAAACGGGTGATACAAAGAGTATTTTTTCTCACACATATCTATATATGATTAAAAGAAGAGAAAAGTAAGATTATGAACTTTCCTTTCCTCTCCCGTTCATATTCTCTCTCGGCCAAACATCACAACCATAAATTCCTTCTCACCATTCTTCCAAGAAACTCAGACATGCATTTGATAAATTGTAAAGCTTAACACATTAGACAAACCTAGTGAAAGTGATGGAGAGTGAGAAAGGATATTAAGGTTAGGGTTCTTTGAAGATTTGAAGGAAAAGGTAGAGCTTTGGAGAAGAGCTAGTATTCGGGAGGAAATAGAATAAAGAAGGAATATTAGAAGCTTGAAGAACCAAATTTAATCCTTAGTATCAATGTGGGTTCCTCTTCCTTCATCCCTCGTTCATTTGATAAATTATAGAATTATGAGATTGAAATTTGGGTATTTTGAAGTTAATCATTGAATTCATGAAGCATGCATGTTAGTATTAGTAAGATGAAGTTGTTGCATATGACTTTGAGTAAATATCTCTATTTATCTATGATTCATTATAGCTTTCAATGCTGAATTGCTTTCATGTGTATGGAGTTTTGAGTTTAATTTAATTGTTGGTCTCCTTCGATGTATTTGAATGCGTTTGAGCTGATATGATCTATACATTGCGAATTGCATGATTAATTAAATTTAAAGAAAGATTTTAGTCCTTGCAGATTAAGATTGAACTTTAAGGTCATAACTCCATTTCCAAATCGTCATATTATTTTCTATTTGGATTAAAGTGAATAAGAATGAAGTTTGGTATAAATTAAAGTGCTTCAAATATACCTTCATGCAACAAATTGTATCAAAAATAGGATAGAACATGCAATGGATATATGCCTCTTATTTAATTTACTATACTTGATGTTTTTATCATTGGAATGAAAATTGGCAATTGCAGAACTATACGGTGTGAACCTGATACATGGTAATGCCACTAGATATGAATATTTCTAATTACTAGTAGTAGAAGATATTGATTAAGGTTACTAGTTGCAATTTGTCCAACTAGGTAGTTTTTAGTCAATGAGGGGCTGATTAGTAAGCTAAGGATCTTTTCTCCAAGCACAAAGGGAACTCTTAGGTGTCAGTTCCAATGTATGTAGGTAAGTGGAGCGCCACTTACAAATGCTAGTTTAAAGCAAACTACATTGGAAGAATTAATCACTTAAGCTAACCCACGTCTGAGTGATTGGTTAGATGCAATTGTGCCAAATATAGTCTAGTTATATTAAAGTATATCATCTAAGGCAAGTGGTGCTAATATACATTATTTTTGCCCAATATACTATTAAAGTTATATTAAAGTATATCAACTGAGTTATTACTATTATTAAAGTAAGTAACTTTGTTCTTATTATCAAAATCTTTTAGAGTTGAATAACATTTTTATTCTTATGTGACATGCTATGTTTTATCCCAATTTTGTAACTCACTGAGACTGTAGTATCTCATCCCACTCTATTGCTTCTTTTTAGGTATAAGTTATTCGAAGTCAATCGAATACCGGATCATAGGTGTCTAGAGCCTAGAATTCTCAACTGTAGTTTAAACTTTTCTCTTTTTGTAAAATGTGGCCGATCGTATTTAATGTTCTTTTTCAATTCTCAAACTCGTATTTCAATGTATGTCCATTGTGTAAGGTTTTTATTGAGCAAACTTTCAATTTTAAGATATTTGGTTGTTGTGCGTTTGAACCCAAAAAACTCGGAACCAATCAGGTACTATGTATCTGTTTGGGTTCACATTTTCTGGGTTCAAACCCACGTTCACAACATGGAATTCTTTTATGCCTTTTTCATGTGTTTGGATGACTAAAAACGTGGTTTAACCCCCAAACGCACGTTTACCCAAAGCTACAAATTGGACCTTATACGGGCAATTTGAGAATTCAAGTTTTTTTTAAAATACATACTTTTCCTAATTAACCATGATTTTCTCTTTCATTTTCCCAAAAAGTTATTATAAATTAGTAGTTTCCTCCATTTTAATTCATCAACAAAACAAAAGTGATGATTTCTTCGTTCCTCAATTTCTTGCTCTCGACCCTTGCACTTCAACTCTCTCTCTCTCCCTCTCCCTCTCCCTCTCTCTCTCTCCCTCTCCCTCCCTCTCCCCCTCTCTCTCTCTCCTCTCTCTCTCATTGGGTTCTAAAGGCCCATTAATTTTGCTTGGCACAAGCCCATTAAATTTTTGACAAAGTTTATTCTTTTTTTTTGTTGGGTGATTTTTGACAAAGTTTGTTAAGAAATATGTATAAAAAATTAATATAGTATATCAAAGTCAACTTAAACCATCTGTATTCACACAATTTTTTATATGAATAAAATATACATTTTATTTTAAAAGTTTTATTAATTTAAGAATAATGTAAAATAAGTTTGAGCCAAAAGATGCAAACAATATCAATTTATAAAAATCACTTCTCCGTTAATGTATTCAAAAAATAAATCAATTTACATTCAACTCATTTTAAGTAAAATCAATTTTTTCAAACTCAATTCTATCAAAATTAATTCTCTCCACCGCATAACCAAACACATACTAAAATGGATATCAATATCAACTTAAAATTAGATTTTTCTTATTTGGTCAAATAACATAACTAAAAACCATACATGTTGATGTGAATAAGTAAGAAATCTGAGATTTGAACATTAACCCTTACATATCACAATTTTTCCATCAACATAACCAACCTGACGAAAACAATTTGATTTTGTTTCTATTAAAAATTATATATAGTTAATGATTTAATAAAGTAAAATAAACTATGCTGATTTTACCAATGATGATCAGACAAAAAAAATATTTAACGGAATGTAAAAATGTTATATATCCTGATAAAAAAATATATCCTGATTTCACCAATTTTTTTAAAAGTGCAAAGACAATATTACTTAAAAAAAGAAAAGTGCTACGGAAATATCTTATTAAAAAGACTAGCATGGTAAGGGTCAATAGAGAATATACATTGTAGCCAACATTTATGAATGCTGAATCGATTTTATCTACGGCATAAGCTACAAAATGACGCTTCGGGTAGAATCAATTTTAGGAAAATAAAATTGCTTCACTGCAGGTATTCCAAACAACTTTGTAACATTCTAGATTTACTAAGCTTTTGTGAAGGTAAAGAATGAGTAATTACTAACTTGTCAACTTGCTTAAGTTGTCGTTGAGTGGACAATTTTATCATTATGTAAATCGCCTATGAGTAATTACTACATTGGAAGAATCAATCACTTAAGCTTATCCATGTCTGAGTGATTGGTTAGACGCAGTTGTGCATAATATAGTCTAGTTATATTAAAGTATATCAACTAAGACATGTGGTGCTGATATACTTGGTGTATTGTTAACCGAATTGGTAGATTATACTATTATTATTATTAATGTAAATCAATTTGTTCTTGTTATCAAAATCTTTTAGAGTTGACTAACATTTTTATTCATATGTAACATGCTATGTTTTATTCCAATTCAGGAACTTATTGAGACCGTAGTGTCTCATCCCACTCCATTGTTTCTTTTTTAGGTATAAGTTATCTGTTTGGGTTTGCATTTATCTGTTTGGGTTCGCGTTTGCTAGATTCAAACCCACGTTCACAATATGAAATTTTTTCCTACCTTTTTTCTTGGTGTTTGGATGACTGAAAATGTGGTTTAACCCCCAAACATATGCTCACCCAAAACTACAAATTAGAGCTTCTACGGGCAATTTGAGAATTCAATTTTTTGTAAAATACATACTTTACCTAGTTACCCATGATTTTCTCTTTCATTTTCCCACAAAGTTAATATATAAATTAGTAGTTTCCTTCATTTTAATTCATCAACACAATATAAGTGATGATTTCTTCGTTCCTCAATTTCTTGCCCTCGACCATGTTTTTGCACTTCAACACTCTCTCTTTGCACAATCCCATTAATTCTTTTGACAAAGTTTATTCTTTTTTTTTTTGGTTGATTTTTGACAGTTTGTTAATAAATATGTGTAATAAATTAATACTCCCTCCGTCCCATAATATAAGCAAAAAAAACTCATTTTCTTTGTCCCAAAATATAAGCAAAAAAGACAATCTTTTATCCTATTTAGTCTTTTTTTTTAAAAAATCTCTTTTTTCAAGAAAAACTTTTGTTTATTCTCATAAAATTAAATGCAAATTGCATTCAATTTTCTCTCTCTTTCAATTTTTCCATAACCAATAGCCAATGAAAATTGTTTTTACATCTTCCTATGAAACTTTTTCCAAAGAAAATACAAAAAACTATATTCCAAATTCTTATGTTTTAGTTTTCTTAATAAGTGTGATTTTTTTTTTTCTTATAATTTGGGACGGAGGGAGTATAGTATATCAAAGTCAACATAAACCGTCTATATTCACACAATTTTTTTATAAAAAAAAAATATGCATTTTATTTTAAAAGATTTACTAATTTAAGAATAATGAAATTAATAATGCAAATTAAGTTTGAGCCAAAAGTCCAAACAATATGAATTTATAAGAATCACTTCTCCGTTAATGTATCCAAACATAAATTAATTCACATTCAACTCTCTTTTAACAAAAATCAATTCTTTCAAACTAAATTATATCAAAATCAATTATCTCCACCGCATAACCAAACACATACTAAAATGGATATCAATATCTACTTAAAATTAGATTTTTCTTATTTGGTCAATTTTTTTTTTGTTGCTCAAGCTAAAAATGTATTAAAAAACCAGGAGATGCCTGAACCTTAGTACATCCAGAATCCAATCACAAACTAGAAACCAAACCTCAAAAACAAACAAATACAGAAGAGGAAAAATCAATCAATGGCTAATCTAAAGAAGGGTAACCCTATATTATCTCTGTCAAGTATATGACGCACAAATGATGGTGGGGCCATCCACCACTGAGAGGAGAACAAAGCAAGGCCCTGACCATTCTTGGCTAAGGCATCTGCCACTTGGTTGCCCTCCCTAAACACCTGCACACAGGAACACACAATGTTGTTGTAAAATACCTTGCAATTGAACCATCTTGCTCTCATCTTCCAAGGGACCCTAGAGTTTGTCTGAAAGGCATGGACCACCAGAAGAGAGTCAGACTCCAAGCAAATATTGGTCATATGTAACTCCTTAGCTTTCTCAATAGCTAGCATGCAAGCTGAAAATTCAGCTTCTAAAGCGGAAGCAAGCCCAATGTTACTGGCTATAGCACCCAGAAATGAGGATTTAGAATCTCTGAACACAATTCCCACAACACCACAAGGATGGTCAAATAACATAACTTAAATTTCACATGTTAATGTGAAAAAGTAAGAAATCCGAGATTTGAACATTAACCTTACATATCAAAATTTTCCTATCAACATAACCAACCTTACAAAAACGATTTGATTTTGTTTCTATTAAATATTATATATAATTTATGATTTAATAAAGTAAAATAAATAATGCTGATTTTACTAATGATGATCAGACAAAGAAAATATTAAACGAAATGTAAAAATGTTACATATCTTGATAAAAAATATATCCTGATTTCACCAATTTTTTTAAGAGTAAATTACACTCCCCTCCCCTCAAAGATACATGAATTACACACCCCTCCCCTATTATGTTAAAATATACATTTCCCTCCCTTAAAAAGAAAAATTTATACTTGTAACACCCCGTTTTCCCAACATAAAAATTTCTTTAAAAAGATAATCATGCATCAGAGTAAGCACATAAACAGGGCATCACATTTCTAAAAACATCTCATGTTAATGAATAAATAAACATTAAATCTTCATAAAATATTAATCAGTATCGCAGCGGAATAATCATATGGAAAAGCATCTCAAAAGTCTTTGGCACGCAGGCCTCATCAACATCTTATTAGCAAAATCTTCAAAATAAACATAAGCATGTAAAATAACTTAATACGCAAGGAACAGAGAAAAATAAAGAAGATCCCCTATCCCGTTACGTATCAGAGCACCTAGACTCGACTGCAGAAATCCTCACACGTCTGCACCTAATCTTGGTTACCTGCACTTGCCCACAAGGCGGCAATTCCAGCAGAAGGGGTGAGATTCACAAATAATTATATTAAACATGTAATTAAATAATCACAATACAACAACCAAGCATAATTCAACATATCACAGATAAACATCTAGCATTTAGAACATCAACATAAACAGCACATCATTTAGCAGCGTCATAATCAACATCATAAACATCTTAGTAAACATCTTAGACGACTCGACTCGACATCATCACTTGACTATGCAACCCTACGTCTTATATGCATGTGGTACCAATCCAGGGCATGAGCCCTCGTCGCTATGAGCATAAATATACTCCAAGGCATAAGCCTTCGTCGCTGGTGAGCAAAGCTCCAGGGCATAAGCCCTCGTCGCTGGTGAGTAAAAACTCCAGGGCATAAGCCCCCATCATAGAATGAGTATGCATGAGACTCAACATACTTTAACTTAAAGAAGTTAACATCATAAACGTCGCAGAACGTCTTAATCATCATAGACTGACACATGCAGCAACTATACATAAGTAAACAGCAACATGGCAGCAAGTACATCACAAGGTATAACATCAATATAGCAAAACATTGCATGTAAATCAAGTATCCATCACTTATTCGATTCATATGTCACATATAAGCATCATAAAATCATCACAAACCATCTCAATCATCGTATATCATCGTTACAGATTATGTTAAACATCATTAAAAGTCTCTTAAGCTACCCCAAGGTCATCTCTCAAGGTCATATGCGACTACAGGTCGCAAACAGAACAGGTTCCAAGTTCTGACAGAACTCGCTATGGCGAGTGGGAATGCTCGCCTCGCGAGTATCTAAGGTCCTGCTCGCTATGGCGAGTTGGAGTGCTCGCCTCGCGAGCTCTAGGGGACTGCTCGCTATGGCGAGCTGGTTTCTCGCCTCGCGAGCGATCTAGGTCTGCTCGCCGCGGCGAGTTGCATAGCTCGCCTAGGCGAGCGATGAACAGACTGCTACGGGTTCTGCGAAAATCTCATCAAAAGTTCCCAAATTCATCATCTTAAACGTCTAAACTCTCAGAAACATCAATGTTATGATTAATCTACGTTTTGTACTCATCCTACACCTCTGTTCTACAGCTTTATGGCCTAATTCATGATTTTTCTCAATTTTAACCTAAATCCAATTCTCACAAAACTCAATCCTATGTTGTTAATCGAGATTAGATGAACTACAGATCAATATAATTAAGTGTTAGGCTCACCCTTACCTGATAAAAGCAGAAATCGCAGCCCTCAAAGGTCACTTCTCTTCACTTGGCCGTTTGCTCCCTTTTTCCAAAACTCTGGACGCGTATTACTGACTTCTCTCTTGACCTAATTTTCCCTTTATATACTCCCAACAAATCTTATCTTATTTACTCTTTCTCCCACATAACTCTCTAAAATCCAAAACTAACCCACAACTAAATATTTTATTTTATTTTCAAATCTTATTTTATTAAACAATAAAATAAGTCACCACGTCGCATAAAATCATATTAAATCTTCATTCAACATCGCATAATATATTAATAAATATATAACAACTTCTCAAATAAATCAAATAATTAAATAATCAAAAATGGGCGTTACAACTCTCCCCAACTTAAAAGATTTTCGTCCTCGAAAATTACCTCAAGCAAACAACTCTGGATATGACTCCAGCATCTTACTCTCTAACTCCCACGTCAAGCTCTCGCCGGTCGCTCCCGACCAAACGACTCTAACGAGAGGTATCTCCTTGCCCCTCAGCGTCTTCGTCTTTCTGTCATCAATTCTCACAGGTAAGGTCTCAACCGTAAGGTTGTCCCTAACTTGCACATCATCACTCTGGATCACATGAGACGGATCCGGAACATACTTCCTCAGTTGCGACACATGGAACACGTCGTGCAAATTCGATAAATGTGGTGGCAATCCAATACGATAGGCCACCGCCCCAATCCTCTCTGATATCTGATATGGACCAATAAACTTCGGGGTTAACTTCTTTGACTTCAATGCACGACCAACACCGGTCATAGGAGTCACTCTCAGGAACACATGATCTCCCTCTTGGAACTCAAGGTCCTTTCTACGCTTGTCATGATAACTCTTTTGTCGACTCTGCGACGCTTTCATCTTCTCTTGGATCATTCTTACTTTCTCAGTAGTCTGCTGAACAATTTCCGGTCCTAACATCACATTTTCGCCTGACTCAAACCAACACAACGGAGTTCTGCATCTCCGACCATACAAAGCCTCAAAAGGTGCCATTCCGATACTCGAATGGTAACTGTTGTTGTACGTGAACTCTATCAACGGAAGATGACTATCCCAAGTTCCTCCTTGCTCAAGTACACACACTCTCAACAAATCTTCCAACGACTGAATCGTCCTCTCCGACTGACCATCTGTTTGCGGATGATAAGCCGAACTCAACCTCAACTGAGAACCTAAAGCCTCTTGCAAACTCTTCCAAAATCTAGAAGTAAATCTCGGGTCTCTATCTGATACGATGCTCGAAGGAACACCATGCAACTTCACAATCTCCTTAACGTAAATCTCTGCCGACTGGGCAACAGGAAAAGTAATATTAATCGGTAGAAAATGAGCCGACTTCGTCAATCTATCAACAATCACCCAAATAGCGTCATTCCCTTTAGGAGTATTCGGCAAGCTCGTCACGAAATCCATGGATATACTATCCCATTTCCACTCTGGCACATCTAAAGGTACCATCATACCAGCAGGTTTCTGATGTTCAACCTTCGATTTCTGACAAACCAAACAAGAATACACAAACTGTGCCACGTCACGTTTCAAACCAGACCACCAAAACAGCTTCTTTAAATCATGATACATCTTCGTAGCTCCCGGATGAATACTCAAGCTACTTCTATGACTCTCTGCAAGAATCATCTTCTTCATTTCCTCATTATCAGGAATGCAAATCCTACCTCGAAATCTCAACACTCCTTGATCATCAACTCTAAAGTCGCTATCTTCCGTCTAATTACTAGCAACCAACAAGTCCACAAACTTAACATCTTCTTTCTGCGCCTCTTTGATACTCTTCAAGAAATCACTATCAATCTTCAGCATCCCAAGCTTTACACTCTGAGGTGTTCTCTCATAGATTAAACTCAAATCTCTAAACTGTTCCAACAACTCGAATTCCTTCACCATCATGGCAGACATATGCAAAGTCTTCCTACTCAAGGCATCTGCAACCACATTAGCCTTGCCCGGATGATAATTCAAACCAAAGTCATAATCTTTCAATAATTCGAGCCACCTTCGCTGCCTCATATTCAATTCCTTCTGGTCAAATAAGTACTTCAAACTCTTGTGATCACTAAACACTTCAAACCTCGAACCATACAGGTAATGTCTCCATATTTTCAATACAAAGACCACAACCGCCAACTCTAAGTCATGCGTCGGATAATTCTTCTCATGAATCCTCAATTGCCTTGAAGCATAAGCTACCACTTTACCATCTTACATAAGCACACCACCTAAACCCAACTTGGACGCATCACAATATACCACAAAAGGTTCATCGGGCTTCGGCAAAATCAAAACTGGAGCCGTCGTCAAACGTTTCTTCAACTCATTAAAACTGTTCTCACAATGAACATCCCACACAAAGGATTTACCTTTACACGTCAACTGCGTTAACGGAAGAGCCAACTTAGAAAATCCTTCTATAAATCTTCGATAATAACCAGCTAGACCCAAAAAGCTTCTAATCTCTGTAATCGACTTAAGAGTCTCCCATTGCGATACCGCTTCAACTTTAGACGGGTCAACCGCAATGCCATTGCCAGAAATAACGTGACCAAGAAAACTTACTTCTTTCAACCAGAACTCACACTTAGACAACTTAGCAAAAAGCTTCTTCTCTTTCAACACTTGGAAGACGATCTTCAAATGCTCAGCATGTTCTTCTTCAGTCTTAGAGTAAACCAGAATATCATCAATGAACACCACGACAAAGCGATCCAAATAAGCATGGAAGATTCTATTCATATACTCCATAAATACGCCAGGTGCGTTAGTAACACCGAAAGGCATCACCGTATACTCATAATGCCCATAACGCGTCCTAAATGCCGTCTTCTGCATATCCTCATCTTTCACTTTAATCTGATGATAACCCGATCTCAAATCTATCTTGCTAAACACACAAGCACCCACCAACTGATCCATCAAGTCGTCAATTCTCGGAAGTGGATACCTATTCTTTATCGTTACTTTATTCAACTGACGATAGTCGATGCACAACCTCATACTTCCATCTTTCTTCTTGACCAACAACACTGGAGCTCCCCACGGTGAAACACTTGGTCTCACGAACTTCTTATCAAGCAAATCCTCTAACTGCTTCTTCAGCTCCGCCAACTCAGAAGCTGGCATACGATAAGGCGTCATAGACACAGGCTTCGTTCCAGGAACAAGATCGATCGTAAATTCAACTTCTCTTTCCGGAGGCACATCAGGAATCTCATCTGGGAAAACTTCAGGAAAATCACATACTACTTGTAGCTTATCAATCACTGCCTGATTCTCAATAGATAAGGACGCCATCAAGGAAAACATCATAATTCCATCGCGTTCCAACTGCTTCAACTGTTTAGTAGATAAAAATTCCGCTCCACTCTCTTCTTCGGGAGAAGAAAAATGCACCGTCTTGCTAAAACAATTAATCAGAACATGATTGTACTCTAACCAATTCATCCCCAAGATCACATCCATCCCAACCAACGGTAGACATACTAAATCAATCTCAAAATCACGACCAAACATAGACACAAGACATCTTAAACACACAAGGGAAGTAGTCACCGAACCCTTAGCTGGAGTTTCGACAACCATCTCCCCATTCATATCAGATACAACAAGATTCAACTTAGCAGCACAATCAAGAGCAACAAAACAATGTGTGGCACCAGTATCAATAATAGCAACTAATGGTATATTATCAAAATAACAAGTACCTCTGATCAAGCGATCCTCGCTCTCCGTCTGCGTACCAGTCAAAGCAAAAACTCTCCCAGTAGTCTGAGTCTTCTTAGGTTGTGTGCACTGGGACCCAATGTGACCTTCCTCATTACAATTAAAGCATACGATATCACCACGTTTGCAATCCGCAGTAGTATGACCCTTCTTGCCACAACGAAAACACCTCTTCACCTCTCCAGGACAATCATTACTCTTATGGCCTTGCACGCCACAAGTATAGCAAACTATCTCAGCAGGAGCATCTTTCTTCACAGGTCTCCTCTCATCATTAACTCGTTGTTTGCCCTTATCTGCAGGGGCACTGTAGGGCTTAGGACGACTTTGCTGCCCTTTTCCTTTTCTCTCATTGACCACCTTGTAATGAGCCTTAGTGTCCTCCTCGTAGATCCTGCAACTACTCACCAGCTTGGAAAAGATTCTAATCTTCTGATACCCAATAGCCCTCTTGATATCAGCACGCAATCCATTTTCAAACTTAATGCATTTAGAAAATTCAGCAGTCTCTGGGGTATAATGTGGGTAAAATTTAGCTAGCTCCACAAACTTCGCCGCATACTCAGTCACGGACATGTTCCCTTGTTTAAGTTCCAGGAACTCAATCTCTTTCTTGCCCCGAACATCCTCTGGAAAATATCTGTTGAGGAACTCTCTTCTGAAAATAGTCCAAGTAACCTCAGCACCACCTTGCTCCAGAACAGGTAGAAGACTAATCCACCAGTCATCAGCCTCCTCAGCCAGCATGTGCGTACCAAAATGCACCTTCTGCACCTCCGTGCACTGCATCACTCGGAACACCCTCTCAATCTCCTTGAGCCAAGTCTGGGCTCCATCTGGATCATATCTCCCCTTGAAGGTAGGAGGATGGTTTCTCAAGAAGGTCTCCAGCATGCGGACCTCAGCACTAGCACCCGCATTCGCATTCGGTTGTTGCCCCACCGCTTGAGCAACAACTTCCAAGGCAGCAGCAATCGTAGCGTCGTTTCTTCCAGCCATCTTAATCCTCTACAAAGCAAACATAAGTTAGAATAATACAACAATAGTATTCTAACTCTACGACAACGTCACTCGACTCTCTACTTGGCCGGACGGACCGACCTGCTCTGATACCAATTGTAACACCTCGTTTTCCCAACATAAAAATTTCTTTAAAAAGATAATCATGCATCAGAGTAAGCACATAAACAGGGCATCACATTTCTAAAAACATCTCATGTTAATGAATAAATAAACATTAAATCTTCATAAAATATTAATCAGTATCGCAGCGGAATAATCATATGGAAAAGCATCTCAAAAGTCTTTGGCACGCAGGCCTCATCAACATCTTATTAGCAAAATCTTCAAAATAAACATAAGCATGTAAAATAACTTAATACACAAGGAACAGAGAAAAATAAAGAAGATCCCCTATCCCGTTACGTATCAGAGCACCTAGACTCGACTGCAGAAATCCTCACACGTCTGCACCTAATCTTGGTTACCTGCACTTGCCCACAAGGCGGAAATTCCAGCAGAAGGGGTGAGATTCACAAATAATTATATTAAACATGTAATTAAATAATCACAATACAACAACCAAGCATAATTCAACATATCACAGATAAACATCTAGCATTTAGAACATCAACATAAACAGCACATCATTTAGCAGCGTCATAATCAACATCATAAACATCTTAGTAAACATCTTAGACGACTCGACTCGACATCATCACTTGACTATGCAACCCTACGTCTTATATGCATGTGGTACCAATCCAGGGCATGAGCCCTCGTCGCTATGAGCATAAATATACTCCAAGGCATAAGCCTTCGTCGCTGGTGAGCAAAGCTCCAGGGCATAAGCCCTCGTCGCTGGTGAGTAAAAACTCCAGGGCATAAGCCCCCATCATAGAATGAGTATGCATGAGACTCAACATACTTTAACTTAAACAAGTTAACATCATAAACGTCGCAGAACGTCTTAATCATCATAGACTGACACATGCAGCAACTATACATAAGTAAACAGCAACATGGCAGCAAGTACATCACAAGGTATAACATCAATATAGCAAAACATCGCATGTAAATCAAGTATCCATCACTTATTCGATTCATATGTCACATATAAGCATCATAAAATCATCACAAACCATCTCAATCATCGTATATCATCGTTACAGATTATGTTAAACATCATTGAAAGTCTTTTAAGCTACCCTAAGGTCATCTCTCAAGGTCATATGCGACTACAGGTCGCAAACAGAACAGGTTCCAAGTTCTGACAGAACTCGCTATGGCGAGTGGGAATGCTCGCCTCGCGAGTATCTAAGGTCCTGCTCGCTATGGCGAGTTGGAGTGCTCGCCTCGCGAGCTCTAGGGGACTACTCGCTATGGCGAGCTGGGTTGCTCGCCTCGCGAGCGATCTAGGTCTGCTCGCCGCGGCGAGTTGCATAGCTCGCCTAGGCGAGCGATGAACAGACTGCTACGGGTTCTGCGAAAATCTCATCAAAAGTTCCCAAATTCATCATCTTAAACGTCTAAACTCTCAGAAACATCAATGTTATGATTAATCTACGTTCTGTACTCATCCTACACCTCTGTTCTACAGCTTTATGGCCTAATTCATGATTTTTCTCAATTTTAACCTAATTCCAATTCTCACAAAACTCAATCCTATGTTGTTAATCGAGATTAGATGAACTACAGATCAATATAATTAAGTGTTAGGCTCACCCTTACCTTATAAAAGCAGAAATCGCAGCCCTCAAAGGTCACTTCTCTTCACTTGGCCGTTTGCTCCCTTTTTCCAAAACTCTGGACGCGTATTACTGACTTCTCTCTTGACCTAATTTTCCCTTTATATACTCCCAACAAATCTTATCTTATTTACTCTTTCTCCCACATAACTCTCTAAAATCCAAAACTAACCCACAACTAAATATTTTATTTTATTTTCAAATCTTATTTTATTAAACAATAAAATAAGTCACCACGTCGCATAAAATCATATTAAATCTTCATTCAACATCGCATAATATATTAATAAATATATAACAACTTCTCAAATAAATCAAATAATTAAATAATCAAAAATGGGCGTTACAATACTCCCCTCCCCTATAAGATTCTTGAATTACAATTCCCTCCCTTAATAATTAATTATGCACTACATTTTAATCTATTTTAAATTAAATAAATATTTATATGATATATACTAATTTTGAACAACCATTTAAGAAAAATAAATGTAATGCGTTGTAATGGGTTGACACCTCTCCAACATCTCTCAGATTTTCCTTTATATAAGGAGCCGAAGACTTAAGAAAAGAGAGCAGACTGAAAGTACTCTTACTCTGTCAAAATGAAAGCAAATTTATTCTTAGAGTTTCTTACAAACTTAATATATATAAAAAAATAACAAGTCTTACGAGTTTACTCTATTTTGTATTTGTTTACACCTCTGAATGTAAATCACGAGTAATACAAAAAAAATCTTTTATTTGATTAAGTTAGATAATAGAAGTCTCTTACTTACTCCCTCCGTCCCATAATATAAGCAAAAAAAATACATTTTCTTTGTCCCAAAATATAAGCAAAAAAGACAAATTTTTATCCTATTTAGTCTTGTTTTTTTAAAAAATCTTTTTTCCAAGAAAAACTTTTGTTTATTCTCGTAAAATTTTCTCTCTCTTTCATTTTTTCCATAACCAATAGCCAATGGAAATTGTTTTTACATCTTTCTATGAAACTTTTTTCAAAGAAAACACAAAAAACTATACTTCAAATTCTTATGTTTAAGTTTTCTTAATAAGTGTGATTTTTTTTTTTTTTGCTTATAATTTGGGACGGAGGGAATATGTATTTGAGCATTGAAAGTCTCTTTTTTGACTGATTGAGCTTTTGAAGTATTTTTCTTGTGTGATTGAGCATTTGTAGTCTCTTGCTTGTGTGATTGAACATTTGTATTTTTAGTGATTAAAGTGAAAATTTCTTGGAAGCATAAGGGGACTAGACTACTCTCAGTTTGTGAGTGGAACTAGTGTAAATCTCTCTCTCTCTCTCTCTCTCTCTCTCTCTCTCTCTGTTTTGATCTTTGCATTTAAAACTCTGCATCGGACTCTAAACTTTACCTTCAGACTCGGAACATGATTAAACACTTTAAAAAAGTTTGAGAAAGTCAATACGATTCAACCCCCTTCTGTTGTTTTTCTCACCTTCAAGTTATTGGGACAATAAATCTTAGTTTAAGCATAGTTACCATGAGCTAAAGAGAGTATAGTATGAACTTCACATCAAGTAAGTATGTGAGTTAGGAAGTTGTTAAGTATTCTAAATCTTACCGTAAAATGAGGAATGCTAGGGTTACATCTTCTAAAAACCCCCTATAACACACTTCAAGAATAATTCTCCACATCATTCACTTTTTTAATCAATTTTACTTTTTAACCAGTACTCTATGTTAATCCTTTTTTCTATTTTGTCTGTTCTTCCTGGATATTCAATTCAAGTCTGCTAATGCTAACCGACCAAATTACTCCATGATACCTGACCCTCCTCCATCAATCTCATCCATCTTTCATCCTTTTCTTCAACAAAACACTCTAATTTAAACATCCTTCCAACCAATATTACTACTTTTTCTCTGTCATTTTGACATTTTTTGTCAGCATACCAATATTACTTGTAAATGGTGACAATAACTTTCTCTCTCTAAAAACTGTAACTTCTTTCCAGCTTTCATGATTGGAGACCATATAAGAGGCCTCCTAAGTGATATTTTCGATTTTCATGGTGAAATTTGGTGCTACAATTAGTCCGACTAAGAAAATTGGGAATAGAGACGGGCAAAATCCGTCTCTAAAATGAAAAAAATCTGTCTCTATACGTGTTAGAGACGGAATCAGAGACGGAACAAGGTCTGTCGTTGTTTCTGTCGTCTCTAAACACTTTAGAGACGGATTTACATTTTCCGTCTTTAATCAGAGACGGAATAAATCCGTATCTAACAAATAGAATCCGTCGCCAGCACTTTTCTGATAGTTAAGAAGAATCCGTCTCTGCGGAGACGGAAAATACCGTCTCCAATATAAAAAATCCGTGTCTAAAAGTTTGTCACAAAGGTACAAATTTCCGTCTCTATTAATTAATATTCCGTCTCAACAGAGACAAACTTAAATTCCGTCTCTAAAATGTTTTTATTTTATATATATTTGCCTCAATATTCTCACTGTTTAGTGCTAAAACAGTGTTTAAAATATTCATTATGTTTGCTGCATAACCCTCAAGAATGTCAATAATATTTTGATACCCATCAAGTTAGGAGAAGGGGCAAAGTAACATCACCACATAATATCAAAATATTAAAGGTAACCAAACTAAAGTTTATCATCAATCCACCTAGTAGTTACCAAGATAAGTTTACCATCAATCCACTTAGTAGTTACCAACATAAAGTTTTCTAAAATATAAAAGACCATGATATGTTTGATTTAACAAAAGATACCAAAATAAAAGCAACCAAGCTAAAGTTCATCTATCTCGTTGTTACCATTATCACCTTCTCCTTCCGGCTGAATTGAAGTGTTCATATTAGGCACAATATTCCGAATCATTTGCTCCAAGTGCTCCATCTTCTGTTTTAGCGTTTCTTGTTCAACATTTTTCTTTTCAAGTTCAGCGGTTAATGCTTCAATCTTAGCCTCCATAGCAGCAACTTTTTCCGAAGAAGCTACATCGGTAGAAATTGAAGGTGATGGTCTCAAAGATTCTTTGACAACAACAGCTTGAGATCCTAATCCAAATATGCGCCCCTTCTTGTTAATGCCTCCAACAATTTCCATATAAATATCATTGTCAATTTCTTCGGTGGGTTGTTGACTACTAATCTCACCACTTTGAGAGTGTTTCTCAAACATTTGAGTTCGGTACATTTCCTGCGAAAAAGAGTTACTATTAGTAATATAATTTAGATATATGAAAGATAAAAAAAAACACGTGTATACATACAGCTATCTTAGCTTGTGTTTCATTAAACCACCCATCTGGTTTCCCTTTTGGTCTATGAAGTTTGTCGTAAATCTCAAACCATGTTGGTTCCCTATCCAATTCCACTCTCTGAAACACAACCAACAAACAACAATTAAGAATGAACATATTTACATTGTAATTTAAACAAAAAGAATCACTAACCATTTTTTTGCTATGCACTCTAGCAGATATGGATCCTGCACTATGCACATTGTGTCCAACCTTAGACGGCCTATTTTGTTTATTAGTCATAGAATATTTTTGCCATTTCTCTTCTTCCCATTTAACCTCCAATTGTTTCAAGTTGTCTACACCAATCCATTCACCTTTATCATGACCGCTACGCACCTTGAACAAGGCATTTTTTAATGCCAAAGACCCCCTACTATTAAAGCTCTTTTTAATGTTAGCTTCATCATTTGCAAGCCACTTGAATTTAGCCTACAAACAAAAAAATGTCATGAAGCTATGTATTTGAAAAGGTAAATCAACTTTCAACCTAAGTAACAATGAAGCTTCATATTTCATATCATATAAATCAAATATGTTAAAAGAGCAGCAATTCCAATAGGATCATATTGCACATATAAATAACGATATTTTTCTATTTATATAACTTTCCTCGGCTTGTATATCCCCTATGCTACCAAATACTATCAGATTTTCTTTTTGAACAATATACTATCGTATTATTATACTAAGTACTAACACAAAAATGCATGACTCCAAGTATAGTATATCATAATTTCACAATATTCATTGACAAAGAAACAATTGTTTCAACCTATCTATGTAACTACCTCTGTTAGTATATTTCCTATTCTACATGATAGGAAATTTTAAACAACATATATCACAAAAATACCTTAAAATCATTAAACCAAAGCAATGGTACTTTTTGTTTTTCTTTTGCATCTTTCCAGCATGACCATGGCCTGTAACACCCCAATTTCCCGACTTAAAAAAAATTTCGTTAAATAAAAGATAATCAGAGTACTTCTCAAAAGGAGTGTCACAATCATCATAAAAACAATTTAGATAATAAATTATCCTTCGCAAAATAGTCATATATATATATATATATATAGCAGCGGAATTCAAAAGTCAGATTTTCATAAATAGTCTTGGCTCAAGGCCATCAAAACATCTCATAACATTTAAGTCTCAAAAGCATCTAAAGTCTTAAAGTCAACAAAATAGTTTTAAAACGTGATACATAGGGAATAGACTCATAGAGGACCCCATCCCGTTACATATCAGAGCAATCCTACGTCACACAAAACTCCTCGCATCTGCGCATCTAAGACTGGTTACCTGCACTTGCCCACAAGGCGGCAATTCCAGCAGAAGGGGTGAGATTCACAACAGAATATTAATATATAAATCAAACAGTTATGATTAACAACATAAAATCCATCACATAAGACAGCTTATTAAAACACAGGGTGTCATCTTCATAAACATCTTTAAACAAACACATCAACGTCTCAAAACATCGCCTCATATTATGTCAACAATTTGACTCAACCAAATGCAACTCTTAACATCTTGACATCATGCATGTGGTACCGTACATAAGCATTAATATGCTTCACCGTCGCTTTGAGCAAATGCTCCACCGTCGCTTTGAGCAAATGTTCCACCGTCGCTTTGAGCAAAAGCTCCACCGTCTCATAATATGCAAATGCATGGACACGACTCTTTAATGTAACTTAATCAAGTTAACACAACTTCTCAAACGTCATTAATAAATCAGACTGACACATGCAGCTATGAATATTACATGGCAGAAGCTCATCTCATTAAACATACACATCACAATATATAGTCATCATCATAGTCACATAACATCATGTTACAAGTCATTTAAATTATAAATAATTCATCATTTTGGCATCAACACAAAGGTGCATCTTTAATCCTTATTACAGACTCCATCTCAGGCTATGAAACATCTCTGACACTACCCAAAGGGGTTCCCTTAAGTCCTATGCGAAACAGATCGCAAGAGAACAAATCAGCCCTGAACCAACTAACTCGCCACGGCGAGTGATCTGCTCGCCACAGGCGAGTACTCACAAAAGGTTACTCGCCAAAGGCGAGTTGGGGGCGAACTGGAGGCGAGAAATCCTGGGTGCTCTCGGCCTTTTTGACATTTTTCACCAAAAATCTTCGTTTTAAGGTTTCCTAAATCCAATTTGGTCCAAACAACTTCACAGGTCATCTTTTTAAATAATAAGGCACTCAAACCATCTAAAGTTTGGCAAAAGTCCTAAGTTTTTAGGGACAGGCTCGCCACGGCGAGCTACGCTGCTCGCCTCGCGAGCGATTAAGGGTTACTCGCCACGGCGAGTGGTCACTCGCCATAGGCGAGCGATCTCAGAACCCACACGGGTTCAGTCCAAAACTCACCCAACCATCTCAAATCTCTCAAACTAAACCTCTAATTCATCAGCAATGTTGTTCTATGGGTTAATCTAGGTTCTGTAACACGTTTCTACAGCATTACAACACAATCTCACATCAAATTCATCAAAAATCATCATAACCCTAATTCACAAAACTCATCCCAATTCTTCCCAAAACCCTAAGCTAATCAAAAACAGATGATTCATGATTAATATTACTGAAGTTAGGCTCACCCTTACCTGGAAAATAGTGCAGAATTGCAGCCTAGCTTCTCTTCTCCCTTCAACCGTTCTTTCTCTCTATTCCAAAAGTCTGTAACGCGTTCTGCCTAATTCTCTTAACCTACTTCTCTTAAATACCTCCTCCCAACTTAATTAATTCTATCTCAACCCTCACAACTCTTCCTATTTATAAAATTAGCCCCACTCCTCAAAATAATATATTTTTCCAACAAATCTCTTTATTTTTCATATAAATATATATATAAACACCACATATATTATTCTATTAAACAATAAAATAATATCACATCACACCTCACAAATACGTCACAAAATCATCACAAAATCACATAATATATAATAATATACTATATTCTTTAATAAAATAATTAAATAAACAAAGAGGGCGTTACAACTCTCCCCCTCTTAAAGGATTTTCGTCCTCGAAAATTTACCTCGATCAAACAACTCTGGATAGGATTCCAGCATCTTACTCTCTAGTTCCCAAGTCAAACTTTCACCCGTCGCTCCGTCCCAAACAACTCTAACGAGAGGTATTTCCTTGCCTCTCAACGTCTTCACTTTCCGATCATCTATCCTTACCGGTAAAGTCTCCACCATAAGGTTGTCTCTAACTTGCACATCATCACTTTGGATCACATGAGATGGATCCGGAACGTTCTTCCTCAGTTGGGACACATGGAAAACATCATGTAAATTCGATAAATGTGGTGGTAATCCAACACGATATGCCACTGCTCCAATCCTCTCTGAAATCTGATACGGACCAATAAATCTCGGAGTCAACTTCTTTGACTTCAAAGCACGTCCAACACCTGTCATAGGAGTAACTCTCAGGAACACATGATCTCCCTCTTGGAACTCAAGGTCCTTCCTACGCTTGTCATGGTAGCTCTTTTGTCGACTCTGCGACGCTTTCATCTTCTCTTGGAACATTCTTACCTTCTCGGTAGTCTGTTGAACAATCTCCGGTCCTAAAACCACTCTTTCACCTGACTCAAACCAGCACAACGGAGTTCTGCATCTCCGACCATACAAAGCCTCAAAAGGTGCCATTCCAATACTCGAATGGTAGCTGTTGTTGTACGTGAACTCTATCAACGGAAGATGACTATCCCAAGTCCCTCCTTGCTCAAGTACACAAACTCTCAACAAATCTTCCAACGACTGAATCGTTCTCTCCGACTGACCATCTGTTTGCGGATGATAAGCCGAACTCAACCTCAACTGAGATCCCAAAGCCTCTTGCAAACTCTTCCAGAATCTAGAAGTAAATCTTGGGTCTCTATCTGATACGATGCTCGAAGGAACACCATGTAGCTTCACTATGTCTCTAATATAAATCTCTGCCAACTGAGCTACAGGGAAAGTAATGATAATTGGTAGAAAATGAGCCGATTTCGTCAATCTATCAACAATAACCCAAATTGCATCGTTTCCTCTAGGAGTATTTGGCAAGCTCGTCACAAAATCCATGGATATACTATCCCATTTCCATTCTGGCACATCTAAAGACACCATCTTACCAGCCGGTTTCTGATGTTCAATCTTTGACTTTTGGCAAACCAAACAAGAATACACAAACTGCGCCACATCTCGTTTCAAACCAGACCACCAAAACAACTTCTTTAAATCATGATACATCTTCGTAGCTCCCGGATGGATACTCAAGCTACTTCTGTGACCCTCTTCAAGAATCATCTTCTTCATTTCATCCTTGTCAGGAATGCAAATTCTACCTCTAAATCTTAACACTCCATGATCATCGACCTTAAAGTCACCATCCTCAGTCTCATTACTAGCAATCAACAAGTCTACAAACTTAACATCTTCTTTTTGTGCCTCTTTGATACTCTTCAAGAAATCATTATCAATTCTCAACATTCCCAGTTTTATGCTCTGAGGTGTCCTTTCACAAACTAAGCTTAAATCTCTAGACTGTTCCAACAACTCAAATTCTTTCACCATCAAAGCAGACATGTGCATAGTCTTCCTACTCAAGGCATCTGCAACCACATTGGCTTTGCCCGGATGATAATTCAAACCAAAGTCATAATCTTTCAATAATTCGAGCCACCTTCGCTGCCTCATATTTAATTCCTTCTGATCAAACAAATACTTCAAGCTCTTGTGATCACTAAACACTTCAAACCTCGAACCATACAAGTAATGTCTCCATATTTTCAATACAAAGACCACAGCTGCCAATTCTAAATCATGCGTCGGGTAATTCTTCTCATGAATTCTCAACTGTCTTGAAGCATAAGCTACCACCTTACCATCTTGCATAAGCACACCTCCTAAACCCAACTTGGACGCATCACAATACACCACAGAAGGTTCATCGGGCTTTGGCAAAATCAACACTGGAGCCGTCGTCAGACGCTTCTTCAGCTCATTAAAATTATTCTCACAATGTACATCCCACACAAAAGACTTACCCTTACACGTCAACTGCGTTAACGGAAGAGCTAACTTAGAAAACCCTTCAATAAACCTTCTATAGTAACCAGCTAGTCCCAAAAAGCTTCTAATTTCCGTAACTAATTTAGGAGTCTCCCATTGCGAAACCGCTTCAACCTTAGACGGGTCAACCGCAATACCATCACCAGAAATAACATGGCCAAGAAAACTTACTTCCTTTAGCCAGAACTCGCACTTAGACAATTTGGCATAAAGCTTCTTTTCCTTCAACACTTGCAAAACAATCTTCAAATGTTCAGCATATTCTTCTTCAGTCTTGGAGTAAACCAGAATATCATCAATAAATACAACTACAAACCGATCCAAAAATGCATGGAAGATGCGATTCATATACTCCATAAACACTCCAGGTGCATTGGTAACTCCAAAAGGCATAACCTTGTACTCATAGTGACCATAACGAGTTCTGAAAGCTGTCTTCTGCATATCTTCATCTTTTACCTTAATCTGGTGATAACCTGATCTCAAATCAATCTTGCTGAAAACACGTGCTCCCACTAACTGATCCATCAAATCATCAATTCTCGGAAGTGGATACCTATTCTTGATAGTTACTTTGTTCAGCTGTCGGTAATCAATACATAGCCTCATACTACCATCTTTCTTCTTTACAAGCAAAATTGGCGCTCCCCAGGGTGAAACACTTGGTCTAACAAATTTCTTTTCAAGCAAATCTTCCAGTTGTTTCTTCAACTCAGCTAACTCGGAAGCAGACATGCGATAAGGTGCCATCGACACCGGCTTCGTTCCAGGAACGAGATCAATAAAAAACTCAACTTCCCTCTTTGGAGGCACATCTGGAATTTCATCTGGGAAAACTTTCGGAAAATCGCATACCACTTGTAGTTTATCAATTACCGCTTGATTCTCTAAGGATAAGGAAGCCATCAACGAAAACATCAACATTCCATCACGTTCCAGTTGCTTCAGCTGCTTAGTAGATAAGAATTCTGCACCACTTTCCTCTTCAGCAGAAGAAAAATGTACCGTCTTGCTAAAACAATTGATAAGAACACGGTTGTACTTTAGCCAATTCATACCCAAAATTACATCCATACCGCTTAAAGGTAGACAAACTAAATCCATCTCAAAATCACGGCCAAACATAGACAAAGGACATCTTAAACACACAAGGGAAGTAGTCACCGAACCCTTAGCTGGAGTTTCGACAACCATCTCCCCGTTCATATCAGATACAACAAGATTTAACTTAGCAGCACAATCAAGAGCAATAAAACAATGTGTAGCACCAGTATCAATAATAGCAACTAAAGATTGATCAGCAATATAACAAGTACCTCTGATCAAACGATCATCATTCTCGGTCTGTGTGCCAGTCAACGCGAACACCCTTCCAGTGGTCTTAGTCTTCTTCGGTTGTTTGCACTGCGAACCAATATGTCCTTACTCATTGCAGTTGAAACACACAACATCATCAAACTTGCAGTCATTAGTAGTATGCCCTTTTTGACCACAACGATAGCATCTCTTCACATCAGCAGTACACACATTACTCTTGTGGCCTTTCTCCCCATAAGTAAAACAGGTAATCTCAGCAGGAGCATTCTTCTTCTGAGGTCTTCTCTCATCATTGACTCTTTGCTTCCCTTTATCTCTAGGGGCATCATAAGGTTTAGGACGACTCTGCTGGCCCTTAGCTCTCTGATCATTCACTACCTTGCAGTGAGCCTTGGTATCCTCCTCATAAATTCTGCAGCTACTCACCAACTCAGAAAAGTTGCGGATCTTCTGATAACCAATAGCTCTCTTGATATCCGCGCGTAAACCGTTCTCAAACTTGATGCATTTTGAAAACTCAGCAGTTTCCGGGGTATAATGCGGATAAAACTCTGCCAACTCCACAAACATGGCCGCATACTCGGTCACCGACATGTTCCCTTGCTTAAGCTCCAGGAACTCAATCTCCTTCTTTCCACGAACGTCTTCTGGAAAGTACCTATCAAGGAATTCTCTCTTGAAGACAGCCCACGTAACCGCGGCTCCGTCTTGTTCCAAAATGGGCAGGAGACTAACCCACCAGTCATCAGCCTCCTCTGCTAACATGTGCGTACCAAAGCGCACCTTCTGAACATCGTCACATTGCATGACTCTGAAGATTCTCTCAACTTCCTTGAGCCATGTCTGAGCGCCATCAGGATCATAACGCCCCTTGAAGGTAGGCGGGTGATTCCTCAGAAAAGTCTCTAGCATTCTCGTCCCGTCGTTTCCACCAGCATTGTTCTGATTACCCACAACATTAGTCATTGCTTCCAAAGCAGCAGCAAGAGCAGCGTCATTTCTACCAGCCATCTTAGTTCTCTGGAAAACAAACATAAGTTAGAATAATACAATTATAGTATTCTAACTCTAAGACAGCGTCACTCGACTCTCTACATGGCCGGACGGACCGACCTGCTCTGATACCAATTGTAACACCCCAATTTCCCGACTTAAAAAAAAATTCGTTAAATAAAACATAATCAGAGTACTTCTCAAAAGGAGTGTCACATTCATCATAAAAACAATTTAGATAATAAATTATCCTTCGCAAAATAGTCATATATATATATATATATATATATATATATATATATATATATATATATATATATATATATATATATAGCAGCGGAATTCAAAAGTCAGATTTTCATAAATAGTCTTGGCTCAAGGCCATCAAAACGTCTCATAACATTTAAGTCTCAAAAGCATATAAAGTCTTAAAGTCAACAAAATAGTTTTAAAACGTGATACATAGGGAATAGACTCATAGAGGACCTCATCCCGTTACATATCAGAGCAATCCTACGTCACACAAAACTCCTCGCATCTGCGCATCTAAGACTGGTTACCTGCACTTGCCCACAAGGCGGCAATTCCAGCAGAAGGGGTGAGATTCACAACAGAATATTAATATATAAATCAAACAGTTATGATTAACAACATAAAATCCATCACATAAGACAGCTTATTAAAACACAGGGTGTCATCTTCATAAACATCTTTAAACAAACACATCAACGTCTCAAAACATCGCCTCATATTATGTCAACAATTTGACTCAACCAAATGCAACTCTTAACATCTTGACATCATGCATGTGGTACCGTACATAAGCATTAATATGCTTCACCGTCGCTTTGAGCAAATGCTCCACCATTGCTTTGAGCAAATGTTCCACCGTCGCTTTGAGCAAAAGCTCCACCGTCTCATAATATGCAAATGCATGGACACAACTCTTTAATGTAACTTAATCAAGTTAACACAACTTCTCAAATGTCATTAATAAATCAGATTGACACATGCAGCTATGAATATTACATGGTAGAAGCTCATCTCATTAAACATACACATCACAATATATAGTTATCATCATAGTCACATAACATCATGTTACAAGTCATTTAAATTATAAATAATTCATCATTTTGGCATCAACACAAAGGTGCCTCTTTAATCCTTATTACAGACTCCATCTCAGGCTATGAAACATCTCTGACACTACCCAAAGGGGTTCCCTCAAGTCCTATGCGAAACAGATCGCAAGAGAACAAATCAGCCTTGAACCAACTAACTCGCCACGGCGAGTGATCTGCTCGCCACAGGCGAGTACTCACAAAAGGTTACTCGCCAAAGGCGAGTTGGGGGCGAACTGGAGGCGATAAATCCTGGGTGCTCTCGGCCTTTTTGACATTTTTCACCAAAAATCTTCGTTTTAAGGTTTCCTAAATCCAATTTGGTCCAAACAACTTCACAGGTCATCTCTATAAATAATAAGGCACTCAAACCATCTAAAGTTTGGCAAAAGTCCTAAGTTTTTAGAGACAGGCTCGCCACGGCGAGCTACGCTGCTCGCCTCGCGAGCGATTAAGGGTTACTCGCCACGGCGAGTGGTCACTCGCCATAGGCGAGCGATCTCAGAACCCACACGGGTTTAGTCCAAAACTCACCCAACCATCTCAAATCTCTCAAACTAAACCTCTAATTCATCAGCAATGTTGTTCTATGGGTTAATCTAGGTTCTGTAACACGTTTCTACAGCATTACAACACAATCTCACATCAAATTCATCAAAAATCATCATAACCCTAATTCACAAAACTCATCCCAATTCTTCCCAAAACCCTAAGCTAATCAAAAACAGATGATTCATGATTAATATTACTGAAGTTAGGCTCACCCTTACCTGGAAAATAGTGCAGAATTGCAGCCTAGCTTCTCTTCTCCCTTCAACCGTTCTTTCTCTCTATTCCAAAAGTCTATAACGCGTTCTGCCTAATTCTCTTAACCTACTTCTCTTAAATACCTCCTCCCAACTTAATTAATTCTATCTCAACCCTCACAACTCTTCCTATTTATAAAATTAGCCCCACTCCTCAAAATAATATATTTTTCCAACAAATCTCTTTATTTTTCATATAAATATATATATAAACACCACATATATTATTCTATTAAACAATAAAATAATATCACATCACACCTCACAAATACGTCACAAAATCATCACAAAATCACATAATATATAATAATATACTATATTCTTTAATAAAATAATTAAATAAATAAAGAGGGCGTTACATGGCCCACCAAAATTTTCCTTGAAGATTGTTGTTATAGCACTCCTCACTGCCTCTTTTGGATAAAAGCTGAAAGTGTAAGAAAAATAACTTGTAAAATGCAATTTAAAACATTATATAATCCTATAGAATTATAATATAAAATTAAAATTACTTATTTCCAAGATCTGATCTTATCCAAATTCGTCCATCTGATCTATCCTTTGACCCCCATTTAATGTTATTTGGTGTGTAGGATGATATATCTGTGTCTGGATTTGCTTGTGAATTGTTATTAACATAAGGATCTTGTGGCATATCCATAGATGTTCCACTTTGGGAATGAGATGGAACATAGTTAGGGGTGGTTTGGCGATGAGAATGAGATGATGCGGGTGCATTCTGTAAATATTGACATATGGTTTGTGTATGCCTTGTTTGGGAATGAAAATGAGATGGTGAAGAGATAGAGGTGTTTTGCAAAGGTTGAGATATTGTAGGTGCATGCCTAGTTTGGGGAAAAGCGGATGGGGCAAATTGATTTGTTTTTTGTAATGATGGAGATATAGGTGGCGTAGTTTGGGGATGAGTAGATGTGATTGGTGTAGGTGTTTTTTGAAATTGTGGAGAAACGAGTGGTGTTGGGTTAGTTTGGGGATGAGCAGATGGGGTATGTGTTGGGTTAGTTTGGTGACGAGTAAATGTGGTTGGTGTAGGGGTTTTTTTTAATAGTGGAGAAATGAGTGGTGTTGGGTTAGGTTCGGAAAGAGCAGATGGGGTTGGTGTAGGTGTCGAGTTAGTTTCGGAAGATGAGATATGTTGACGAGTTGTAATTACTCCTTTACCTCTTCCCCTGCCTCTTCCTCTACCTGACATCTATAAACAATACATAGAAATTTGAGTTGAGTTGTCGTAGTAGAGTATGAGCAGCACTCAAATTCAAACTCAATTTTAGAAAACTACAGAGTTTGTGTGAGAGATTATCACTGACCAATGAAGAAGATTTTGATATGGGAGAAGTGGATTCATGAAGGGATTGAGAGAGATGATGCAGATTGAGAGCCTTTATCACTCTATGATTCTCTGCAACTCTTTTGAGCCGATTCTTCTCATATGGTGGTGTCATCGCTTCAAGTCCTTCACAAAAAGTCAACATGGTTGCATCATATACAGATAAAGACAAATGAGATTAATTGTAACAATTAAATGTCATACAAAATGCAGAAAATGAAATGTCAATCTCTACAAGGATCCTTCAAAAATGCAGAAAATTAATCATGTTCAACAACTCAACTCCAAATGCAACATTAACATATGAATATATAAGAATTGAATAAAACACACAGCTAGCAAATATGGAACAAGTTAAACGCTTTTTCACTTAGGGAATAAGCTGAACAGGCTAAATTTAACCTTGTTTCACCTACGTGCATATTATGTGAAATCAAGTAAGCAACACAATAAATCAAGTAAAAGGAGAACAAAGTACCAAATTTGATATTGTAAAAGTTCATGTCTCGTTTGGTCTTATTTTTTTAATATTCTTGTCATGTAGCTTAACTAGTATAATGATATTTTCAACTGTGACCAAACAATGCCACTTTTCCATATATTTTTTTGAACAACGAATAATATTAGAAGGAGCCAAACTCACAAGTCGAGAGTTGGTCCGAAAAACTGCAATATAGCACCCCAACGTATGACCTACAGGGCAACCCTAAAACAAGAAACAAACAACATTCTAAAATAGCCACACAGGCCCTGCTGCCCAGCCAACACACATACCGCCCCACTAGCAAAACTGACAGGAGCATAACACATCCAAAAACAGAAGAAAAAAAATAGGTGCCACTTTTCCATCTAATTCTACCAAGTTGACAAGGTTAGGGTGGTGTAAAAAACTCCAAATTAAAACCTCTAAAATAAACTATTTGTTCCCTTGAAATCCTTTTCTCTCAAGTTGCTTCAAAGCAACAACCTACAATATAACACAACACTTGGTTAGGATGTTATTCACAATCTTAATCAACATTGAGCAGGCTTTTTCCCTAACATAGTTTTAGAAAGATTATTTATTGAAGTAATACTTGACTTGTGCTTTGAATCCTTCCTTTTAAGATTAAAAGATTGATATAAATCAAAGAAAAACATGATTTCATCACCATTTATATTTTTTTTTCAATTTTCTATCAACATTGAAAATTAAAAAAGTGCATATTGAGAAGTTGAGGATGCAATTTAGAAGTGAAAACAAAGTAAAAAGATAGTTTAATATGAAAATTGGGTAATTGTTTCATATTGGACCAATTCAATCATAAAACTTCATCTCACATGTTTTGGTAAAGGGATAGTTTAATACAAAATTGTGAATTATATAATTTGGTATGATGATAACTGTTAGACACAAATAGCTTGTTGGAAAGAAAATCAACGTTGCCACCTACCTGAGGTTTGAACCAAGTAACCAACCAATAAAACAGTCCATATGTTCTAATGTGGGTGCCATGTCCGTGTGGGTGCCATGTCCGTTTTCAATGTTTGTGTGAGTGCTTCAAAGCTTATATTGAGTAACCTGAGACACATTAAAACCAGCAAGCACAGACCTTTACTAATGTACACAAACTCAACAAACATAAGCTACAATTATTCACCTGCAATAACAATGACAAATATAGGCTACACTGATTTGTTCTACCTTGCATAATAGTCTCAAATGATACTTAAACACTAACTATTTTTGTTTTTGACCAGCAAAAATATATTAAACCCTTGATCCAAAACATTAGGTGTGTCTAGAAAACAAGGTGAGAAAAGGTTATATTTTTCTTTCAAATACCCATTATTAGAAACACAAAAACCCTATCAGAAATCAACAAAAAGAAGTCACTACATAAACTCAATGAAGACCCAAATAATCAAAACAAAAAAAGCATAATCTATGTTTAAAGTTATCTTCAAAGAATACCCAAAAACAAGAATCAAAAGGGAATTCCTAAAAAATTGTATATGAAAGTAATGAAGTTCATTCAAAGGTGAAACAACAACAAAAGTTAAAATTCAGAGAAGAAATTTACCCCTGTTATCACTTCCAAGCGACAATTTTTGAAGAATCCTAGACAAAACCCTAACTTCCAATTGAGAAAATCCTCAATTTGTGAGCTGTTAAACTATGAGAGGGATTTATGAGCTAAATATTAGCGATTTGAGAGAGGGGTTTGCGATATCTTTGAAAGAATTCTAAGAGAGAGAGAGAGAGACAGAGAGAGAGAGAGAGAGAGAGAGAGAGGAACGGAAGTACCTGATTGGAAGGGAAATCGAAGTCGAAGTAGAATGGGTTAGGAGAAGAATCGCTGCCGCGTGCTTTGTTCTTAAGGTGAAGAAGCTGAATGGGTTAGGAGAAGACCTAGGAGAAGAAGCTTAAAGTGGGAAAATGAAAATGAAAATGAAAATGAAGAGGGAAATGAAAAGATGCATTCACGTTAGTCTAATTTTTTTTCTTTTTTTCTTTATTTACCAAAAAATGGTTGTTTTTTTTTTTGTTTGTCTTTTTAACTGAATATTTTGTTTCCTAAAAAAAAATATTAAATAATTTTTCTTTTTTAACTACTCTCTCCATTTCTTTTTAAGTGTCTTTTTAGAAAATTACCATCAAAATACTAATGTGATGTTTGCACATTTTGTTCCTATTACAACATCATTTTAATTCACCAATAAATTCCTATTTTTTGGTATACACTGTATTTTCTATATATTTAATATGTTATATTTCTCTAGTAACAAACAATTGTTAGTTATTATCTTTTTATCCAACAAATGGTTTTTTTTTCTCTATCATAACAAACAATTGTCAATTTTCTAATGAGTCTTTCACTTTCTCTTCCTTTTGAACATTGATGGAGTCTTTTATTTTTCTTCTCTCAAATTTGTTCTTTTACTTTGCACTTGAAAATTTAAACAATTGATATTCATTTTATTTATAGAATTTTAACTCTTCTTGGAAGCATTGTTTTATTGAAAAAGATAAGAGTAATTGACAAAGGGTATAATTGACAAATTGTTGGAGATTTTATTAAGAATAATATTTTATTTAGTAGAATTTTAATAAAATATATTTTACTATTTTATGATCGGTTATGAAACAAGTTGAATTTCAAAAAGTCTTTGTTTTTTGACTTGTGTACATGAAAGAAAGAATTTATTCATATTAAAAAGCTTTGATACCAAAAGGTTTTTTCATCTTGTTTATTGTTAATCAAATTCAATTTTATATTATGTCTTTCCAGTTCATAGTACTTTTGGTAATATATTAATAGTAATATATTACACATTAATTTGGTCATATAATTGTATAAGGAACATAACGTTTTTCATATTATTTTTTGGTTGAATGTAATCTGACACATTAATAGAGAATTGATCTTTTATACAAGAAAATAATGAATTGAATTGAATTGTATTGAAGTGGTAGTGGGAGACTTGTATAAAAGAGAATAACTTGGTACAAGTTATAAGAAAGAAAAAAAAAAAAAAAAAAAGCAATTCACGTATAGAAAAAGAAAAAGAATAAAAACTTCCAAAAAAATTTTTTGAGCATTCCGAGCAGTATTAGTAATTTTTAGGGTGTTGTCTTGGTGAGTTCTCTTTGTGCAGAGAGTACTCATATTTTAAGTTTTGGAAGACTGTTTTATCCTGGGGACGACGAGGCAAGATTGAACTGTTGCACTTCTGAATCAGAGCCGCGAATCGTCTTAAAGAAAGTGACCTAGTCCGCGACTCAGCCTAATAATTTTTTCTAACAAATTATTTTATGTTTGTTAGATTAAAATGAGAGTATAATATGTTTGTTGTTAATATTCTAAAACGACACTTAAAAAGAAACCGAGAGGGTATAAGATATAGTATGATAGAAAAACATTATGTCTCAATTGTGCAAGTGGTGGGTCCTATCCAATTGTCGGATTTAATTTATTTGATACCGTTAGTCAGTTGGATCTGTTTTAGATGATAGAGAAGTGTCTTTTCACGTTGAATATGTTTTTAAAGGGATAGTTTGTTGGGTCCATTTGATTCAATACCATTAGTCGCTTGGGTATGTTTCAATCGACAAAGTAATGTCTTTTCATGTTGACTATATCTTTAAAGGGATAATTTCTCGGGTTAACTTATTCTGAAGATTGTGATCATCAAAATTCGAGTTCTGATTCATTCTTAATCTTATTAGGTTTTATCCAACGGTGAGATTGATTTTATTTGATAATGTTATTAGTCGGTTTAGTATGTTTTAGTCGACAGAGAAGTATATTTTCATTTTGACTAGGTTTTTGAAGGGATAGATCGACTATATTTCTAGAAATGATTTTTTTTATTATTATAAATTCTGCCTCAATATTTCTTCACCGGTTTAGTGCTAAAATAATGTTTAAGATATTCAGTATGTTTATCTAACTATCAAGTATGTCACAATTATATTTTGATAAACATCAAATTTGCAAAAGTGACATGAAAGTACACTAATACAACAAAACATCACCACATAATATTAAAATACAAAGTTTATCATCAATTCATCCTGTAATTTTACCAATATAAAATAGTCCAAAATGTAAAATGATCATGATATATGTTTGATCTAACAAAAAATATATAAACAAAAGTCAAAAAATATTATGAAGTTGTGTATTTTGAAAAGGACAATCAACTTTCAACCTAAGTAACAATGAAGCTTCATGTTTCATATCATATGAAGAAAACAGTATATCCCCTAAATAACTATATCTCCCTATTTATGTAACTGCCACTATTTGTAACAATTGTTTCAACCATTTGTCATTTCAACTTTTCAACCTAAGTAACAACAATATTGAAGGTTCATATTTCATATCATATAAAGAAAATAGGTTCAGAGAGAAACAATTGCAACTGGACCATATTTTATATGTAAATAACTATATTTTGCCATAGAAGGTAGGCGGCTAAAAACAACAGATTGGCCGCAACACAACAAACAAGCATTAACACAAAGTCAAAAAGACAGCTCATAGATATAAAACTGTCTAGCAACACAACTAAATCAACCCTGCTGAATGCATGAAGCCATTAAACAAAGTCAAAACGAAAGCTCGTTGAAATCCTATGGGTTTGTTTGAGAAGATGTGATATTTGATGAGTTGTAATTATTCTTTTACCTCTTCCGCTGCCTCTACCTCTACCTACCATTTGTGAACAATACAAAGTAAAAAAATCAAGTTGAGTTTAATTAAAATATAAATAACATAAGTCATGCAAGAATAAGAGGGTAGAAAATTCAATAAATTACCTAGTTAGAATATGTTTCATCATCGTCATCATCATCATCGTCATCATCTTCTTTGGCACTGTCTTCAACTTCTACTTCAATATCTTTATCCCATTCAAAGGTAACCTCATCCAAGAAAGGACCGTATGCTTCCTCAACTTCTCCAACTAAATCAACAAGACTTCCTTTAAGATTGTCATTTGCAATTGTCACGTGTGATTGTCTGATTGATTCATCTTGGTATGGAACTTCTTTCTCCGGCTTACTATCTTCTAAAGTTTGAATTGTGCTTCTCGCCTTGGTCTTAATCACAGCCAACCAATCTTTTTTTCCTTCAGGATACTGTGTGAAGTATACTTGTTTTGCTTGTTGTGCAAATATAAATGGGTCATAATGTTTATATTTCCTAGATGCTTTAACTTCAACATTTCCGTAACTATCTACCTTTTTACCTTGATTCAAAGTGGGATCAAACCAATCACATTTGAACAGAACCAACGTCTTTATTGGCCATCCAGTATAGTAAACTTCAACAATGTCAGTTAAGACACCATAGTAATCACTGTCAATTTCCCCATCCTCACCACCTTGAACAGATACGCCACAATTTGTTGTACTCATCCCATTACCATGATCTATGGTATTAAACTTGTATCCATTTACATAATACACTGACCATTTGTTGACTTTTTTCTTGGGCCCCCATGCCAAACTCCTCAAAAAGTTATCTTCAACATGGTTCTTTGAGACCTATTTCGAAAATAGTTATATTAGTTTCAATTAACAAGCAAAGTAGGTAGCTTTAATGACACTAGGGAGATTCAATTCACCATACATATTCGCTGAACCAATTAGGAAATGATGTGGAGATTACTTTGTCAACATCTGAGTCGGCTACACCAAGATCTTGAAGCATATCCGTATATATGCTACATTAAAATCACACGTTTAGAGATATTATTTTTTTTCAAAGATATTGGTAAATGAAAGAAGTGTACACTTACGACAAAAATTGCTCAACTTCTGGACAATTTAGAAGAACATAGAGATGTGCAGCTTTCATTTCTTTGTCTTGTAGGAAGTAGGTTGTACATTTCCCAGAAGGACGCCCAGGATAATTAAAGATAGACAAATGTTGTCTCATTAAACAACTTTCGCCTCCATCATCATTCCGTGGCACTCTTGTCCTTCTACAAGTAACATCAGGCGGATAATAGTAAGACGCAAACGTAGAGGCCTCCTCCACTAAGTACACTTCACAAATAGAGCCCTCGACAGAAGATGAGTTTGTGACCTTATCTTTTAAGGTACGAATAAACCTAATAAAATAACTTGAAGACATTAATACAATTATGAGTGCATAGTGATTACTAAAATAAGACAAGTTTAACTGACTAACATGAATAGTAAGCATATAATTGGTTGAATCATATTTAATCGAAACTAAACAGACAAGTTTAAGTGACTACCATGAATAATAAGCATAATGATCAAATTGGTTGAATCAACACATTAATCGAAACTAAAGAGACAAGTTTAAGTGACTACCATGAATAGTAAGCATAATGATCAAATTGGTTGAATCAACACATTAATCGAAACTAAAGAGACAAGTTTAAGTGACTACCATGAAAAGTAAGCATAATGATCAAATTGAGAATGCTTTGTCCATTTCTTGGGAAAATAGAAAAAAAAAACTAAATAACACCCTGTTCACAGTTATTAGTGCATAGTGATTACTAAAATAAAAGAAAAGAGGATAGATGGCCAACCTTTCAAAAGGATACATCCATCGATATTGCACGGGACCACCAACCCTAGCTTCATATGGTAAATGTATTGGAAGATGCTCCATAGAGTCAAAGAAACTAGGGGGGAATATCTGTTCTAACTTACACAAAATGATTGGGATATTTTTCTCCATTACATGTAAATTCTCCATTTTTAGTATAGGTGAGGTAAGCTCTCGGAAGAATTGACTAAACTCTGTAAGGGTGTTCCAAATAGGGTTGGGTAAAGATCTGAATGCAATAGGAAGCAAGCGTTGCATGAACACGTGGCAGTCATGACTTTTCATTCCAAATAACTTCGCTTCCCGCAAGTCAACGCATCTACATAAGGTAGATGCATACCCATCTGGTAGCTTTAGTTTTCTGACCCATTCACACACAGATAATCTTTGTCGTTTTGTTAATGCGTACTTTGCTTTTGGCTTCTTAAGCTTTCCCCCTCCAACATCTTGTAGCTCTAAATCTTTCCTTCTACAAATATCTGCCAAGTCCAATCTAGCATTAAAAGTGTCCTTCGTTTTTCCCTTGGTGTCCATAACTGTATACAAGATATTAAGAAACACATTTCTTTCAATATGCATGACATCTAGATTATGTGGGAGAAGATTTGTCTTCCAATATGGCAACTGCCAAAAGATGGTTTGTTTGGTCCAATTGTGGAGAAGTCCATACCCTGGCAAATCATCATATGGAGGTCCAATTATGCTCGGCAAATCCTTAACCCTTTCCCACATTTCTTCACCGGTCAACCTTTTTGGGGGCGATGAAGTCTCATCTTTACTCTTCCTAAAAGCAGTCTTATTCCTCCTATAGCAATGATCAGGTGATAAGAATTGGCGATGACAATCAAAAAAAGTTGTCTTCTGACTGTGTTGAAGGGTAAATGCTTTCGTAGACTCCATACAAATGGGACATGCAAGCCTTCCCATTGTCATCCAACCCGACAACATCCCATATGCAGGAAAGTCATTAATTGTCCACAATAAACAAGCTTTCATGACAAAATTTGTTGTAATGAGACATCATATGTCATCACACCAGAATTCCACAAAAATTTAAGGTCGTCTATCAGTGGCTGCATATACACATCAATTCTCCCTTTTGGATTAGAAGGGCCGGGAATTAAAACAGTTAAGAATAAGAACTCTCTTTTCATGCACATCCAAGGTGGAAGATTGTAAGGAGTAATAACCATTGGCCAACATGAATATGTTCTACCTGTTTTATCAAATGGTGCAAATCCATCAGCACACAACCCCAACCTCACATTTCGAGGGTCCTTTGCAAATTCAAGATAGCTTTCATCAAAATGCTTCCAAGCTTCTCCATCAGCTGGATGAGTTAAATATCCATCATCTCTTGTAACATCATGATGCCATCTCATTTGGCTTGCAGTTTGCATTGAGGAATATAGTCTTTGAAGCCTTGGGATAATAGGGAAATACCACATCTTTTTTAAAGGAACATCTCTAACCTTTCCATTTCTAGTGACGCTTTTGTAACGGTTTTCGCCGCATATTTTACAATTACGGAGATTCTTATCTTCCAGATAGTAGTAAATCATACAACCATTTGGGCAGCAATGAATCTTTATGCAACCCAATCCAAGCTTTTCCACCGATTTCTTTGCACGATAGTAGTTTTTAGGCATTCGGTTGTCCTTTGGCAATGCTTTCCCTATAAACTCTACCCATTGATTAAAGCAGTTCTGTGAGTTATTGAAGTCAGACTTGATACTTAATGCTTGTATTGCGGCTGACAGTTCAGAATAACTTTCACAACCGTTATACAAGGGAGCTTGTGCAACTTTCAACATCTTAAAAAAACTTTCTGCTTGTGGGTCAGGATCCTCCCTTATTTGTTCTGGACAAGCAGACTCTTCTTGCTCAAGATAATAACCAAGAGATGGTCCAGCTGCATCCATTACCATTTGCTCGAACTTATTGAAGTCTTCCCGTATCCCAATGCTTCCATAATAGGAGTTGTTTGAAACCACTAGCATAACCGAAGGCCTTTGTTCACCATGGCTACTCCAGTAATAGTAATCCTCCTTAAACCCCTTCATACAAAGATGTCTCATGACATCGTTAACTAACTGAGGCTTTCTACACTTGCATATTTTACATGGGCATCTCAACTTTCCTACTTTTTTGAAATCATCTTGTGTACAAGCAAACTCAACAAACTCACAAACCCCGGCCAAAAACTCATCTGTAACTCTACTATTATCGGGACGCATCCTATTATCCATCCACTTGCGATGTTCAGGAATCTCCATTCTATATTGAAAAATTGGTAGCATGTTAATTATAATAGTTAATAGATTTATGTGTTTTTATTTCTCATATTGATAATAGCAAGGGGATACAAGAAAATAAAATAGAAAAGCATTCACATTCAAAACTTCATTAAGAATTGAACAAAATATTTAGTGCTAATTAATAACAAAAATAAAAAACATAAAACTGTAAAAAAAACAAAAAGGTAGTAAATAGGAACATAATACTTAGCAGATAATGTCCAACTTTCATAAAACAATAGTTTTGTCTAAGATTAAGATGTATTATCACCACTTCCAAGTTCAAAATATTTGTCACACATAAAAAACAAAATAATGTCTAAGGTTAAAGTATATATATCTCCAACAAGATTTGCGGTGTGGCTCTCATTCTATGGCAGTGAACTCTGCATCTTTTGTGATATGAAATTTAATAAAAAGGACCATTATTTCTTCAAAAAAAAAAAAAGGACCATTATACAAAAGGCTTAACAACTCAGTTCCCTTCTTTCCAATAGCTCAGAAGTGGATAAAAGAAACTAGCTTAGGGGGAATTAAAAGACGAGTCAGTAATTGTTTAATTGTCTCAAAAATTCGAAGATCAAGATCTCTTCTCCAACCAAAATGCAAATATACAATTCAGACTTAATGACTCTGGATGTCTCAAAAGGGGCAATTCGAAGTTTTTTTATTGATTAATCTCATATGAAGTTTCTAAGACTCAGGAAGGTATAAAGAACACTAAAATTCGTCTAAACCTGCACATGTTCATCCTTTAACATACGAAGATAATGGAAAATACCTTGAGACATAATTCTTTTAAAGTTATAATCAAGTAATGAGCATTTTCTTATTGAATGATTATTAGCATTTGGTTTCATCTTAATTTTAAGGTGAAAATCAGGTAATCCACATCCAGTAAAACATGGAAGCTGCAATCTAATAAGAAATAAAATCTCATTTAAGGTTCATTACCTGTTTGAAAAGAATTACAGGCTCTTATGGCTCATATTTGACAAGCTCCTCTGTAGATTTTGTGTAATTGGAAATCAAATCTCTGAAATAGAAGAAAACAACATGTATTTAGAATCTATGAACATAACCAAACATAAATATCTAATACAATTTTTATAGACCTTCGTTGATTTTTACAGAATCTATGAAAACATATGAAGTTGTAAAATTACCACAAAGTAAAGGAATTATGAATAAACTGAAATTCACATAGGAAAAACATTACAATTCTTTTTGAAAAGAGTATCTAAGAAACTAAAATGACATAATACACATGAAACAGGGAGAAGCCTTGATCCCATAACACCATTACCCTGTACAACACAGACACAATACAACACTAACACGTTGACGCCGATAATAATTTGAGAAAACACGTTGACACCAATAATAATTTGAAAAAATGAAACAATTGAATGTAATCATTATGAGATTTTGTACATACAACTACTAAAGATAAATATCAAATTGGTAAATAAAATGTCGAAGAATCTCACCTAGGCATGGCAATGGGGCGGAGTGTAACACCCCCAATTTCCCCGTCTTAAAAATTTCTTTAAATAAATCATATATCAGAGTAATCATCACAAAGGAGTGTCACATTTCATCTTTAAAAATAGCTTAGATAATAATTTATCAAATTACAAAACATTCAGTTAAGCAGCGGAATTCAGATAGTCTCTTCTCATAAATGTCTTGGCTTAAAAGCCAGCAAAACGTCCCAAAATATTAAAGTTTCTACATCACAAAAGTCAACATCATTTATTCAACACGATACATAAGGAATAGACTCCACAAAAGACCCCATCCCGTTACATATCAGAGCGACCCTAACTTCACACATCCTCGCATCATCGCAACTAAGACTGGGTACCTGCACTTGCCCACAAGGCGGCAATTCCAGCAGAAGGGGTGAGATTCACAACAATAATATTAATATATAAATCATAAGTCAAGATTAACAATTCATACATCCAACTCATCACGTATACAATATAGCACATCACAACATCATAAACATCATCTTAACAACATTACATCACACATCAACGTCTCAAACATCATCTCATAAATGTCACAATTGACTCGACTAAATGCAACACCTAACGTCTCAACATCATGCATGTGGTACCATATAATTATAGCATTAATATGCTTCACCGTCGCTTTGAGCAACTGCTCCACCGTCGCGTTGAGCATAAAGCTCCACCGTCTCATAATTATGCAAATGCATGGACTCGTCATTTAACAACTTAATACACCGTCTCAAACATCATTACATTTTCAAGACTGGCACATGCAGTTAACAATAATTACATGGCAGAACATCATCTCAATTATACATACACATTGCAACTCATAACATCATCTTATTCAATTAGCATCATACTCATACATCACTTATATTCAACAACACATCATTTATCAAAGGTCTAATAGAACCATCATCATTCATCTCTACATAACTCATCTAAGGGTATAGAACAACACTAACTCCACCCAAAGGGGTACTCTAAACGTCCTATGCAAAACAGCTTGCAAAACAACAAAACAGTCCTGAACCATCTAACTCGCCACGGCGAGTACATCTGCTCGCCACAGGCGAGTACTCCCAGCAGCTCACTCGCCAAAGGCGAGTTGGGGGCGAGCTGGAGGCGAGAAATACTGGGTGCTTCGGCCTTTTTGACATTTTTCAACAAAATCCTCATTTTTAAGCTCTCTAAATTAAATTTGACCAAACCAACTTCACAGGTCATCTCTATAAATATAGGGGCACTCAAAACCATCTAAAGTTTGGCAAAAATCCTAAATTTAAGGGTCGAGCTCGCCACGGCGAGCTTTACTGCTCGCCTCGCGAGCAACCAAGGGTTACTCGCCACGGCGAGTGATCTGCTCGCCACAGGCGAGCGATCTCAGAACCACTACGGGTTCAGTCCAAAACTCACCAAAACCTGCCAATTCTCTCCCATTAAGCTTCTAATTCATCAGCAATATTGTCCTAGGGGATAATCTAGGTTCTGTAACACATTTCTACAGCAATGCAACACATTCTCACATCCAATTCATCAAAATCATCACAACCCTAATTCCCAAAACTTCTCTCAATTCTTCCCAATTCCTAAGCTAATCAAGAACAGATGATTTAACATTAATACTACTGAAGTTAGGCTCACCCTTACCTGGAAAAATTGCAGAATTTGCAGCCTAGCTTTCTCTTCTCTCTTGACCGTTCTTCTTCTTTTTCCCAAATGTCTGTACGCGTTCTCCAAAACCTTCCTTTCTTAACCTACTTCTCTTATATACTCCCTCACAACTTAACTAATTCCTTCTTAACCCACACAACTCTTCTTAATTATAATTATAACCCCATCTCTTAAAATTCTATCTTTTTCCACCACATCTATTTATTTACCAACTAAATATTCATATAAACATCACTTATATTATTTTATTAAACAATAAAATAATAATACTTCACACGTCACAGATACGTCACATAATCATCACAAGTCATATAATATATAAACATATACCATATCATCTAATAAAATAATTAAATAATTAAAGAGGGCGTTACAACTCTCCCCCTCTTAAAGGATTTTCGTCCTCGAAAATTTACCTCGCTCAAACAACTCTGGATAGGATTCCAGCATCTTACTTTCTAGCTCCCAAGTCAAGCTTTCACCCGTCGCTCCGTCCCAAACAACTCTCACAAGAGGTATCTCCTTGCCTCTCAACGTCTTCGTCTTCCGATCATCAATCCTCACGGGTAAGGTCTCAACCGTAAGGTTGTCCCTAACTTGCACATCATCGCTTTGGATCACATGAGACGGATCCGGAACATACTTCCTCAGCTGAGATACATGAAAAACATCATGCAAATTCGACAAGTGCGGTGGTAATCCAACACGATACGCCACCGGTCCAATCCTCTCTGAAATCTGATACGGTCCAATAAACCTCGGAGTCAACTTCTTCGATTTCAAAGCACGTCCAACACCCGTCAAAGGAGTCACTCTCAGGAACACATGATCCCCCTCTTGGAATTCAAGGTCCTTTCTACGCTTATCATGATAACTCTTTTGTCGACTCTGCGACGCTTTCATCTTTTCTTGGATCATTCTCACCTTCTCAGTAGTCTATTGAACGATCTCTGGTCCTAAGACCACTCTTTCACCCGACTCAAACCAGCACAACGGAGTCCTGCATCTCCGACCATACAAGGCCTCAAACGGCGCCATTCCAATACTTGAATGGTAACTGTTGTTGTACGTGAACTCTATCAATGGAAGATGACTATCCCAAGCCCCTCCCTGCTCAAGTACACAAACCCTCAACAAGTCCTCCAACGACTGAATCGTCCTCTCCGACTGACCATCTGTTTGCGGATGATAAGCCGAACTCAACCTCAACTGAGATCCTAACGCCTCTTGCAAACTCTTCCAAAATCTAGAAGTAAATCTTGGATCTCTATCAGATACGATGCTCGAAGGAACACCATGCAGCTTAACTATCTCTCTAACATAAATTTCCGCCAACTGAGCCACAGGAAAAGTAATGTTGATTGGTAGAAAGTGCGCAGACTTCGTTAATCTATCAACAATTACCCAAATAGCATCGTTCCCTCTAGGAGTATTGGGTAAACTCGTCACAAAATCCATGGATATACTATCCCATTTCCACTCTGGCACATCTAAGGATACCATCATACCAGTCGGCTTCTGATGCTCAATCTTCGACTTTTGACAAACCAAGCAAGAATACACAAATTGTGCCACATCGCGTTTCAAACCAGACCACCAAAACAACCTCTTTAAGTCATGATACATCTTTGTAGCTCCCGGGTGAATACTCAAGCTACTTCTATGACTCTCTTCAAGAATCATCTTCTTAATTTCTTCACTGTCAGGAATGCAAATCCTCCCTCGGAATCTCAACACTCCTTGATCATCGACCTTAAAGTCACCATCCACAGTCTCATTACCAGCAATTAACAAATCTACAAACTTGACATCTTCTTTTTGGGCTTCTTTGATATGCTTCAGGAAATCATTATCAATTCTCAACATTCCCAGTTTTATGCTCTGAGGTGTTCTTTCACACACCAAGCTCAAGTCTCTAAATTGTTCTAACAACTCAAATTCTTTCACCATCAACGCGGACATATGCACAGTTTTCCTACTCAAGGCATCTGCAACTACATTTGCTTTACCAGGATGGTAATTCAAACCAAAATCATAATCCTTCAATAACTCAAGCCACCTTCTCTGCCTCATATTCAACTCTTTCTGATCAAATAAATATCTCAAACTCTTATGATCACTGAATACTTCAAACCTTGAACCATACAAGTAATGTCTCCATATTTTCAATACAAAGACCACAGCTGCCAACTCTAAGTCATGCGTCGGATAATTCTTCTCATGAATCCTCAATTGTCTCGAAGCATATGCTACCACCTTACCTTCTTGCATAAGCACACCTCCCAAACCCAACTTGGACGCATCACAATATACCACAAAAGGTTCATCAGACTTTGGCAAAATCAAAACTGGAGCCGTCGTCAGGCGCTTCTTCAATTCATTGAAACTATTCTCACAATGCACATCCCATACAAACGACTTACCCTTACACGTCAACTGCGTTAACGGAAGAGCCAACTTAGAAAATCCTTTTATAAACCTCCTGTAATAACCAGCTAGTCCCAAAAAGCTTCTAATTTCCGTAACCGACTTAGGAGTCTCCCATTGCGATACCGCTTCAACTTTAGACGGGTCAACCGCAATACCTTCACCAGAAATAACATGGCCAAGAAAACTTACTTCCCTTAGCCAGAAATCACACTTAGACAGTTTAGCATACAGCTTCTTCTCTTTCAGCACTTGCAATACAATCTTCAAATGCTCTGCATGCTCAGCTTCAGTCTTAGAATAGATCAGAATATCATCAATAAAAACCACAACAAATTGATCCAAGTACTCATGAAAGATTCTGTTCATATATTCCATAAACACACCAGGCGCATTAGTAACACCGAAAGGCATCACCTTATATTCATAGTGACCATACCGCGTCCTAAAGGCCGTCTTCTGCATATCTTCATCCTTCACTTTAATCTGATGGTAACCTGACCTCAAGTCAATCTTGCTGAATACCTTTGCACCCACTAACTGGTCCATCAAGTCGTCAATTCTCGGAAGTGGATACCTATTCTTGATCGTCACTTTGTTCAGCTGTCTGTAATCAATACATAGCCTCATACTGCCATCTTTCTTCTTCACAAGTAACACTGGAGCTCCCCACGGTGAAACACTAGGTCTCACAAACTTCTTCTCAAGCAAGTCTTCCAACTGTTTCTTCAACTCTGCTAACTCAGAAGCAGACATACGATAAGGTGCCATCGACACCGGCTTCGTACCCGGCACAAGGTCTATCGAAAATTCAACCTCCCTCTCTGGTGGCACATCTGGAATCTCATCAGGGAAAACTTCAGGAAATTCCTTCACAACAGGCAACCCATCAATTACAGCTTGGTTCTCTAAAGATAACGAAGCCATCAACGAAAACATCAACATCCCATCACGTTCTAGTTGCTTCAGCTGCTTAGTAGATAGAAATTCTGCGCCCCACTCTTCTTCGACGGAAGAAAAATGCACCGTCTTTGTAAAACAGTTGATAAGAACTCGGTTGTATTCTAGCCAGTTCATACCCAGAATCACATCCATACCACTTAAAGGTAGGCACACTAAATCCATCACAAAGTCACGGCCAAACATAGATAAAGGACAATTCAAACATACGAGAGAAGTAGTCACCGAACCCTTAGCTGGAGTCTCGACAACCATTTCTCCATTCATATCAGAAACATCAAGACCCAAGGCAGAAACACAATCAAAAGCAACAAAACTGTGCGTAGCACCAGTATCAATAATAGCAACTAAAGGAGTATTATTAATATAGCAAGTACCTCTGATCAAGCGATCATCATTCTCAGTCTGAGTGCCGGTCAATGCAAACACTCTCCCAGTAGTCTTAGTCTTCTTGGGTTGCTTACACTGCGAACCAATGTGTCCTTGCTCATTGCAGTTGAAACACACAACATCATCAAACTTGCAGTCACTAGTAATATGCCCTTTCTGACCACAACGGTAACACCTCTTCACCTCAACAGTACATGCATTGCTCTTATGGCCTTTCTCGCCACAAGTGTAACAAGTAATCTCAGCAGGAGCAGCCTTCTTCTGGGGTCTCCTCTCATCATTTACTCTTTGCTTCCCTTTGTCTCTAGGGGCATCATAAGGTTTAGGGCGACTCTGCTGGCCCTTTGCTTTCCGATCATTCACTACCTTGTAGTGAGCTTTAGTATCCTCCTCATAAATCCGACAGCTACTCACCAACTCAGAAAAGTCACGAATCTTCTGATAACCGATGGCCCTCTTGATATCAGCGCGCAACCCGTTCTCAAACTTGATGCATTTTGAAAACTCAGCCGTCTCGGGTGCATAATGCGGATAGAACTTAGCCAACTCCACAAATTTGGCCGCATACTCGGTCACCGACATGTTCCCTTGCTTAAGCTCCAGGAACTCTATCTCTTTCTTCCCACGGACATCTTCTGGGAAGTATCTATTAAGGAACTCCCTCGTGAAAATAGCCCACGTCACCACAGCTCCATCTTGCTCCAAAATAGGTAGGAGACTAACCCACCAATCATCAGCCTCCTCCGCAAGCATGTGCGTACCAAACCGCACCTTCTGCACATCGTCACATTGCATGACCCTGAAAATCCTCTCTACTTCCTTGAGCCACATCTGAGCTCCATCAGGATCATAACGCCCCTTGAAGGTAGGCGGGTGATTCCTCAGAAAAGTCTCCAACATTCTAGTCCCGTCATTACCACCAGCGTTGTTCTGATTGCCCACAGCATTAGCCATTGCTTCCAAAGCAGCAGCAAGAGCAGCATCGTTTCTACCAGCCATCTAGTTCTCTGGAAACAAACATGAGTCAGAATAATACAATAATACTATTCTACTCTAAGACAACGTCACTCGACTCTCTACTTGGCCGGATGGACCGACCTGCTCTGATACCAATTGTAACACCCCCAATTTCCCCGTCTTAAAAATTTCTTTAAATAAATCATATATCAGAGTAATCATCACAAAGGAGTGTCACATTTCATCTTTAAAAATAGCTTAGATAATAATTTATCAAATTACAAAACATTCAGTTAAGCAGCGGAATTCAGATAGTCTCTTCTCATAAATGTCTTGGCTTAAAAGCCAGCAAAACGTCCCAAAATATTAAAGTTTCTACATCACAAAAGTCAACATCATTTATTCAACACGATACATAAGGAATAGACTCCACAAAAGACCCCATCCTGTTACATATCAGAGCGACCCTAACTTCACACATCCTCGCATCATCGCAACTAAGACTGGGTACCTGCACTTGCCCACAAGGCGGCAATTCCAGCAGAAGGGGTGAGATTCACAACAATAATATTAATATATAAATCATAAGTCAAGATTAACAATTCATACATCCAACTCATCACGTATACAATATAGCACATCACAACATCATAAACATCATCTTAACAACATTACATCACACATCAACGTCTCAAACATCATCTCATATATGTCACAATTGACTCGACTAAATGCAACACCTAACGTCTCAACATCATGCATGTGGTACCATATAATTATAGCATTAATATGCTTCACCGTCGCTTTGAGCAACTGCTCCACCGTCGCGTTGAGCATAAAGCTCCACCGTCTCATAATTATGCAAATGCATGGACTCGTCATTTAACAACTTAATACACCGTCTCAAACATCATTACATTTTCAAGACTGGCACATGCAGTTAACAATAATTACATGGCAGAACATCATCTCAATTATACATACACATTGCAACTCATAACATCATCTTATTCAATTAGCATCATACTCATACATCACTTATATTCAACAACACATCATTTATCAAAGGTCTAATAGAACCATCATCATTCATCTCTACATAACTCATCTAAGGGTATAGAACAGCACTAACTCCACCCAAAGGGGTACTCTAAACGTCCTATGCAAAACAGCTTGCAAAACAACAAAACAGTCCTGAACCATCTAACTCGCCACGGCGAGTACATCTGCTCGCCACAGGCGAGTACTCCCAGCAGCTCACTCGCCAAAGGCGAGTTGGGGGCGAGCTGGAGGCGAGAAATACTGGGTGCTTCGGCCTTTTTGACATTTTTCAACAAAATCCTCATTTTTAAGCTCTCTAAATTAAATTTGACCAAACCAACTTCACAGGTCATCTCTATAAATATAGGGGCACTCAAAACCATCTAAAGTTTGGCAAAAATCCTAAATTTAAGGGTCGAGCTCGCCACGGCGAGCTTTACTGCTCGCCTCGCGAGCAACCAAGGGTTACTCGCCACGGCGAGTGATCTGCTCGCCACAGGCGAGCGATCTCAGAACCACTACGGGTTCAGTCCAAAACTCACCAAAACCTGCCAATTCTCTCCCATTAAGCTTCTAATTCATCAGCAATATTGTCCTAGGGGATAATCTAGGTTCTGTAACACATTTCTACAGCAATGCAACACATTCTCACATCCAATTCATCAAAATCATCACAACCCTAATTCCCAAAACTTCTCTCAATTCTTCCCAATTCCTAAGCTAATCAAGAACAGATGATTTAACATTAATACTACTGAAGTTAGGCTCACCCTTACCTGGAAAAATTGCAGAATTTGCAGCCTAGCTTTCTCTTCTCTCTTGACCGTTCTTCTTCTTTTTCCCAAATGTCTGTACGCGTTCTCCAAAACCTTCCTTTCTTAACCTACTTCTCTTATATACTCCCTCACAACTTAACTAATTCCTTCTTAACCCACACAACTCTTCTTAATTATAATTATAACCCCATCTCTTAAAATTCTATCTTTTTCCACCACATCTATTTATTTACCAACTAAATATTCATATAAACATCACTTATATTATTTTATTAAACAATAAAATAATAATACTTCACACGTCACAGATACGTCACATAATCATCACAAGTCATATAATATATAAACATATACCATATCATCTAATAAAATAATTAAATAATTAAAGAGGGCGTTACACGGAGCGGGGACGGTTTTTACCTACCCCATCCCCAAACCCAATTCCCTGATAAAGCCCCGTTCCCCGCCCCGTACCCCGACGGGGATGAATAATTGAACCCAAACCCCATCCCAAATGGGTTCGGGTATCCCCGCCCCGCCCCCATACCCGCAGTGGATTCAGATTTTTAATAAACATAATCCCTTGACCCAAACTAGAACATATATCATGAACCCAAAATTCATCCGAACATACAATAAAATTATTTCAAATAAACTAATGCAGCAACCATACAACTCATAATCCAAATTATCAAATATACAAGTCATATATTATGTAATTTAATATAATCGGGGCGGGTTCGGGGACGGGTTCGGGGTGGGTACATGTTTCCCCATTACCCGCCCCACCCCCATCCTTTAAAATCGGGGAAAACCCAAACCCAAACCCAAACTCAGTCAAAGCGGATTTTCCCCGTCAAAATCGGGGCGGGTTCGGGTGGGTACCCGCGGGTACGGGTTCTGTTGCCATGCCTAATCTCACCGTATCTAATGAACTCAATAATATAAATCCAATTAATAAACCTTAAAAATAATCAAAATGCACATAAAAAGAAAGTGAGTTTTTTGCAAACCTTCTCACCAATTTTTTTCTCACGTATAAACCCTTTTCTTTTTTTTAACAAAAAAACCCCAATTTTTCACAACTCCAATTTATCAATTGGGTTCTGAACTCCAATTTACTAATTTATAAACTGGAGAGGTGAGAAAAAAAATCTAAATTATAGAATAAACAAGTTCAACAACATAGAAGAAAAAAGATAACAAGCCTCTCTTCAATAAGAAATTAAGCAACAAAGTATATGAAGAAAAAAGTTGAAATTGATAAACATGAAATTACCTAAGATTTTGAACAAAGAATCTCCAATTGGTATTCGGTTTGTCTTTGTAACCCGTAATTGAAATTAGGGTTTGGAATTGGGAATAAGAAAATTAGATATGGAAGTGAGGTGTTGGTAATAGGAGAGAATGATGAATTGGAGCTTTGAAGAAATAAGATTGTTGAAAGGAAATTGAGGTGAGATGGATAACAACTCTGCCTGCAACATTGTTCCTTCATACATGGAATGCATTTGAAATTGATCCTTCATAGGACAATAAACATGTCAGGCAATGAATCATTGATGATTGATCAAAGCTTCAAACGACTCTTTTTGGATGCGCTGGCAACTCAACGTTCATTTTCACACCTCTATATAAAGGAGTGAAGACTTGAAGAACGAAAGACTCTACAACAATTTAAAAGCGCCAAAACTTTGTGAAAATTGTTCAGCATCCAAAAGTTCACTTAGAATTTCTTTTCAAAGTTCATATCTTAGAAATTCTAAAGTCTCAAAGAGTCTGTATCTGATTTTTATTGTAAGCACCTCTGATTGTATATCAAGTGTTCAAGTGTCGAACATTTTTCTTGTAATTCTGTTTGATAGGAAGTCTCTTGCTTGTGTGCTTGAGCATTAGAAGTCTCTTGATTGTATTCTTGAGCATTGGAAGTATCTTGCAGTTGTGCTTGAGCATTTGTAATCAGATATTACATTTTAGTGAACTCTCCTTGGAAGTGCAAGGTGTAACACCCCGTTTTTCCAACATAAAAATTTCATAATAAAATCAGAGTTTTCTCAACGTAAACGGAATGTCACATTTCTTAAAAATCATAAATGGAATAAATAACAATTTATCCTTCATAAAATGGTCAACATAAATTTTCAAAACTTCGCAGCGGATTTCATTTCAACAATATAATTAATCTTGGCATGAAGGCCTCATCAAAAAATCTTGTAATAGTCCAAAAACTAAATCATAGTCATGTAAAATCATAAGCAATACGTAAGGAATAGAAAATAGCCACAAAAGTTCTCATCCCGTTACGTATAAGAGCACCTAAGACACAGTGAGAGATAGCCACTCACGACAACAATCAACAGCTACTTATCCTCGATCACATGCAAGTTACTCATACGAAGAGCAACATTTCCAAGCAGAAGGGGTGACATTTCACAAACATTAATGTTAAACATATAATTCATCAATTACAGTTAACAACAAAAACATCATCAATTCATCATCTCAGCAAACAAATGCATTCATAAATAATTCATCATAAAACACTTCAGCAACAACTCATGATAGAAAAACAACTTAACATCTTAGCGACTCATGGACAACATCTTATCAACTTGACTCGACTATGCAACTTCAACTTCTTAATCATGCATGTGGTACCATCCAGGGCATAAGCCCTCATCATAAGAGCATAAATACACTCACAGGGCATGAGCCCCCAACATAAGAGCAAAAGCTCATAGGGCATAAGCCCTCAACATAAAGAGCAAAAACTCATAGGGCATGAGCCCCCAACGGAATGAGTATGCATGGACTCAACAACTTACATCTTAAACATCTTAGACAATGCATCACAACTTGATATCTTAGATAACTTCATCGCATAATTCATATAAAATCAATCAAAGAGATTCACATATCATTTCAAAGCTACTGGAAAGATAATTCAAATACCAGCAATTCACAAGTTATGTCACAACTCAATTCCAAACAAAAACAACTGAAAGTAGCACAAGAATCCAACGTAGGCAATCTGGTAAAGCATATCTCGCGAGGCGAGGTCATCTGCTCGCGGTGGTGAGCTCACAAAAAGGAACTACTCGCGAGGCGTGAAGGTTACTCGCCTAAGGCGAACAAAACTGGGCAGCTACGACTTTGTGACCATTTTTCACCAAAAATCTCATTTCTAACTTTCCTACGTCCAATTTCAATCTAAAAACTTGTCTAATAATTCTTATATGTGTTAAGACACTTAAAGTCATCTAAAACTTGATCCAAAACGTTAATTCACGAAAAGTCGTGTTTTTTCACTGGACAACTCGCTACGGCGAGCTATCTGCACGCGAAGCGAGCAACAACGCGTCACCCGCGAGGCGAGGGAAGTTTACTCGCGAAGCAAGCGATGAAGGTCGCTGCTCGCGAGGCGAGGATCATTACTCGCGAGGGCGAGCGATGAATGACAGCACGGGCAGAACGCAGAAAATCGTCAAAACTTGCCTATTCTCATGGTTCTAACCTTAAAACTGATTCCAATTATCACCTTATGGATAATCTAAGGTTTGTAGACGATTTCTACATCAATTTTACAGCTTTACATCATCTGATCATCAATTTCTCTCATAACCCTAATATTCCAAATCCTCACAACTTAAACCTACAACGTGTAAATTGCAACATCCGAATTATAGACTTAAAATTAATGAGAGATAGTCCCACCCTTACCTTAGAATGCAGAAATCGCAGTTTCCTCTTGGTTTCTCCTCTTCTCTGGTTTTCTCCCTTTTTTTAAAACTGTTTCACGTAAAAGTGTTATGACCTAATTTTCTCCTATTTATATCACCTTCATCTATCTTATCTTATTTACTCTTATTCCTCTAAACTCTTTAAATTCTCAAAACAGCCCCTCATCTCAATATTTATTTTAATTTCAAATCTTATTCTATTAAATGATAAAATAAGTCTCTAAATAAATCCACAACACATCACATAATTCTTCACATCACATAAATCATATAATTATATTCTAAACTCAATAAATAAATCAAATAATTAAAGAGGGCGTTACACAAGGGCGACAAGACTACTTCTGGTTTGTGGAAGGAACCTGTATAATTGATTTGTGTCTTTCTTCTCTTTCTCCCTCTCTGTTTTATCCGCTGCATCTTAGTTCTGAACATCACTTCAGAAGCTGTTCTTAAACTGCTTCTGGTCTGTGTGTTTTGACTTTAGAGAAAACGAAGGAAAAACTAACACAAATCAACCCCCCCCCCCCCCCCTTGTGTTTTTCTCACCTTCAAAAACAATGTATTATTTATTTACTTCTTAAGAGTGCCCTTGAGACTCTACCTAGGACGTTTCATTGAGCAGCTCACCTGTTGTAATTAACTTATGTTTACATACGTGAACAATATTAATAGAATATGTCTACCTATGAGAGAAGAAAAGAAATGGTTTTTTTTTTTCCTACACTACTCCTTAATGATTTAGGTTAATTTACGGTTGTCAAATAAAAATCCATTTTTTTATACAATAAAATCAAGTTTTTATCTCTAGAACATCAAACATCTTCATTGTTTCATTTAACATGTGAGGGGTAAATTACCCCTAATTCATGGAACGTTACTGTAGGCTTTGCCGTATATTTTTTTTGTAGTATCACAATGTAACGAGAAAAAAAAAGAAAAATGAAAAAAATAGAGGAAGAATCAAAATTAAGTTCCAAGTTTATCTCTCAGGATGAGAGATTCCATGCCAGGCGAAGGGAAGTTCCAGCAAACAGAGCACCTTGCATGTGATCCTTCCTTAGTCATAAAATTTGCACACATATTTTGTTCCACAAGAACATTCACCAATGTTTTATCTCCATTTCCATGTAAAGCATCTCTAATATGAAGGATGTCAGTAGCATAAATGTGCAAGGTATGATCACAACCAACAATAATCAGGTCAACTACTTCCAAACAATCACTCTCGCAAATAATGTTGACATAGTCTTTTTTACTAAAAAAGTCAAGACTACTTCACTGCATCGGAAACGGAAATAAGATGGTTAAATAGTGCACCACATTGGAAGTGGACGATTTGTTGGAAAACAAAGTCAAACAACTTCAATGCATAGAGAATAAACGTTTATTGTTATGAGATAATCTATTGATTATTGGTCCACTAATTTGGTTAGGAGGGACAAATTAGGGTTTAGGGAAATAATTTAGGAGGACTTAGTTGGATTTTAAGATAAGTGAAGTGATTTGCAGTTAAAATAAACTGATTATAGCTATCGCGTCATTTTTCGAAGATAAAGGCTATTTGATTAGCTTTTGACTCACTAAATTATTTCACGACTTTGAAATTTTTTATTCAAATTGGGGTCCGGGGTTGGTTACATAAGGGGAAGGTGTTAGCATCCCTTTTGTTCGTAGTACTCTACCAGAACTTTTTGACTTTATTTTACCTTTTGCGCTATAACTTAATTTTATTTAAAAGAAGGAATTTGAGAATAAGGAGAAAAAAGAAGCCTATTTATCTACATTTTTATCGATTCGGAAGGACTAGATCCTTTGCCTACATACCCATGAGGGATCAGAACCTCGTAGTTCGGGGTAAAAATTTCCGTTTGATTTGTTTTTGTGTTTTTTATTAGTTTTGAAAAAGGTTTTAAAATGAAAAGTCAAAGTGGCAAAAGTAAGAATTTGTTTGTATTTTTTATATTAAAAGAAAATGAGTCGAATATAATTAAATGGATTGATATTTGATAAGAAAGAAATAGAAAAAAAGGAATCACTCGATTTGTGGATCGAGGTTTATTGTGAAAATTATTTTTGTGATTTTAGATTATGTGAATGTTTTTGTTGTTTTTCGAAATAATAATTAAACTTAAATTAAAACTAACGGAGCGAGAAAAGTAAAACGTAGGTAACTCATGGTGGCGTTGGACCACCACGAGGACCTTTAACCTAAACTACGAAGCATAAAAAGTAACGCAATACACCCACGCATGTACACATGCACCTAAAGCTATTACATAAAAGCCTATTATACAGTCTAAGGTCTGCAATAAAAAATAAATTACATCAAAGCCTATTTTTACATTCTAAATTATGTGCAAAAAGCGAAAATAAAGAGATAAATTGCATTAAAGCCTAATTATATCTTCTATGTGGCTATAAAAATAATTAAAGATGCTAAAATAAAAAAAAAAAGGAATGTAACATGAAATAAAATGAGATGCAGCGAAATAAATACAAATGAAACTAAAATGCATAGAAAATAAACAAAATAGATACGAAGTAAATAAAAAAAAATGCATGTAAGGGAGGTGCGGCAGTAATAAAGGGTATGCAGTAAGTAAGACAAAAAGGTGAATTGGGCCTCAAGGGACAGGCTGGGTCGTGGACTCAGGATAAAGGAACTCAGGCCAGTTTAGAGTGAACCGATTCAGGCCTAGGTATAAATAGGGGAGGGGGTCCAATTTCTTTCATTTTCTAACCCTCTTCCTCTCTCTTCCCTTCTTTTCTCTCTTTTCTCTCTATGTTCTTCTTCTGGGTTCAAGCTATGAAGTTTCTGGCGAGTTCATGTGAATCGCCGTGAGACCCAGAAACTGGCACGGTGGTCGCCAGCCAGATGCGGCTGTGCCGCCGCGCCGGAAGCCTAAACTTTCTCTTTTTGATTTTTTTTCGTCCTCTATTCAATTCTAAACTCAAATCCCTCAAAATCCGAGCACACAGTCTTAGATCTACCAAAAAGGAAAAAAAAAACAAAACGATTACCTTCTCTTCTTTTCCTCTGCTGCGGATGTTTTTTGTGCTGGAACAACAGTTGATGTGTTGATGTTGAAACGGATCTTTTGTGTGCTTCGTATTGTATGGTGCGACGGCTGTGTGGTGCGGAAGGGTACAATTCAGTTGCCGGTTGTGTTATTGTTGATGTTTTTGGTTGTGGAAATTGGCTCAGATGAATTCTTGTGGTTTGATTGGGGATAAGTTTGTGCGTATTGGTTGCGTTACGTTTGAAATGGTGTTACGTGATGCTGTTGTGAAAATTGGTTTTGAGTTGCAGGTTTTTGGTTTTTAATTTGCGGCCTCCCTATTGTGTTTGATGTAGGTTCCTTTTATAGTGTTTAGAATTGGACCTAGGGTTTGTTAATAAAGAGCATGAATCCTGTGATTTTGGATTGGGATCAAGGTTGTTGTTCCTGTAAATGTTTTGCAGATGAGGGGCGTGAGTTGTGTTCCTGGATTCATAGCTTGCGGACGTTTTGGACTGTATTCACACTGTATTCGGACAAAAGTAACATAATAATAATAATAATAATAATAATAATAATAATAATAATAATAATAATAATAATAATAATAATAATAATAATGATAAAACAAAAAAAGAAAGGATAAAGACTAAAGAATAATAAAGAGAAATACTTATATAGTCACAACCCCAAATAAATTATACTTGGGCACACTCACATAGTTGCACAAAATTTAAAGAGAAAAGAATTAAATAGTGTTAGATGATGTGACTAAATTATTTTTCTTTTAATTTTTTCTATTTGTGTGTATGTGCCCAAATATTTTTTATTTGGGTTTGTGACTATGCAAGACTTGCTCGAATAATAAAAACAAAAAATGAATAAAGTTCAAAATAAAACGAAAATAAGGATTAAAAACAATATTAAAGTTAATTAAAAACATAAAAGATGGAAATTAAGATTAAAAATAAAGATAAAATAAAGTGAGAAGAGGGCTCGACTCAGAACCAAAAATAAGGTATTTTAAAATACCTCTCAGTTGAAATTTCGTCCGAAAAGTCAGAGAATTTTTGAGTCTGATGGTGTATGAATGTAGGACCTTAGGTCAAAAATTGGGGTATGACAATAGCATAGCCGACAAATAACAAAGAGCCTAAAAAAATTAGAATTACTTTTCCAAATTATCCATTTCTCACACGCACTATTTGTTCCAAAAATACCATTCGAATTTTATATTCCGAAACTTGTTTAGGATTATAAAAAAAATAAATCCAATTCACGGTAATCAGCATGCAACACATCTCTGTGTGGATTCGACAATTTAGTCAATATATAAAATAATATAAAAAAAAATGAAGTTAAAATTATATCAAAAAATCATTATATATATGATTATACTAAAAATGTTGAAATTGTATCATTACACATTTCACTAATCCGCTCTAAAATCCATGCTATAATTATCAAAATTAAAGCTTTCATCCTTTTCGATCTTCACCCTATCATCAACCTTCTTCCCATCTTCAACCTGCTTTTTAGAATCAAGAGAAGAAGTCAAACGATGACAAAACATTAAAGAATGGCAGATTAAAGAATGTACAATAATGTTGATGATAAAAAATTTAGAAGAGATCACCTCAAAAATAAAAAATAAATAAATTTTCTTAGAAGAGATCTTTATCAAGTTCGAGCCAGGGACGATCCCATATATGGCTTTGTGTGGGATTAGGACGTCATTACTTTTTAAAAATAAAATAAAATAGTGCTCATCTAATGTATTGGTGTGATAAGAATTATAACTTGCCTTAAATTACAGGTTATTAGACAATAGAAGGGTATAAATTGTGAGTAATAATATTTGTATAATTATTTGATGACATTTGTAATTTGTGACAAAAAAAATTTCTCTCTTGGTTAAAATAGTAGTAAAAGAAAAAAAAGAGTACAAAAATTATTTAAAAAAAAAAAAAAAAAGAATTGTTCAAAAATTATCATAAAATAATTGTACAAATATCATTTCTCATAAATAATATATATAAAAGGTACCATAAAAAGAGAAGCAAAGAGTTATTTATTATTTTCGTAGTGCTTATTATTATTTTTTTGATATACTTGCTTTTAAGAGTTGCCTCTATATGAGCAATAAAAAGTGCAAAAGGAGTTTTCTCTGCAATCTATATCATTAAAAATTGGATGTGAAATCGCATGAAACAAATTAAAAATGAGAAAATTATTCAAAGTTTTTAGAATCTAAAAAACTATAGAGATTAGTTATAATATATATATATATATATATATATATATATATATATATATATATATATATATATATATATTGAGAAATGCTAACAAATTACCTATAGACACTCTTTAACGACCTTAAATAGTAATTTTTAATAGAAAGTAATAAATTCAATGCATTTGCATTTAAATTATTTGACTTTTTCAATAAACATGTTTTTAATTAAAAATCATTAAAGAATATCTTTAGGACACTAGTTAGCAAAATTTAACTATTTAATTGAACGAAGATCATGAGATTTTTTACTTAATAAAGTAATTGAACAATGTCCTATTTGTTACATGCAACGGCGGAAATGTATGTTGGATTCTTCATGTTTATTTATTCGGTTACTTTGATCCTTTGATAACTTCAATTAATACAAAATATATTATCTTATCTACGAAGTTTTTTCACCATTCTACACTATCATTTATATACTATTGTTATTTTTCATCTGGGTTTTTTGTTCACTATGATACAAGTGCAAAACATCAATGTCTTTCGATAAAACATCCAAAATAGATAACTTGTTTGATCACCCTTAACTGGGTCTTTCCTTCCGACAGCATTTCATTACTTCACAAGATTTGAACAAGGGAACTTTGTTATGATATCGAAGTTGAGTTACACTCAAACAATCACAAGCTTTAATTATTTTTCTGTCTAATAGGAAAGCCTACATAAGAAATAAATAAAATAATAAATGGTCGGTAAACAAGAATGATCTCTAATTATTATTTTATTTTTTTTGAAGAAGAATGATCTCTAATTATTATAAGTATAGTATTCTTATGTGAAAGTTATTCTAAGGTCAAGTGATGAATTAGATGAGCTAAATGGACAAATATCATACATCAATATACTTAAGAAACATTTACTATTTATTCTAATTTTAATGAAGGTCAAGTAATAAAGTAAGTATTAAACAATACATAATTAGACTATACATTGCACAAAGTTATTTTGCTATATATAAAGTGATTAAACAATTTTCTAATTGTTACATGCGTGGTTAAGAAAAGATGAAAGAAATTCTCAAGTTTTCTTACATTATGATACTTTTTGTTTCCCTGTTTATTGTTGTAATCAATGTTGGTGGTAAGCTTATTTTCATGTTTTTTATTGTTTTGATTTATATTTTTTTTAAAGGAATGTTTTGATTTACCATATTTAAGTAATATTTCTGCATTCTTATTTCTCATTGCAGGAAAGTCATGTATATCTCACATGCATTGTATATATCTTTGGTGTGTTTATCCTCAATTAAAATATTGCCTTCAAAATGAATGTTACTGCCTTAACATGTAAGTTAAAAAATAATTTCTATTATGTCTAAGCTTTAATTTTAGCGGTGGTTGGACCCTGAACCTTGCATATATTGCGTATTCTTTTTACTAACTGAGTTAAGTTCAAAAAGACGTTACCTTTTCATTTTCTTTGCTCATAATGTTGCTACTTTTATGATTATTCTCACATTTATTTCTACGGCCTTTTAACTTATTTGAAAACCTTTGATGTCTGGTAAATATATTATGAAAATTCTTCTACCTTCATTTCATTGTGAATGTAATAGGGTTTTAAAAATATTTTTACCTTAGTTTTAGATATATCATCAACGAAACTTTTTTATAAAGAAACTAAATTAGCCCACCCAAATTGATATGAAAGAGAATCGAACTTGAAATCTTGAAGATGATCACACTCACATATCTCAAGCCAATACCACCAGACCAATCCGATGTTTCAAAGAAACTTAGAATTGAATTTTAGACATAAGGAGGGGATAGTAATTGATTCGGTGTTGCACCCTAGACAATTGTCCCAAGAATGTCTTCCTACGAATACCTTGAATAGTCATGCACACTCTAAAGATATATAACCTTTTTTCCATGATATCTTGAGTTAGTCTTGCACCACATGAATTTTAAGCTGTGAACGTGGAACATTGAATTGTCATTCTTCATATCATGTCATTTGTATAATCTTATTACTATTGTGATGCTATATATGTTGATTCATGAGTGTCTTAATTCATCTACCTATGCCTTGTTTTCTTACATGATGTAAGATGGTTAACATATTTTTTGTCCTATTGTATGGATATTTGTATGCAGATGATATTCAACATGGTCATTTCAAGCAATAGATGGGTCTTCAACATGGTCATGGCAAGCAATAGAGAGTGCTTAACTTTGAAGACAAGATTCAGATGAATCCGTCGGCAATGTTAGAGATTGAAATTAGACTTAAATAAATGATTTAGATATTCAGTTTATAAATAAATTTATGTAAGTTTTTCCTTTGTAGTGTTTCTAGTTGAGCCTTTAAATCAGGTCTTTAGATTTTAGGCCCATTAGGTTACTATCATTCCTATATATAGTGTCTTTGACACACCATCCAAATCAATCAAAATGAATGAAAAGTTATTTTATTTTATCTTAGTTTGTTTTATTCTTCTTTATCTTTTAGCTTAGAACCCTAGTTTTATCATAGTTTGTTAGTGATAGTTTTGCTTCCTAACAGATGCCATGCTTGAGGCTAGATTTACTTTTAAGTTTTCGTAGTATAGATGATTTTGTTGTATTCCGAACAATTTCATGTTGTTATTTGTTTTAATATTGAGTTTTCAAACTTTCGAGTTATAACATTAATTTTATTATTTGTATTTTTGATAAATTAAAAATTATTATAATATACATTAATCTCAAATAATCCCTTTGATTCTGTCAAATCTCAGACATTGTCACCCGTTCGTTCATTGTAACGTTGTTTTTGAGCTTCCTCAAGGATAACAGATATTAAGAAATGCGTTGGAGATCATTGAGTAGTTTCTCGAATCTCAACAAGATCCTTCTTGTAAGCATAATGTTTTTTGTATGCCTTTTCGTGTGCTCGGGATCGTGTTGTCCAATATTTTTTTTTTCTTTTCTGGTATCAAATAATGTAAACGAGTTGGTTGGAGAAGGATATGATAAGTATTTGTTTTATGGTTAGTAAGGATTGTGTGGAATCGAAGGAGAAAAGTTTTGGGAGTGTTTGGAATAGATAGGTTGATTGGGTTCATTACCGTTAGTCAGAAAGAGTGGCAGCCATCACCGGTGAGTGTGGAGTTGAATAAGAATAGGTTTGCAAAAGAAGAAAAATCTCTTTACTAGGAAGAAGATAAGAAGAATGAATTAAACAGCTAAATGATATGTCACTATTAACCGAGCAAAAACTTGCTTCTTGTAAAGGGGGACAATGTTAGAAGGAAAAGTTTTTTTTTTTTTTAATAGAATGTAAAAGTCGCAACTTTCGCAAAGTTTGGGGGCCAAGATAGTTTGTCTAGATCAACCTTCAAGAATACCATATGAAATATTGTTCATAACATTCAATCTGGAAGGCCAATCATCTTTCAAGTCAATATCATCTACATCTAGTCAACAGTAAAATCATCTTTCAAGTCAATTTACAAGAATCAACCTTTAAGGTAGGTGTTCACGTATGTAAACACAATTTTAAGTACAACAGGTGAGCTGCTCTGAAAACGTCCGAGGTGGAGTTCTAGAGCACTCTTTGACTAATGTTACACTGTTTCTAGCTATTCCAAAAATCTGTCCCATCAACAGCCTATGCGCTCCCTTTTATAGCCATCACTGAGTTGGACTAATGGGCCTACTATGTCTGATTATCCTAGGCCCATTAATTTGTGATCCAGAGCTTCCCATTGGTCATCTGTCTTCTGTACGGCCGCGCGTGGAGCGAGGGTGCAACTTGTCCGTACCAGGCGCGTGGAGTCGAGACGTGTTGATCATCCACACCACATACGTGGCCTTAAGTGAAGGCGTGCCGAGCTGGCTGGTCCGACTTGAACAATCACACCAGCGTTGACTAAAGACGTGCCGAGCTGGCTGGTCCGACTTGAACAATCACACCAGCGTTGACCGAAGACGTGCCGAGCTGGCTGGTCCGACTTGAGCAATCAAAATGGAATGATCTATCATGCCAGTCCACAGTCCACCAAGCGTCAAGCCTGTTAAGGCGCAGGCGTTTGTTCCCCGTTCGTTTCATATCAGTCCAGATCCGTATCAGTCCAGTAGGTATACTACTTGAATCATCTATTCAAATCCACTAATTTTTTATTTTTTATTTTTAAAGATAAATCCACTCTTTCTATCATCTAGTTCTCAAATGTCAATATCTCAAATGTCCAAGCCTTTAACAAAGGAGTTGAAAGTATTTTAAAGATTTAAAAACAAGATTTCGATGAAGAGTGAGACACAAAGATTTGAAGGAGTGACATAATATAAATAAGTAACCTTTATACCACCAAAAAAAATATAATTTCATGCTGCAACCACCGCAATACCTTATTGTGGAGACTTGAGAAGTCAATACTACCGATTTGATTAGGTTCTACGATGAGCCCTTAACCTAATTATTCATAAAATAAATTCACATAAGCATATATGTAAAATGTTAAACTCGTATGACACTATAGAATTGTGCATGACCTAGATTGTGTTAGACTTTAGAAACTTTTATAGCAAAGGACATGGAATAAACCAGTGAAGCATTGGCGGCATATACTTGAGAGTTATGCCATGCATATCCAATAACATATGGTTTTCTTTGGCACATTTTAAAAAATGCTCAATAATTGGTTTATTCCTCATAGACATTGGTCACAACTCAGAAAGCGTTTTTGGTCCATCCTCCCAATTCTTGCACTTTAAAGAAGTGGAAAACAGAAGCTGTGAATAAAATCAGAGTATTTTTTTTATCATATCTAAAGAGAGAATCTATGTTGCTTTGAAAGAAGGACTTCATTCTTCTAATACAGTCGAAACATAAATAGCACACTAAATGAGGCAAACTGTGAGGTGGAAATTTGATTTTTCTAATTTCAAATAAGAAAACGTAGCATAGTGCTTAAAGTATATTATAACTTTCTAATGAATATAACATTACTTATCATATGCAATTCTTTCATATTATGAAGTGGTGATGACTTTTACCTTATGACATTGACTGTATATGATATTTAGCGTCTTTAAGCATATGCCATTCATCTGAAAAAAGGGGAAGTGTAGTAGCATTCAAGAGAAGTATATCCAAAGCATAAACCCTCAAGAATTAGCCTATATAACTTGTTAGGAGTGTCATTTCATACTTGCAAACTACACACATTTGAGTGAACAAGAGTGGAAGATGGAGTGATATATTTTAGTAAGCAGATCATTCATAGGGCATGTCTCTATTGGCAGGTGATATGGTGATATTTCATTTGACTTAGAGGCTCTAGAAATTCACTTGCCAAAGGAGAGCTGCCCTGTGAGTGTTTAGCTTAAACATCGGTTACATTTTTCCTTGTCATGAATTTGAACAGTTTAAAGAGTTACTTTACACTTACGAGTGTATAGCTTACATATACTTTTCCTTGTCATTCATTGCAAGGAGCTTTTCAGCTTCAAACAAAGGCATGATTTTGTTACGGTTGTCTTTTTTGATATATTTAGGCAGGCGGTCATATCTGTGAAGAAGGAGGTGTCCATGAACTTCTTGACCGCCTCACAAGAAGGAAGGTCGACACTTAGACCAATATATGTTTTATTGAATGGATTGGTAGGAGGGTAGCATGCATGTGTGAACTTGACTGAGGTCTCCCCGGGTGACCTGATGCTCTTCAAGGTTGCCACATGCTTCAGACGAAGTTTGGCAATTCATATTAGTATGTCAATTTTTTCTAGGACTTGAACCATGAACCTCTATATGCTTAACCTTTAGCTCACACCAGTTGAGCTACCCAATCTTAGAGAGATATACATTTCAACGCCACCTCTACTGCAGCCATTAAAACTCACACACTATAATGCAGAAAATTGATTAGATCATTTTTAAAACTCATCATCATGCCATCTTCAGGCACAGTACCTTAGCTCTCATCATCTTATGGGTAAGAACTATAACAAAAAGTACTAGTGTTAATTGTGAGAATAAGTGATTTTTTGGATACTTTCTTGTACTACAAGCTATTGTTAGAAAGTACAGCTGGTTATAACTAGCTCTAAGTATAGAGTCTGCAAGATATCCTGCCATCATCTTCTATTATGATGAACTCATAAAACATAGAGTGGTAAAAGGTATTGCTGGCATTATATGACCATTCAACTAAAGGAAGTTGAACCAAAGGGAAGGTTGGTGGTGAACAAATTCTAGGTATTGATCTAAAAAGATTCAAGACTTCATTTTGTCCATCCATTAGGATGATAGAACGTGCTCATTCTCAACTAGCAAAGTGATCAATGTCAATAGAAAGATCTTCCCATACTACTCATTCTTATTCTCATTTAGGTATTTTACCAATTTGAATCTCCAAATACTACTGATGAAAATATGATCCATGTCAATAGAAACATCTTCCCATATGGAATAATTAACTAGCAAAGTGATTGATATTTGTTTATCACATTAAGAATGATGTAATATGTCTAACGGTATTATGTAATGAACATTTATCCAAGATCCAGTTACAATTACTGAATAGAAGACAATTGTTTCCTAGTTCATTTCATAAATGACCAAAATATGAAAAACATTTTACATAAGGATAACTGAATAATTCTAAATTTCAATTGCATAAATAGGAACTTAATATCGTTTAAGTAGATCTTAAAGAGCATAATATACAATCTCCTAAACGTTCATTACAAAAAGAAGCATTGAAAATAAAATAAAAGCGAAGAAATAAAACTGAATCATCTTTGTTTTCTTCCTGCTTCATGACATGGGCTCTTTTATATATTTTTTTTAGTAGATAGACAAAATGATAAATAATCATTGAAACTCACACACAAAAAGGAAGTGTTCGGTGTTCAAACCTTGATCATGGCGTCTGGCCTAACAATTTCGATACTTTTGTCCGTTGAGATCTTTGTTTTCTTCTTGCTTCATGACATATGGTTTCCACACAGGTCTACATATGGTCAGCCTTCCTTTTTATCCCCTTTGGACCATCACATCCCATATACATCTATACATACCATTATAAATAGGCAACACAAAACTTATCTACCAGTTAATTATGAATACGGGGAAAACACAAGCAAGGATGTTTTGACTTATGTTGACCATTTTAAGCTTTTTCCTTTTAATAATGTTATGAAAGATCTTTTATTCAAATATTTCTCAACAGGTTTTTCAAATACAGATTGTTCTTTATCAAATGATTTCCCTAAGGTGTCCGATTCCAAAGTTCTTTTCTTTAAAGATCCATTCAAGGCTTCATTTTGTTCATCTGTTATAGGTTGGTATGCAGTGCTCATTCTCAACTTTGTACCAAACAATATGAATAGTTTGCACCAAATACTACTAATGAAAATAAAATCCATGTTAGATACTAATCTTCTAGGTAGATGCTGGTTTATTGGCAAATGTACCAAAAATACTGTTAGTATGAAAAATTCGTCTCCACATAGATTGTTTCAATCTCTACTAAAAAAAATTATTTTTTAATAAAAGCAGAGAAAATGAATATAAACTTCAGGAAAGGCCTGAACCTATTTACAATAGAGAGTCCCTACAAAGGTAAGCCCTTACACTATCTCTAGACAACAAAGGTAAAATGAAAGGCCAAATTTGGTTTCAAATTTTGACCATTATTGGCCATGGCATCAACAAGAACATCGCCCTCTCTATATAAGCGAGTACAAAAGAAATCAATAGACCTCGCAAAAGATTTACAATTTTGCCACTTATTTGTTTGGTACCAAGGAACCTAAGGATTCTGATCGAAGATTCAAACCACCACTTGTGAAGCACTCTCAATACAAATATTTGCCTAGAGCATAAGCTGAGATTTCTCAATAGCTAACATGATATCATGTAGCTCAACAATGAAAGCAGAAGCAGTTTAAATCAGCTGAACCAAGTCTCCTACGAAACCACCTAGATGATCCCTGCAAACTAAGGTTATGGCAGCAGAAGGATGATTTCCAACATCATAGCCATCCACATTGACTTTGATCCAAGAGGGAGAAGGTGGAATCCAGAAAACCTCTAAGAGGGTATGAATCCTAGCACGCCTGGATGTAGTTTGAAATAATCGAGTTACTTTGAAATCCTGCGTGGAGGGAGAGCCATGACCTTTAATTAGCTTATGAGATTATCCTATTTATCGATCAGACTTTGAATGTGATCTTTGGAGAAGCGCCTCTTGCTTCTTTCAATCCAAATGAGCCAAACTATATGTAACTTGTCAAAAATCATTATTTGTTTGTCCTGAGAACTCAAAACATTTTGACAGCTAAAGAGGAGATTGTTGTAGGAAGAGAGATCCAATGGTTGTTGAATACCTTTACTAAGCCAAATCCAAGTCTGATTAGTAACAGGACAATGAAGAAAGATATGGTGAGAAGTTTCAACATGTTTCCAGCAGAAACAACAAACTGAGACAACTATACAACTCCTCTATCTTAACTGATCATCAGTTGGGATTTTATTATAATAAAGAATTAACAAATATGGGATATGCAAAACATTAATATGAGTTGAATAGAAATTAAATTGTTTTCGTTATTTCAGATATTAGAGTGATTAGATCTTTGGAATCATGTATTTCTTTCTGCTAGTTAATTGCGTCTAATTTCTACTTGCTCACCTAGTATTATGGTCAATGTCTTTACTCAGAAGTCAGAACCCTCTTCTTCTATGATTACAACTCACTACTGTATTATCTAATCGAAGATTTTATAAACGTTAATTTCTAAAATCACAATCGAATAATATAATATGTTTAGAGTCTTTATTGATTGAACAATTCTATTGGACCGAGTTTAAAAATTTTGGCTAGTAATTACTAAATACTTGATAACAATATTCATATATTCGTTAACATATAAAAACATTAAGCACGACTATAACTGAATGTTGCTAGTTTTATAATTGCATCGAAAATTTACGTAGTTCATGTAGCTTAAAATAAATTCATTTGAGACCTAATTACAAGGAAATTAGCTACAATGATAAAGAAAATAAACAATTAAGAAAAGATATGAAACCGCAAGAAATTTCGACATCACCGATAAAAATGAAATAAACTTGTATGACCTTGATGAATGAACTTTTCTTTGCTACCATTTTATGAGATTATTAAGCTAAAACAGCCACAGGGCAACTCTCCTTTGGCAAGTTATTGGCATTGAACTCTGATTACTTGCCAGGAGAGAGGTGCCCTATTGCTGATTTGCTTATTGATGAACTTTTCAACCTGAATTGTGCCATTGGTTTGTGAGACTTTAAAAACTTTTATAGGAAACAAGATGGAATAACCCAATGAAACATTGGCATATATTTGTGGGTTGTACCGTGGATATCCAAAAACAGTTGTATTCTTAGGCACATTTTTTAAATATTCTCATTAATTGGTTTATTCCTCATAGCCAATAGTCACAACGTTTTTGGTCCATCCTCCCAATTCTTGCACTTTAAAGAAGTGGAAAACAGAAGCTGTGAATAAAATCAGAGTATTTTTTTTATCATATCTAAAGAGACAATCTATATTGCTTTGAAAGAAAGGCTTCATTCTTCTAATACAGTTGAAACATAGCACACTAAATGAGGCAAATAGTGAGGTGGAAATTTGATTCTTCTAATTTTAAACAAAGACACAAAAGAGAAGAAAACATAGCTTAGTGTGCTTAAAGTATTAGAACTTTTTAATTACAATATCGCTATCAAATTTTGATTCCTTGTGCTTCTGTACTTTCTAAATAACATTACTTATTATGTGCAATTTTTTTTCATATTAGGAAGTGGTGGTGACTTTTACCTTATGACAGTCGATGTGGTCACTCAACAAGTTAATGAAATGGAGCATATTGTGATTCTATTTCAGAAAGTTGAACATGAAAAATAATAAAGAAAGAATATTAATGGAAAATAAAAATTCAAGACTATATATGATATTTAGCTCCTTCAAGCATATGCCATTGTTCTGAAAAAAGGGGGCATTTAAGTATATCCAAAGCATAAAACCCTCGAGAATTAGCCTATATAACATGTTGAGAGTGTCATTAGATACTTGGCAAACTAGACACATTAGAGAGAACAAGAGTGGGAGATGGGTTGCTTTATTAATTAGTAAGCAAATCAGTCATAGGGCATGTCTCTATTGGCAGGTGATATGGTGATATTTCATTTGAGAGGCTTTAGAAAGAAATTCACCTGCCAAAGGAGAGCTGCCCTGTGAGTGTTTAGCTTAAACATTTGTTACATTTGTCCTTGTCATGCATTGGAACTGTTTAATGAGGTACTTTACACTAATGAGTGTTTAGCTTACATATATTTTTCCCATTCATTCATTACAAGAATATTCTTATCTTCAAATAAAGTCATGATTTTGTTAGGATGTCTTTTTTGATATATTTAGACGGGCGATTGTATCTATGAAGTAGGAGGTTGTACGTGAACTTCTTGACCGACTCACAAGAAGGAAGATCAACACTTAGGTAGTGTATTGGTGGATAGGAGGGTAATATGCATGCATGAGCTTGACTGGGGTCTCCACGGGTTACTGGATCCTCTTCATGGTTGCCCACATGCTTAAGACGAAGTTTGGCAATACATAAAGTCTCTGTTTTTTTTTATTAGAAAATATTAGTCAGTTAATTGTTATGTTAGTTTTATCTCCTTTCCAGAACTTGAACTCTCAACCTTCCATAATCTTTGGTCCAAACCAGTGGAGATGCCCCCAAGTCTCATTGTTCTATCTTGAGATTGGCAACCCCATCCAAGAATGATATACATTTTAACATCACCTCCATTGTGGACATTTAAACTCACACACTATAATGCATAAAATTGATTAGATCATTTTTAAAACTCATCATCATGCCATCTTTAAACACAGTATCTTAGCAGTCCCGTCATCTTATAGGTAAGAACTATAACAAAAAGTACTAGTGTTAATTGAGAGAATAAGTAATTTTTGGTAGTTTCTTGTACTACATGCTATTGTTAGAAAGTACACGTGGTTATCTACTTTTTAGTTAGTTAGTTATGTTGTTAGCTAGAAAGGCTTGTAGATGAATAACTACCTCTAAATATACTTGTGTAGAATCTGCAACATATTCTGTCAACAACTTCTATTGGTGATGAACCCATAAAACATTCAGTGGTAAAAATAGGATGCCTGCCGTACACCAAAGGAAAGGTTGATGCTTGTCATCGCGATTTTCGGGTGTCAAGTCATTAATTAGGCTTGAACCTTTCAATCATTGATGTCTCTATTTTTTCTTGGGGAAGGGTAAAATTGAGAAAACCCTTAGAAATTCTAAGTTCGGGGCAGTTTTTGCTACGGGAAGGTGTTAGGCACCCGTAACAACTATAGTACTCTATAGGAGCCGTCTTTCTAGTTTTATCTTTTACGCTTTATTTTAAATGCTATTTTCGAAAAGGTTGTTTTTAAGAATGAGGGAAGGAAGTGTTTGGGATTTATTTTTATTGGACTTGGAGAGATTTTGACCTCTTGCCTACATACCCTTTTAAGGGATCAAATTCCATGTAGTTCTCTCTCAAAAAAAGCTTTGTGAGTTTTGATTCATTTTAGTTTTAGAAAAAAAGGTTTTGAAGAAGAGGAAGAGGCCGTAAAGGCTTGAGAAAATAAAACGGTGAGGTTGGTTAATTATTTACAAAAAGGTCTAAGTAAGAATTATTTTCATTTGGATTTGATTAAGAAAAAGGAAAGAAAATACAATGGAGTTTTGACTCCAAGGTTTATTGAAAAAGGTTTTCAAGTGATAGAATTGTTAACACTTTTTGGAAAATGGTTTTTTTCTAAGTTTCGCGCTTCCTAAACATACACCTAGCGTTAGATCATACAACGTGTGTGCGTGTCGGTGCTTGTGTCGGTGTACATCATTATAGTGTCCATTGTCCTTTACATTGGCCCTAGTTTACATTCTATGGTCTTGCAAGAAATTAAAATAGAGAAACTACCTAAGCATTGAGAAATTGAATGGGACCTAAACTTAAAGAATGGAGATGAATTGGAGCTTTCAATATGCATGAAACATAAAATGGTTAGTGAAGCAATGTGAAATGGTAGTAAAATATTAAGCAAAGAAAGGTCATGATAAGGTATGAAAGGATGGAAAGAAAAATGCATGCAAACCAACATTATTTACAAAGCAAGGAACTAAAAAAGTAATCTTTGCAAAATTAGAAACTAGCATACCAACTTGTAAGACAAAAGCTAATCAATTAAACTAACAAGATTGAAAAGGTTGCAAAATTGTAAACAAAGATCAAACTTAACAAGAATTGAAAATATTGCCAAAATTCTAAACAAAAGAAAAAGAAAATCAACTAGCACAATTGAACATATTGCAAAAATTGTAAACTAAAATCAACTAACACAATTGAACATATTGCAAAAATCGTAAACAAAAATCAACTAACACAATTGAACATATTGCAAGAATTGTAAACAAAGATCAACTAAACACCATTGAACATATTGCAAAAATGGTAAACAAAAATCAACTAACACGATTGAATGACATAGCACAAAATCAGAAGTAAATTCATCATAAAATTAAGTGCCAAGCCTCAACATCACATGACAACTTTTGGATCCAAGATCATACAAGAAAATTTACACAAAAGCACACAAAATATACAAATCAAAGGAGAAATTAACACATACTATTTCCATCAATTTTGAGCATATAAAAATATCACAAAACAGTCAAAAAGCATATCAAGAACACATAGTAATTTTTTGAGATTTTTGTAAAGAAATTAAAACGCACAGGTGGTCCAAATAGCAAGAACAGAGGTGCACATAGCAAGAAAGTCAAGAAACTGAAAAGAAAGCACAAAAAGCCTAGGGTACCCGGCCCAAACCCACACAGGTGGATGGATCCGGATCTCCAGAACGCCTCTGAGGCGTTGGATTGATCCGGATCCATTAGGATCTAGATCTAAGGGTCCAAAGCGTGGGGCGCTGGATCGGGTCAGAATCCACCCGGTCCAGCGCCTTATATAAAAGGCTCCAACCCGGTTTCTCTCATTTTTTTGCAATGTTTCTCTTTCTTCTCTTCTCTCTTCTCTCTTCTCACGCCGGCGAGGCTGATGAACCCTAACCCTAAATTGCTCAAACCTACCCAGAAATCCACAAACCATGGCTTAATCCCTTCGTCCTATCGTTCTAAACATGAATCTGTTACTGAAATTCACATGCATCCACTAAAACGGTGTAGATCTTGAATTCTTGATCGTGGATTTCGAACAGTTTTGGTTCTGTTTTTGGTTCGAATCTTTTTCTAAATGGTTTTGTTTACGGATTCGTTGGTTTACAACGGTTGATACTCGTTGTAAACCTTGGAATCGTTACGGTTTTCAAAGATTTTTAGGGTTTTTCATGATCTTGAACCAAAACTCTTCGAATTCTCCGCAGATTTACATCGGTTTGGATTCGTTGTTGTTTTTGAATATGCAAGAGGTAAGTTTTTTGATTTTCACCTGGTTTTATTCGGAGATTTGATTTTGAATCTTCAGAATCCTTTGATCTTGATTCTGTTTGTTGATTTTGGGATCGAAATCCGGAAATAAACCGGTGATTTGTGTTTCTTCTTCTTAACCGGTTCAGAACCCTTGAAATTCTTTCCCTCTTCTTCTCCTCAACCTTAGGGTTTCTGTGATCGTGTTGAATTCGTTGCTTCTGGCAATGGATTCAATGCTTGAATTGCAGAAACACCGGCTCAGTGATGAAGATTCAGTTGAATCTCTGAGAGCTACACGTAAATTCCATTGATTCTGGCTCAATTTGCTTTCTGAAACGGTTAGGGTTTGTGAACTTGTTCTTCAACCTTTCTGAGTTTGTTGTGATTTGATCCAACTGAATGGAGAGAGAAATTTGTGAATTGTTTGTGACTTGGCGTTGATTATGTGGACCTTTTTCTGACTGGTACAGTAACCGGCCTTATATAGGCTGCCATGTGGCCTCTGGACCAATGAGATTTTGACACCTGGGCTGGTACTTGCTTGCGTGGCCCTTTGATCTGAGCTGTAAAGACTTAAGGACTAAAATGCAATTTGAAAAGAAATAAGGACTGAACTGCAATTAAAAAGAATTTGGGCTGCTTTGAAATTAAAACTGAATTGGACTGTTTTGAAAAATAAAAAGAATTGGACTGTTTTGAAATTAGAAATTGGGCATATTTGCAATTAAACAAAGAAAAGGGACCTACTTGCAAAAAAGTAAAACATAAAATGGGTAAAAAATGTAATTTGAAAAAACGTAAAGCGAAACAGTTAAAAACGACAAAAAACGGACTAAAACGAACAAACTACCAAAATGAGGTATTTCAAAATACCTCTCTTGTCAAAAAAATTTGATGTGAAAAGACCAAAATGCCCTCCAAGGACTAAAACGACTTAGACTGACTCGGACTGACTCAGATGCGAAACTAAGACAATTTTTGGACAAAATTTGATTAATGATTCATGCAGACAAGTTGAAAAGACTCAGGGACAAATCGTAGGGACTAAAATGGGTTCCTTTGTAGGAAATGACCAAAATACCCTTTTTGTATGATTGTATGCGAAAAATTGGAATAAAATGCAGGAAAATACGCAACGGTTTTAGAAACGCTTTTTTAAGAACTTGTAATGCAAGAAAACATTCTGGATGGTTTTATATGCAAGAAAATTAAAGACAGAAACAGTACAATATGCGTTTGAAGCACAGTAGAAAACTGTAGAATAGACATAGTGAATTTGAAATAATCAGAAACAGAAAGAAAATTTGAACGAGTATTTTTAGGTCCAAAATGAGGGTATGACAATGGTGAATAGATCTTCTAGTTTTTTATCTAAAGATAGATTCAAGACTTCATTTTTCCATCCATTTTAGGATGGTAGAAAGTGCTAATTCTCAACTTTGTACTGGAAATTTGAACACTTTGCGCCAAATACTACTGATGAAAACAAGATCCATGTCAGAGACTAATCTTTCTAGAAAAGTGATTGATATTTGGCAAGTGTAACAAAAATCACCAAGTAATAAAAAGTTTGCATCCACGGTTATGAGATTAATTAGAAAACTTAACAATTATATATGTTAGTTATAAGTGATCAATTTGGAGGGATGGAAGGTGATGCAGAACAGAAGTAATTAAGGATTAGTAATCGTTGAACCAAAAAGATAAACAGGCAAGTTGCAAGCGATAAGCATGTTAAATAAGGGTTTCCGGAATCTACCGAAATTGAGAAAAGTTCTCTAAAATTTTATTGAAAAAAAACCACGTCTTAGGCTACGAATGTTTAGTTTAAATATTAGGGAAATAACATACCATAATGGACCAAAAATAATAGACTGAAACAAAAATAGAAAATTAATAAAGTTGTGCTGAAATAATAAAAATGCAGTTTTGGGCCTTAAGATGACTTTGAATGGCTAATTTAACCTTTACAACATAGCTAGGCCAAGAGTTATGGTCGTTAGCGAATTCCCGTTCCGAAAAGGTATAATTTGAGTCAATCCCACACCGGATGTCAAATCTGCATCATTCCCATTAAGCCTTTCTTGCACTCCACTTCATCTTCGATACATGCAGCAAGTTTGCCTACATTAGAGGGTTTGGACAAACTTTGGATTTAAGGAATTTAAATAAATTGAATTAAAGGATCAAGGATCAAGGATGAAGAATTGAAGATCAAGTGTTCTTATAAGGTTGTTAAAGACAATACAAAGTGAAGAAAATTCATTTAAAGTTCATAGGAGTTTCTAGACGAAAGAACGATAAAAAATGTGAAGAAAATGCAAACAAATTGCACATGAGGGGATTCCTCAGGCGCCCCTGTGCCCAGTCCATGCGCTCCTGTGCCTAGCAGCGGGTAAAAACCGCTTCTTTCTTGTTTTCCAAGTTGGATTGGTGGATAAAGCCCAATTTTCTTCTATTAATCCCTATGTAACTTAATGCTATAAATAAAGACCCTAGCACACTATTCTATTCATGCACAAACATTGACGGTTCAGAGCAAGGGTTAAGCATCAGAGATTCAAAGCGGAGTTTCTCCTCCTTTTATTATTTCTAGGGTATGATTTCTATTGTTTTTTTATGATGTTTGTTGCCATGAGCAACTAAACCTCTTGATTAGGGTTCCACGGTGAACCCCTTATTATTTGTTGAAATTTATTAATAAAGTTTTCATTCAGTTTATTCTTTTTATCATGTTGAGATTTAAATTAGATTATGCACGTTCTTAATACTTCAACCATTTGTTAACTACAAGTGTAACCTTGTAGATCGATCCGTAGGATTAAAGTAGGCATTGACAACCTAAAATTTTATCAAATCATTGGATTTTCTAATTATTACTTCTTATAGAGGTTAGGAAGTTAAGTTTTGAGTCTTCTTTGTCGCTACATTTCCTCTAATAACGTAGTACACTGCTCTAGTGGGTCCTACACAAGCTACCTAGGGCAGCTTAGAACGAACAGCACCGTTGTGACATATTAAATCAAGGATACACAAAATAAGTTGTTTATTTCTTAAAATATAAATTCCAATCAAAGACGAAGGGGGGATTCAAGGAAACCTAATTGCTATTCATTTGTATCACAAAAACCTAATCTTGCATTGGGCATGAAAATTCAACCCTGTAATTCTATTTATTACTGCTTTTAACTTTTAAAATAAGTTTTGTTTATTATTAAGTTGAACGAGAATCCTTGTGAGGAAAGATATAACTTACTACTTTATTACTTCTTGTTGCGATTTCGTGCACTTGTCAATTTCGTCCATTAGGCTCTGAGGAACATTAAGGTTCTGATTGAAGATTATAACCACCACTTGTGAATCAATCTCAATCCAAATATTTGTCCAAAGCATAAGATTATATTTGTCAATAGATAACATGACAACATATGTAGCTCAACAATGAAATCAGAAGCAGTTTCAGTCAGTTGAACTAAGCCTTTTATGAAACCACCTAGATGATCCGTGCAAACTTAGGTTATGGCAACGAAAGGAGGATTTCAAACAGTAGAGCCATCCACATTGATTTTGACCCAAGAGGGAGATGGTGGAGTCCGGAAAACCTCTAAGAGGTTATGAATCTTAGCACTTCTGGCTGAAGTTTGAAATAATTGAGTTACATGGAAATCCTGCATGGAGTTAGAGCCATGACATTTAATTAGCTTGTAGTTGAAGCATGGAGTCAGAGCCATGACCTTTAATTAGCTTGTAGTTGAAGTTAACTTCTGAATTATCCTATGTATTAGTCTTTGCATGTGATCTTTGGAGAAGCGCCTCGTTTCTTTCAATCCAAATGAGCCAAACTATATGCAAATTGGCAGAAATCATTATTGAAATTTGGGGCCTAACTCCTCTGTACAAAACTATCTTGTAAGGTGATGAGTGCCTCCTCTTTATAAACTATTATCAAGAGTCATATCTATCTGATGTGGGACTAAATGCACCCCCTTAAAGCCAACACAATGAAGGTATTATCAAGAGTCATATCTATCTAATGTGGGACTAAATGCACCCCCTTAAAGCCAACACAATGAAGGTGTCGGAGACTACAATGAAGTCAAACCAAAGGTCGCAATTTAGGTGACTAGGGGAGACCGTAATAAAGGCGGGATTTCCAACACGCCCCCGCATGCTTTAGCCCATCCCAATGGGCCTGAATTGTAGACGATGCAGGAAGCCCATCAATAGATCTTAGGTTGACTCTGATATCATGTTGAAATTTCGGGTCTAGCTCATCTTTCCAAAACCGACCTGTAAGGTGAGGAGTGCCTCCTCTTTATAAACTCTTCTCAAGAGTCTTACCTATTCGATGTGGGACTAAATCCACCCCCTCGAAGCCAACAGAATGAAGGTGTCGGAGGCTGCAATGAAGGCAAACCAAAGGTCTCAATTTAGGCGACTATGGGCGGACTGCAATAAAGAGGAGTCAATCCTCACCTTACCAGCCAGTTTTGTAAGGATGAGTAAGGCCCTATATTGGGGGGCCTTGCTTCCGCAAAAACTTCGGCCGCCGTCTTTGCAGTTACATTTTTTTTTGCCGTAATTGGGATTTATTGTGAGTTTCCACCTTCATGCGGTCTCTTTGAGATCCTGAAAACACTGTTCATTATAAATAATTGTTCACTGCAGTACTGTTCTCAACCGTAGACACTGTACATCATGACACTATTCATCATAGTACTGTTCACATGTGCAATACTATTCAGATGTGTTTATTTATTCATAAAGTTTTTTTTTTATTTACAAGAAAAAATATTGTTTTTCTCCGGTTTGAAACTTGTTGTTTCAGAGTTTTTTTAAGAACCTCAAAACATCAATCAATATGTGAAAAGAAGGATTGATTCAACCTTTTAGTTAAGATGAAATAAACAAGGTGGGGTCTTTTCTTAAGGAATTGGATAAATCTAAACGCACATCTTTGGTATACTGAAGTACTTCTCTTTCTCCACTTCCACTAGGTAAGTCTCAGTTTCTGTTAGATTTAATGCTTGAGATAAACCATCTAAAAAGTATTGGATACCTGATTTAATGCACGTCTTTGGCACCCTTACCCACACAATTTTCTACTTATTTACCTCAACTTTCAATTTTTATTTAATAATTGACATTCATTAGGTGAAGTTTTGATGAATACTATTATTGATGCTGCCCATGTTTGAATATTGTTTTGTTATTGAGAAAATGAAATATTGTTGATGATTGACGAATTATATGAGAATTTAATTAAAATGAAATAACGTAGAGTTGGGGGTGTAGAATATAAGTTTTAAATAAGTGGGGGAGGGGAGGAGTAAAAGAATAGTGAGTAGAGGGGAAGAGAATCTTAACAAGTGACTGACCCTAATACAAATAGAAGGGTTAGGAGTTAGAAGAGTCAGTATTGCTGATCGTGAAAAAGAAAGAAAAGAGGAGCATTGGAGGAGAAACCCTAGCGACAGCGAGGTCGAGCCACAAACCGGAATTCTCAAAGGATTCAAGGTAAGGGGGAGAATCTATTCATCTCTAGGGTTTATGTTTTTATCGTGGGGATGCAAAGAGGTTAGAGTAGGATGTTGTTGTTATGATATGAGATTGTGGTCAGAGATTGATGATAAACTAATTAAAAGATGAAGTTGAAATATGAGAATTTAGGGTTATTGTTGTTGTCGAAAGATTAGAATTCAAAAACCAAAGTTAGGTAATTGATTTGAGAATTTAATCATGTGAAGAGTGATGCAATTAGATAAATTGTGTGAAAAAGTAGTGTTTGGATGTTAAGGTAACCCTAAGTAATGTTTCATATCAGTTTGGGATCGTAAGGGCTCTTAAACTGGACATTTAGGGCAATTTAGAAGCATTCCCGTAGCTCAAAACACTATAATTGGGGCACGTCGCGGCGCTGCTCTGCAACAAGGTCGCCTAGCGCCCACAACCCGAGAGTTGGCGCCTAAGGTGCCTGTTCCTGGCACCTAGCGCCCACTTATGGGTGTTTTTCACCCATTTCTGTTCCGAACTGGGTCTTGGTGTGAACATGAAAGTCGTAGGTATGGAAGCTAGCTTTCCAATGGATCTGGTCTCACCTCAAGGAGATATCTACAACGTGATTTATGGTCGAAATACTACACAGGGGTCAGCGCGGTCATGTGATCTGCCTAGGTTCAGGGAAAACCAATCTTTACACCCTTCCCTGTACCGAATTGGATTTAGGTCTCTTCATGAAAGATGTAGATAAAGGTGCTAGCTTTCATTTACCATTAGATTAAATCCATTAGTCCATCTAGAACTTGACTTATGATTTAAACACCGCACTTGGATCATGATGCGTTGTTAATGAAATTTTAGTATAATCCTTTTCGTGGACCCTTCAAGATCTATAAAAGTAATAGTGATTTTAAGAAATCCATTAGTGTGTAAATTAAATGCAAAGACCCCTAAATTACATATATAGATGAGGGAGTGTGTTCGAGCATAAATGGTAGTGATTTCCTCAGGATAATAACAAGCTTAAATATGAATCGATGATAATAGCCTATAAGAATGTCAAGATGACTGGATAATAGGAAGTGAAAGATAATATGGATGACTCTATGAGGAATATCAGTAGAGAGGTAAACACTTAAATTAGAATGGAGAATGAGGTATACTATTAGAATGAAAGATGTAGTAATGGAGGAAACGAATGACGAGGGTAGATTCCAAAATGTAGTAATGAATAACAAAGGAATGTGATGTGTACATATGATCGTGTAAGATGTTGCCTAACGATGAGAGGTTACTGTCGTATGATGAAGATCTATATTGAGATGATAATTGTTGAATGGTGATGATGAATTATGTAATAAATTATGAGTAATGCCGATGACGTATCTTGTTTAGGGTGACGAGTAAATGATGAAGTGAGTTATGTTGTGAGTAGGAGTTAAAACATTGGGTAAGGTTGGTGATGATAATAATAGTGAGAAAAGATATCAGTTAACTAAGGTTTATTAGATGAGAATTTAGTAGAGAAAATAGTGTGGGTACGTGGTGAGTTTGAAAACACAAGATTTAGTAAAAGGGGGTATAAGACGATAATAAAAGGGGAAATGAAGTAGGTACTCTTCGGAGTAACTGATGAGGTTATACATAATATCCTTAAACCAATAATGAGTTTAGGAACACCGTTAAGTGAAAGAGTAAAAGAGCCAAGGTAGTTAAGATGAATGTTAGATAGTACCGTATAAGATGTAAAAATGAATAGAGAATATAGAAGTCTAATTTATATGATTGTAAACAATGAGCGGGTCGTGAAGACGAAATGTAAGGGAAGATAAGGAGTTGTATATTAGGTAATGAAAGATAATAGGAATGATGATAACGATGAATAAGGCGGGATCGATTAGAAGGGAGCAAGATGAATAGGAAAGAGGATAAGAGTTAATAGTTATCATAGTTGACGATAATAATAACGACTAGTATCGAGAGGATGAAACCTTGAATTATAATGTAGTCTTAGTGAGGAAAGTTGCTGAAGTCGAATTTAATGATAAGATGAGATACTAACTTTAAATTAGAATGAAGTTAAGATTAGGGAAATGGATGATACAAAGATGACTACGAACATGAGAACAAAGTAATAAGATATAAAGTCTTTTTACTGAAGGAGTTAATGACAATGGTGAGATAGGACCTAGTTGTAAGGAGAGGAGACATTATATGTAATGGTAATGAACAAGTAAATATCCATTTTGAGAAAACGTGTTGGATGTACTTGTCTAAATTTTCAACGGATCAAGAGCGTCATGAAAATTTAAACAAGAGTTTTATACATTGTTAGAATGGGAAGATGATCCTGTTATATTTCTGCAAATTTTGGAAATAAGATTTTTGTCGAAAAGTTATTTTGATTTCAAAACTATTATTTTGAATGGAAAACTGGTTGAGCAATTTTAGTTATGTGAGGTCTAGGATTGACTCACATATATTGTTTTTCTATTCTGGGTGATTGAGTATGATTTTCATGATGTTTGTTAAGAATGATTATGTTTTTGTGACTTGAGTTAAGTGGAATGCATGAGTAGGTGTTTTCTTAATTTTGTTGAGCATTTTTGCGAGTTTGGAGATTCGGGTAGAATCAAATATGAATTCCCCTGCAAATGAAATATTAGTGGACCTTGAGAGTCATTATATTCATCCAGGGAATTTACTTGTCGTTTTGGGAATTTAGGAATATTATATCTGCGAGTTGAGAAAAGTTTCGATAAGAAAATATTAGAGAATGAATAGTGATTTTTGAGTAAGGATGTAATTCTAAGATGTTTGAGACTAGTTAGAAGTTCATCAGAGTTAGGATAAAACTTTGTCGGTTACGTGCGCCTTAAACCGCGAGAACCAGGTCCAGTTTAATTCCAAACCAATCCACTTACTATATATAGTAAACTTTGTTGGAACAAAATGTGTTTAACATTACCCTTAAAAGTTTTGAGTGATAACAAAGTATTAAAAAATTGTTAATTGGATATGCTAATATTTGTTCAAGTGTACAGGATCATAGACAAAAATTTTGAGACCATTTATAGGTTCTGAATGAACAAAAGAGAGCAAAGAATTGAACAAAAGGAAGCTTAAAAGCGTCTAAGGAATAACTGCTCCTGAAGTTAGAAGTGCTCCTGAAGACATAGCGCTCCTGAAGTGATGACGTCATCATAAGCTAGTTCATCAGAAGCAAGTTCATCAGAAGCTGTATATCTCCAGAAGCTCAAGTTCATAAGGTTATGCAAACTTGAAGATTCAAAAGATGTTCAATGGATTGGATGTCGTACTTACATTGTGAAAGAGTGGAAAAGAGTAACAACGGCTAACTCAAAGGGATTCAAAAGCATTGGCTGCTTATTTCTTTTTGAAGCGTTGACAACGTACAAAATGTACGAACTGTACAACCACTATCCAGAGTTTGACTCTGCTACAAGACAAGGATAACAGTTCTGCCTGCAACGGTGTTCCTTCATACATGGAATGGATTTGAAATTGCTCCTTCATAGGACAATAAACATATCAGGCAAAGAATCATTGGTGATTGATCAAAGCTTCAAATGACTCTTTTTGGATGCGTTGGCAAATCAACGTTTTTTTTTTCACACCTCTATATAAAGGAGTGAAGACTTGAAGAACAAAAAGACTCCACAACAATTTTAAAAATCGCCAAAACTCTGTCAAATTGTTCAGCATCCAAAAGTTCACTTAGAATTTCTTTTTCAAAGTTCATATCTTAGAAATTCTGAAGTATCAAAGAGTATGTATCTGATTTATATTGTGAGCACCTCTGATTGTATATCAAGTGTTCAAGTGTCAACCATTTTTCTTGTAATTCTGTTTGATAGGAAGTCTCTTGCTTGTGTGCTTGAGCATTAGAAGTCTCTTGATTGTGTTCTTAAGCATTGGAAGTCTCTTGCAGTTGTGCTTGAGCATTTGTAATTAGATATTACATTTTTAGTGAACTCTCCTTGGAAGTGCAAGGGGGACAGGATTACTTCCGGTTTGTGGAAGAAACCTGTATAAATTGTTGTGTGTCTTTCTTCTCTTGATTTTATCCGCTGCATTTTGGTTTTGAACATCACTTCAGAAGCTGTTCTTAATTGTTTCTGGTATGTGTGTTTTAACTTAGAGAAAACGAAGAAAAAGCTAACACAATTCAACCCCCCGTTCTTGTGTTTTTCTCACCTTCAATTGGTATCAGAGCCTTGGTTCTGTTGTGTCATACCCCAATTTTTGATCGAAGATTCTATAGTGGGGGTGTATCTCTAACTAATGGGGGTGCATAATTGTGTGAACAAAGTAAGTACTAGAAAAATATATATTGATATATATATATATATATATATATATATATATATATATATTCTATTATTTGGAAATGATAAATTAAATATTTAATTTGATCATTATTAAAAAGTGCTTTCTTTGTCCCCAAGTTTTGCTAAAGTATTTTAGAACGCAATCTAGAATAATTTGGAACACAATCTGAAATATTTTGGTAGGCAATCTAATATATTTTAGTGTTTGATCTGAAATATATTTTGATACTCAATAATATATATTTATGTACTGAATAACATATTTATGTACTGAATAATATATTTTTGTACTCAATATAATATATTTTGGCACTCAATTGAGATATTTTTGTACTAGATCTAAAATGTGAATTACTTGTTCCCAAAGTTTCTCAATTATTAGTTGTGAATTTTCTTTATAAATAGAGAGCTCACACAGTGCTGGACACCGAAATTGACAGTTGATGCTTCCTGTGATTTTCCTCTCTTCTCCCTCATTCGACTTGTGTTGACGAATTTTTCTTCTTTTTCTACTCATTTTTGTCCCTTTCGGTTCCAAGGTATTAAAATACCTCATTTTGTTTCGTTTCAAGGTAATTTATTTTAATTCTGTTATTTATTAATTTGCACTTAGAAGGGGAAACATCAAAAATCACAAAAAATATTTTCATAATAAACCTTGTGACCCGTTTTTATTTTATTTTCTTAATCAAATTCCAATCAACTTAATTATACTTTGAGTCATTTTTTTCGTAATCCGATAAAACGGGGAAAGATGCTTGACATTCCGTCTTCCGATAAACCGGGGAATGATATTCTTGACATTCCGTCTTCCGACAATGCGGGGAATGACTCTTTTGAGATATGGTTAAAAGCAAAGACTCGGGACGATTAATGCAGTTATGTATAAATGATACGTGTGTGCCTATTGTATGCGCATGAATGCTTATATGCATGAATGTATGAATGTACGTTCGTATGTATGACATTTGTATTTGTAAGACTTTATGACTATATATGACTTGATGAGATAAGATTGGACCGGTAAAGTGGGAAGTGGACCGACATCGCATTATAAACACTCGGCAATCTTTACTGGAGATAGTATCATTAGAGATGACTCAGGCCACCGTCGGGGTAGAACCCAGTATAATGTATCAGTTGATGGTGAAGTAGACACCTTTTGGGGAGAAAGCCCATCAATCAAGAAATCTGGCAGTAGTCGCCATTTGCAAGCCGATCTAGAGTGCTTTCTCGTGGGCATGCTCCAACAGTCATGCTTTTTGTTTTGTTTTTTCTTTTTTTAAAAATCCCTAACTTTTTCCTGGACCGCCCTTTCGGGTTTTCAATCCACCGGGAATATATTTTGTATGCCCCTAATTTTTGCCTGAACCGCCCTTTCGGGTTTTCAGTCCACCGAGACGCTCATTTTTGCCTAAGCCGCCTTTTTAGGTTTCCGACTTAGCGAGCTTCTCTCCTTTTTGTTTTTTTTAGCAATGACTATGTGTATCCTGTAGAGGTTAACTGTTCTCGAGTCGCGTGTTGACACACGTTTCACCTACTCAAGAGTTCGAAGGAAATGTGTGTTTGTTGTTTATGCTTTGAAGAAGTTAGCAAAAATTTCGAAATGATTTTTGCTTTAAGTATTGACATCAAAAATAGAAGATATTATGCAAGTAAAATAAAATGAGAATTTAAAATAAAAGGCACAGGCTCAAATTAATTTGAAAGAGTGGTGACCCGCCAAGGGCGTGGTTCCACGGAGCTTGGAAAATGGTAATTATATGGGAAAAGTACATTGAACACAATAATCGTTATCCTCCCTAACAACTTTGAATTGCCCCAGTCCCGGGTCTTTGATTTGTGGACACTTCGAATCTGAGGTCTTTTGATAGCTGGATGCCCCAAGTGGACTGTGTCTGACTGGATGTAGTTACTTCGTCATGATCCTTAACTTTCGCATAGATCGCCCTTGTGGGTTTTCGACCTATTAGGAAAATCATTTTTGTTCATGTCTCTAATTTTTGCCTGGACCGCCCTTTCGGGTTTTCAGTCCACCGAAACGCTCATTTTTGCCTAACTCGCCTTTTTAGGTTTGCAACTTATCGAGCTTTTTGATTTTTTTTGATATGATTGATTTTGTATATTTTGACAACGTATTTCTTGACTGCACCGGCATGCGGATTTGTCAACATTTGTAGTCACAGGAGTCACTGTGCGTAGGTCTTCAGAGTTTGGTGTCCACTTGCCCCTGGAGTCTGGATGGAAAGATAGTGTGTAACACCCCGTTTTCCCAACATAAAAATTTCTTAACAATTATCAGAGTATGCAAACACAACAACGGGATATTACATGAAACATAATCCAAAACAATTTAAATAATAATTTATTTAACCAAATTACTTCGAAACTTTGCAGCGGAATTATTGCTAAAAATTCATAAACGTTTGGCACGCAGGCCCCATAAATATCTCAAAAGAGTTAGTTCCATCATTGCAAATATCATAAAGATTCACGTAAAAGAATGAAGCATGCATGTAATACAACCCCATCCCGTTACGTATCAGAGCGACCTAGAAGACACAGTGAGATAAGGCCACTCACGAAGCAACAACAACTACGCACGATCACCTGCACTTGCCCACAAGGCGGCAATTCCAGCAGAAGGGGTGAGATTTCATAACAAGATAATATTGATCAACATAATTTAGTATAACAACTAACACCAAACATCAATAGCATTCTTGCATAATTTAATAACATACAGCACGTAATCACATAATCAATTTCATGTCATCCTTAAGCAAGTAGCATAGATAAACAACACTTATCACGTAATCATATATTCATTCTTTATCAACAACATGACATCATAAACATGACCATGCGACAATGCTCTTAGACTCCTTATATGCATGTGGTACCAAACTTCATCATAAGTATTAATATACTTTTAAACGTGCGGAGGACAAAGCTCCTAATAAACGTGCGGAGGACAAAGCTCCTATCATGGTGAGGACTAAGCTCAATGTATGCTATGCATGGACTCAATTCAAATAACATTTATCCTTAATCACCTTATCAACAAGCATCCAAGAAATTGGAGCTAAACAACAACTTATCATTGCATATATAATATATACATATATCATAACGGTTCAGTTTAATAACATCAGCAGCATAATTCAAATCACAAGAACAGAATGATATCATTGTATCAATTACAATTCAAGGCAACATAAACTTTATCATAATTGCACAAGTATAATACTTTAATCCTTACTTAAAATTCACACATAACTACTCAGCTCTGAACACTTCATCCTCAACATTACTAACAGGCCTCAGTAGCCCTAAGGGGAAGTCCTCTCCTAATCCAACGTACGAACAGGTCGCACAACTCTCAAACACCGCATTCTGGTAGTGTTCGCGAGGCGAGTGGGTTGGCTCGCCGTGGCGAGCTGCCAGAAGCAACTCGCGAGGCGAAGGGAAGTGCTCGCTATGGCGAGCTGCCAGAAGCAACTCGCGAGGCGAGGATAAGTACTCGCCGTGGCGAGTGATGAAGCTCATCACTCGCGAGGCGAGGATCACTGCTCGCCGTGGCAGGCGATGAATTTCGCTGCGGCCAGAACTGCTATTCTCTCAAAATCTCACCAATTCTCATGGTTCTAAGCCTTCTATTGATTCCAGAATTCATCCTAAACATATTCTAAGGTCTAGGAACACTTTCTACATCAATTAAACCTATTCCAACCGTTAATTCATCAAATTCTAGGGTTTTGACCTAGTTTTCTCATTCTCTTAACTCAATCCTAATCCTTGTTAATTGCTATCAGAACTATGCTAATCAATATTAAAGAGTTATTAGTCCCACCCTTACCTGAATTGCAGCAGAAAATCGCAGCTCCCCTTCTCTTCTCTTCTCACGCGTGCGTGCGTTTTCTTTCTTTCCGTTTCCACAGTCTGATACGTTACTGACTGCCTAACCCTAGTTGCCTTATTTATACTGCCAACAAATCTTATCTTATTTACTCTTTCTCCCACATACTCTCTAAAATCCAAAACTAACCCATAACTAAATATTTTATTTTCTTTTCAAATCTTATTTTATTTAACAATAAAATAAGTCGCTTAACCTTATCCTTAGCATTATATCTTACCACAAAATCATCCCAAGCATATCAAATCACATCAAAACATATCAAAGCATATCAAAACACTTATATATTATATAAATATAATATAATCATCTAAACTCGATTCAAATAAATAATAAAACAAACGTGGGCGTTACGTAGTGTATATTTTTTAGCACAAGGGGGGACGAACCTTCTTGTTGGAAGTTTGTTTCAACCTCTCTTGATATAGTAGTACAAGGCCGTCATGCATTTAAGTTCGGTCAAGCTTGGATTTCAGCAGAACTCCTATCGACAGGGACTTCGACGACCTCCATGTTGTATCCTAAGGGAATGAGGGGGTGCCCCTTTTGAAGTGTGCACTTGAAGTATGACGGTAGCATCTCGTGCCAGTCTTTGTAAGTGAATGCCCTTTTCTAGACACTCTTCTTGAAATTTTTGTTTTCGACTTTGACGGCTAAGATGCCCTAGTAGGTGAGAAATTTCATCGGGAACTTCTTCATCTTCCTCTTGTTCGAGTTTTGGACACAAGGAACTCAAAGTTGGGAGAGAGTACATGGTTAATATGTTCAACGGGTTTATTAATGCATGATTTGCTTATTGATTTTGACAAGCAAGTATAAGTTATGATTATGCAGTTTTGAGAATGATTAAAGAATTTTTTTTTTGGTTTTTGGTATTACCATTTTTCCTGAAAAAGCACAAAATAAAATAAAGCAAAGTCGGGATCAAGATGACTTTTTATTGATGATACCAATTCATAAAGCAAAAAGCCCTACACAAGTTCACTTTCGTCTCGGGCGGGACAAAAAGATTTTCTTAAAAAGTATAAAACAAACAAACAAACATTATTTGAACAACTGAGTAGTAGAAGGAACATTATCAGCGACCCAAGTGCAGCTAACCACTCCATGTGTCAACTTTGGGTACCATGATCCGGTAGTGGGTTAACTTGTATGTCAGGGTTCAAATTCTTCGAAAGACAAGATGTTGGCTTCAACTAAATCTTGAACTGCATTCTTGAAAGCATAACAACCCTCAACATCATGACCGGGTGCCCCCTAGTGAAAGACACGTGAGAGGTCAGCCCTAAACCGTGCTGGCAATTTCTTGGGTATTGGAGGAGGAGCCTTAGTCTGGACCTAGTTCCTTTCGAGCAATGTTGGGAGCAACTCTGCATACTTTATGGGAATTGGATCAAATTTTGTCCTTGGAGCATGTTTTTGTGGATTGAATTGTTGAGGAGCCTGTTGTCGAGGTTGACCTTTCACACTACCCACTTCAGGGTCTGTCTTTTTTGAATTGCCAGTGAGAACACTTCCTTTGATCAATCGTCCTTCTCGGACCCCTTCTTCTAGACGCATACCTATGCTCACCATCTCCGAGAAGTCCCTGGGCGCACTTCCGACCATCATCTCATAGTAGAATTGACTAAGGGTTTTCAAGAAGAGTTTGGTCATCTCCTTCTCTTCTACACGTGGGCTGACTTGGGCAGCGATGTTCCTCCACCTTTGGGCATATTCTCTGAATGTCTCATAGTCTTTCTGAGTCATAGCCTGAGGATCACTTCGGTTCGGGGCCATGTCCACATTGAATTTGTATTGTTGCACGAAGGCCTCACGAAGGTCATTGAAAGTTCGGATTTCTGCTCGGTCCAAGTTCATGTACCACTTCAGTGCGGTACCGGTCAAACTGTCTTGAAAGTAATGGATAAGGACCTGATGATCATGGGCATAGGTGGACATCTTTCTTACATACATCGTTAGATGGTCTTTAGGGCAGGAGGTCCCTTTGTATTTCTCGAAGTCTGGGAGCTTGAACTTTTGGGGTATCTGGACATTCGGCACCAAGCACAGAACATAAACATCCTTCTTGAGTACTTCTCTCCCACTGAGGGCTTGTATTTCTCGGTACATCTCATCATACTTCTCTTGTAAATTATGCACTCGATCATAGGCCCCCATATTCCCTGGACAAAAGATGGGTTCTTCATTTTGTGGGTCGGTATGGATTACGGGTGCTGAATAGGTCATAGCAGCTTGAGGGCGTGTCACAACTAGAGGAGGAACATAGATTGCATGTTGAACGGTAGGCACCGGAGGTTCGCTTTGGTGGTGCGTTGGTACTGGCGGAGGAGTGTAACCTGTAGGTTGAAAAGTAGGCACCGGAGGTTCGTAAGCAATAGGGCGGAGTATTTCACCAGAAGTAAAGGGCGGGAACCAACGCGCAGATCGTGGAGGCGCAGAAAATGTTGGAGATTCAGAGCATATCGTCCAATCAGGGATAGCAGAGCCACTTGCTTCGGCCTGAGTTCTGACAGGAGGAGGAGGCGGTGGTTGATTTTGTGCAGCTCTCAGTGTTCTCACCAATTTGGTTAATTCATCCACCTGAGTTTGCGTAGCTGCCATCTCGTTCATCTTAGCCTGCATGGTTTCCATCTCTTCATGGAGTGCCTGATTCTCTTGTTCAAGACCTTCCATTGATGCTTGCCCGAGTGTTGTATGTGCGAGTCGGTTTTGGATGAGGACGTCAGGCCACTTTCGAATGGGTTGACTCTTTTGATGAAAAAGGAAACTTTGTGAGACTCGGATTTGAAACTATGGAATGCAAGATGATGCATGATATGTTTATGCAAAAAAAATAGAAACATTTTTTTTGTAGGGTTCATCAAAGTGAATTGTAAACATTGCAGAGGAACATGGTTTTCTTTGGAAATTGTGAAGAAATCGTAACCAGTTCCTTTTTCAAAAGTAAGAACGAAACCAAGGAAAAAGTTCTTAACAAAAGCTAAGGCTTAGTTAAGATTTTTTAAGTAGTATTTCTTGGTGTTCTTTGCCTTTGTTACTCGGTGCTTATGCGGTCAACCTCCGTTTGCATCCATGCCCACCGGTTGTTTTGATCATTATAGTTTTCACCGGCATGATAGTCATGGTGCTCCTCATGGTGGTGCAAGTGTGCACCTTCCTCTTCAAGGTTTTGCTCCTCCTCTTGTTCCTGTGGGACATCACCAGCATACATCAAATTTTCTTCCACCTCGGTGTTAGTCCGAGATGGGTTAGGAAGTACAATCAAACACATATGCACATTGAGCTGAAGCTCAAAAGTTATACGGCCGGGTTGAGGCTTAATGAAATTCATAGCAATGAGGGTTTCTATATTAAGCTTATTGTTCCCCTCAATTCTATTTATCCCTTTGTTCTCACCTACGCCAAACTTCCTAGCTATAAAGGTGATAATTCCCCCTACCACTATCTCACTCCTAGCATTAGATTTCGCACCTAAAGAAGCAAGATAATCAAGCATATAAAAGCAAGTATTCACAGGATGGTTGTTAAGCATTGCCCAAAGCATAAATATTTCATCCGTCCTAGTGGTACCTACTTCCTTTCTACCCCAAATTGTGCAAGCCATAGCCCTTTGGAGGTATCTAAGCACAGGGTTATGGATATTACTAGCCTTATGGGATCTAGAGTTGTATTGTTCTATGCCGGTAATACTTTTCCAAAAGGTGATGGGGTTGTATGCTTTCGGCCTAAGATCATGATTATAAGAGTCATGGATGAACCCCGTATTAGCGAAGCCCATCTCATTGCAAAAATGTTCTAAAGACATCTCATAACCGGTGTTCATAAGCCGGAAGTAGACTCTATGGTCGGGGTCATCATAATTCATCCTATCTTTAGTAAAAACGATAGTGCTCAAAAATTCATAGGTGAAAATCTCATAACCCCGCATAGGTCGCATCATATCACCCCATCCTAGCCTATTCAACAGCATATTCACATTATCTCTAATCCCTAATCTATTCATGTCATAAGCATCAGGATACCTACAAGGGTGCAAAGGTTTAGAGAGAAGAGATTTATACCTACTCCGTTGTTTCGGAGTGCTAAATGTGATGCCGTGATTCTTTGGGGTAGCTTGCCTCTTGTTGCCTCCATCACTTGAGCTTGCAACTTCCTTTCCCGGTCTCTTGGGAGCCATGTTGACTTTTTTTGTGAATGTGTGGAAGGTTGGGGTTTGGGAAAAATTTTGGTGGAAAAGGTAGGTTTTGTGATGGGGTTGAGTTGGAAGTAAGATTTTTAAGTTGAAAGGTATGTTTTGGTGAAGATTTGGTGGTTTTTGTGTTAGGTTTTTAGGGAATTCGAATTTGGGGATTGGTGGTTTGGGTGGATGAAAGTTGTTTTTGAGTAGTGGGTTTTGGTTGTGGTGATGTTTAGAATTGATTTGGTGAAGAAGTGTGGTGAGTTGGTTAGGTTTTGAGGGCGTTTGAAAGGTTTGTAGGTGAGTAGTTATGGAGGTTTGAAGGTTGGGTAAGTGTAGAGAGAGGTTTTTGTGAAGAATGGGTGAGGAAGAAGAGGGAAAAGTCTTTAAAACATGTACAGGAATCGGGCACGGCCGTGCCACATTTGGCACGGGCCATGCCATCTCCCTGGTTTGTTGCTCCTTTTTTGGCTGTGATGTGGCACGGCCGTGCCACTTTTAGCACGGGCCGTGCCGTCTCTCTAGACCTCTGGGGCTCAAAATTTTGTGTTTTCCTCGAATTTTAAGCGGACAATGACCTACAAAACATTAAACAAAAATAAAAACAAAACGAAAGCAATTAAATGCGTGGGTTGCCTCCCACGAAGCGCTCTTTTAATGTCACTAGCTTGACGGTTATAAAGCAAATCTTAAAATGGATCGAAGAGATCATGTTGTGTAGATGACGTTAAAGAACGTTCTTGCATAACATGATCATCAAGCATGCAACAAGAGAAATCATAAGGTTTCTTATTAACAGTTTCCATTCCAAATCCTACTATCTCATTACTAACTTTAAATGCAATCATTCCGCCCTTAACATCAATCATGGCCCCCGCAGTAGCGAGAAAGGGCCTCCCTAAGAGTATAGGAACTTGGTCATCCTCATCCATATCTAGAACTATAAAATCAGTTGGGATATAAATCCCTCCTACCTCAACGGGTATGTCCTCAATGAATCCAACGGGGTGGACGTTAGTATGATCCGCTAACTTTAGTGTTATCTTGGTTGGTTTCAACTCACCTATACCAATCCTCTTAAAGAGGGACAAAGGTAACAAACTTACACTAGATCATAAATCACACATGGCCTTATCAATGGCCTCACTTCCAATCACACAAGGTATAGAGAAACTACCCGGATCCCCAAGTTTTGGAGGAAGCTCTTTGATTAATGCACTATTTTCCCTAGTCAAAGATATTGTCTCTTTATGCTCTAAAGCCTTTTTCTTTGAAATTTTTTTTTTAATAAACTTGGCATATAGAGGCATTCGAGTCAAAGCTTCCACAAAGGGAATTTTAATGCAAATCTTCTTAAGTATATTCATGAACTTTTTAAATTTAGCCTCCAAGCAAGGCTTAGCGAGCCCTAATGGCAAGGGTGTCTTGGATTGTTTCTCACTCTCTACCATAGCTACCTCACCTTGATACTCATTACTTTCTCCCCCAATGGTTCTAGCTTTAACAACGGTATGCTCTAACTTCCCACCATTCCCTAATGATATAGCGTTAACACGAGCTTGTGGGTTGGTTTCGGTTTGTCCAGGAAAGATTCCTGGTGTTTGAGAGGATGTGGCCACTTGTTGGGCCACTTGGGAGATTTGTGTTTCAAGCATCTTATTATGGGTAGCAAAAGAGTCAACCTTGGCATTAAGTTTGGTTAGAGAATCATTTATTAATCTGGTTTGGGTTTTCAATTCTTGAATTTGTTTATTTTGATTCATGATATAGCTGTCCATTAAATTTTCCAAACCAGATTTTTGATTGGTCCTCTGGTTGTTTGTATAGCCAGGTGGTGCAATTTGTCCATAGGAATTTTGAGGGTTTTTATAAAAGTTTTGGTTTTGCCTCATTCCTTGGTTGTATTGAGCATAGTTCATTTGCTCAACACCATCAATAGCACTACCTAGCTGACAATCAACACCAATATGGCCATGAATACCACAGACTTCACAAGGAGGAGATGAAGAAGAAGGATTGATAGCACTAACATTGAGTTTTTTTATTTTTTGGGTTAGTGCATCAACTTTAGCAGCAAGATGATCATAGTTAGAGACTTCGTACATACCTGCCTCTTTCTTAGAGGGAGTAGGAGCTGTTAAGGCCCTCTCATTGGTCCATTGATAGTGATTCTGGGCCATATCCTCAATCAAGGCGTACGCTGCTGTATAGTTCTTGTTCATTAAGGCTCCACTTGCAACTGCATCAACAGTCATTTTAGTGGTATAAGAAAAGCCATTATAAAAAGTGAGGACTATGAGCCACTTTTCCAAACCATGGTGGGGGCAAATTCGGAGCATTTCTTTGAAACGCTCCCAAGCATCATAGAGGGACTCCCCATCCTTTTGGTTGAAACGTGTAATTTGGTCCCTAAGTTTGGCAGTTTTAGAAGGGGGGGAAAATCGGGCAAGGAATGCTCGCCTCATTTGATCCCATGAGGTGATGGAACCGACCTCTAGAGAATGGAACCAAGCGCTAGTTCTATCCCTTAAGGAAAAGGGAAAGAGATGAAGTCTTACGGCTTCTTGGTTCTCTTTTAGGGTGCCACTAAGTCTTAGGAAAGTAGAGATATGAAGGTTAGGGTCCTCAATAGGTGATCCAGAAAACTGATTTTGTTGCACCAAGTTAAGAAGTGCAGGTTTAATCTCAAATCTTGCATCCTCAACCGTTGGGTACACAATAATAGCTTGTGGCTCTTCCGTTGAAGGAGTAGCATACTCTTTGAGAGTACGTTCAACCATGGCAATATTATTTTGTGCTTCTCTTCTCCTTTTGCGCAAATATCTTTCAATCTCAGGTACGAAAGCACCAAGACTTTTAGACCTTCGCATAAAAGGGAAAAAACCCAAGAAGTTAACGGTGACAAAAGAAGAGAGAAGAAGAAAAGAGGAAAAAAATTAGCAAAGAAAAAGTAAAAAGACAAGAAAAAAAAATAATGAATGAAATTCTAATCACAAGAAAAAGTTAATTAAATTAGTTAACTCCCCGGCAGCGGCGCCAAAAACTTGATGGGACAAAACCGCAAGTGCACGGTCTTATCGTAGTAGTAATAAAGAGAGTATCGTTCCGACAAGGAGTTGGTCAATTCAATTAACTTAGAGTTATGATTAGAAGAGAAAATAGTAAATTTAGAGTTTTTAATATGTTGGAAGAGAAAATAATATAAAAAGAGAGTCTTGGGATTATTGGTTCGTCTTAGTAACAAACCCTCCACAACCCGAAGCTTCAACCTTAGAACTTTACGTTGGACCCAATTTCTAATGACCGGTTTCCCTTTAGCCCCTTACTTTTCCTCTCAATCCAGTAAGAGTTTACTCCTAGCAATCAATCATATTTCACTGAATTGATTACTAGGAGATGCATTAAGGCTGTGAAACTACTTCGTCCAAAGATTGCAAAGACTATTTTGCTGCCTTTGCAATCTCTGTCTAAATTCACTTGTTCCAATATCAAGACTCGGCTTTCGCTTTATGAATTGATATTTGGGATAATGGATTAATAATTATCAAACCCTCAGCTTTCGCGTCCACAGTTTGATAATGATTAATCCATGTTAAAGTGGTTAATTTAGATTTACATAAAGTTTAGGAAGAAAGCTTGGTTTGTGTTGGATTATGTCATTAGACTATCCAACAATCCCAAGACAAGAGAAGTCTACTCACTCATGATCATAGTAGACAAGGGGAAGAAGAGAGAAGACATAAAATAAATAACAAAATAAATAAAGAAGAAATTATTATTAGAAAGACAATTGCCACTATTGTATTCCAAGAATAAGATGAATGTTTATGGTGGAAGACTACTCTATTTATAGATTACAATTGACTTAAAGCCTAAGCAACTATAATGTCGGAGTGCTCCACAAGAAACTGTGGGCCCAAACTACAAAACAGAGTAACTTGCAATCCAAGCAAAAGCAGCAAAAGAGAGTCTGGAGGGTGGCACGGCCATGCCACATTTGGCACGGCCGTGCCAAGCTTCTGACTTGGGGACGACGTATTTCTGTGCTGAATCTTGTATTTTTCCAGCCCGAATCAGCTCCTAATCCTCTTTCTTTTGCTTCAAGACTGCTCCACCCAATATTCGTTCCTGAAATATATTTTATTGAAGCTAAAAGTAAATTGCTCAAAAAGGAAATAACAATAATATAAAATAGACTCAAATCTAAATAAAACAGGATCAAATATAATTTAGAATAAACTAATTATTAATTCATTAAATAACTCAAAAGGAAATAATAATAAAATAAAATAAACTTAAATCTAAATAAAACGAGATTAAATATTATATAAAATACACTAGTTATTGACTCATCAAAAGTCCAACCCCCTTTGAATTTTATTGGATGACAGGACAACACCCGGTCCAACAATGCTCATAGGAAAGTCTCGTTTGAGTGTAGTATCGTGTATCAACTAGTACCAAGACAACACCTGGTTAGCCACCGCACTACGTCCTAAGAGGCCAAGATGGGTTAAGGGTAACTAAAGGTCCTTAGCTTCTGACGAAAATTTAAAAGTAATAGCGTCTAAACGTGACAACACACTCCGACATATACTACTTCAAGATCCTCCGCTAAGTGTGGTTATATCACATGTTCCAAATCACGAGAATACTCTCGGAATGTCACTATGATTCTACCACTCCTATCTTAAATTTCTCTCAAGCTCGGGTTAGGACTTATCTCACCACTCACGAACAAAGGAGAAAGAAGAAGGAGGACATATATACACGTATTTCCATCTTTTATTTTTTGTGTTTTTGTTAAGCAAGTTATAGCACGAAAAATTTAAACGAAGTCAAGTTAGGCTTAACTCTCGAATTAGTCCTCAGTGAAGTCGCCATTTCTGTCGCGTCATTTTTTCGGAGATCAAGGCTATTTGATTAGCTTTTGACTCACTAAATTATTTCACGGCTTTGATTGAAAAAAGATTTGAATTTGATGGGGTCTGGGGGTTGGTTATATTTAGGGAAGGTATTAGCACCCTAAATATTCGTAGTACTCTACGAGAACCTTTCGACTTTATTTTATTTTTTATGCTATAAACTTGCTTAGTGTTTATTTAAAAGAAGGAATTTGAGAATTGTGAAGAAAAGAGGAAAAAGACCTAGTTATCTACATTTTATTGATTTAGAAGGACTTGGTCCTTTGCCTACGTACCCGTGAGGGATCAGAACCTCGTAGTTCGGGGTAGAAATAGATGTTTGATTGGTTTTGTCTTTCCTCAGAACCTCAATGATTAGCTTTTGATGGACTATAACTTCAGAAGCTAACTTCCTATTCAGAAGCAAGCACTATTCAGATACAAAATGCATGTTCAATTTTTTTGATAAAATCAAATCTTTCAACAGTTAAAGGTTTAATGAATATATTAGTCCATTGATGTTCAGTATCAATGAATTAGATATCCAAAATACCTTTCTGAACATAATCTCTAATAAAATGATTTTTAATCTCAATGTGCTTTGCTCTTGAATGTAAGATTGGATTCTTTGACAAACAGATATCAGTAGTATTATCACAATAAATGGGAATACTGTTTTCATTAATCCGATAATCCTCTAACTGGTGTTTCTCCAAAGTAGTTGTCTACAACAACTTGCAGCTGAGACATATTCTACTTTTGTTGTTGACAAAGCAATAGTTGCTTGTCTTTTGCTTTCCCAGGATATCATATTCTCACCAAGAAATTGATAGTTTCCACTGATTGATTTTCTTTCAACCTTGTCACTAACATAATCAGCATCACAAAATCCAACCAACTTGTAATCTAAGGATTTCCTATAAAGGAGTCCAAGATTTGTTGTTCCCTTGAGATACTTGAAGATGCTCTTAATAGTTGTTAAATGAGATTCTCTAGGACTTGACTGAAATCTTGCACACAAGCATACACTGAATAAAATGTATGGCCTAGATGTAGTGAGATATAACAAAGAACCTATCATACCTCTAAACAACTTCTGATCAACCTTTGATCCAGTTTCTTCTTTGCTTAAAGTGCAGGTTGGATGCATTGGTGTGTTCATTTCTTTACAGTCTTTAAGCTTGAACTTCTTCAAAAGCTCCAAAGTATATTTTGACTGATGAACATACACTCCATCTTTGCTTTGGTTGATTTGAATTCCAGGAAAGAACTTCAATTCTCCCATCATACTCATTTCAAACTCATCCTGCATTAACTTAGAAAATTCCTTTCCAAGAGATGCATTAGTAGAACCAAATATTATATCATCAACAAGAATTTGCACAAGAAGAATATCTTTCTCAAGAGTTCTTCTGAATAGCGTTGTGTTAACCTGACCTCTTTTAAAATCATTTTCAATCAAGAAATTACTAAGTCTATCATACCAAGATTTAGGAGCTTGTTTAAGACCATATAGTGATTTCTTCAGTTTAAAAAACATAGTCAGGATTCTTCATATCATCAAAACCTGGAGGTTGTTTGACATACACTTCTTCAGATATCACACCATTAAGACATGCACTCTTGAGCAACAAGTCTGGCTCTGTTTCTGATTACTTCTCCTTGTTTATTAAGTTTGTTTCCGAATACCCATTTTGTTCCAATAATGTTCTTGTGACCAGGTTTGGGTACAAGATCCCACACATCATTTCTCTGAAACTGATTAAGTTCTTCTTGCATAGAAATTATCCATCCATCATCTGAAAGTGCTTTATCTACAGTAACAGACTCTATCACTGATAACAATCCCAACATAGACTCTTCTTGTCTGAAATGTAATCTTGTTCTTCTGGGACTTTCTTTGTTTCCAATGATGAGATCCTCAGAATGTGAAGACTTGTACTTGAAAGTATTCTTGGATTGAATAGCTTACTGAGAACCATCTGATGCTTCATCAGAAGCTTCTTCGTTGAGTGCTTCTGGAGTGGGTTCAGCTTTTGGACTCTCTTCAGACTCTGAAGTCTGATCAGGTTTTGAAGTATCATCAAACACCTGTATATCTGCAAAACTTTCAACTAGCTCTAGGATTTCACTTTCAGGCTCTTTGTCCTCAAATTTGATGTGCATTGATTTTTCAACACATTGTGTTTTTGAATTGTACACTCTGTATGCCTTTGACCTTTTAGAGTAACCTAGAAAGATTCCTCTTTAGACCTTGGCATCAAATTTCTTTAGGTAGACCTTATTATTTAGATTGTAACAAGTACATCCAAATCGTTGAAAGTAAGAGATATTAGGTCTTCTTCCTTTAAAGAGTTCATATGATGTCTTGTTCAATATAGGTCCGATATAAATTCTATTTTGAACCTAACATGTTGTATTTACAGCTTCTGCCCATAAATGTTTAGCCAAATCGTTTTCATGAATCATGGTTCTTGCCATTTCTTGTAAAGTTCTATTCTTTCTCTCTACAATCCCATTTTGCTGTGGAGTTCTAGGAGAAGATAATTGATGGATGATTCCATGTTTTGCACAAAAGGTTTCAAATGCCTCATTTTCAAATTCTCCACCATGATCACTTCTGACCTTTAAAATTTTCATTTCTTTTTCAGACTGTATTTGAGTGCAGAAGTTGCTAAACACATCATATGAATCATCTTTAGTTCTAAGGAATTTAACCCAAGTCCATCTACTTTAATCATCAACAATGACTAATCCATATTTACTTCCATATATAGATGCAATACTAACTAGTCCAAACAAATCAATATGGAGTAGTTCTAAGGGTCTGGAGGTTGTAACAATGTCTTTTGTTTTGAAAGAAGTTTTAACAATTTTCCCTTTTTGGCATGCACCACAAAGTGCATCTAAATGATAATCAATGTTTGGTAAGCATTTAACCAGTTGTAACTTACTAAGCTTAAAGATTAATCTCCAATTAGCATGTCCCAACCTTCTGTGCCACAACCATTTCTTATTATTCACAGATAGAAGGCAAACTACCTTCTGATCAACCAGCTCAGAGAAATTAATTTTGTAGACATTATTTTTCCTCTTTCCCTTAAACATTATGGACTTATCATCTTTGTTGATTATTGTGCAGTTGGTCTTATCAAACATCGCATCATAACTACTATCATAAAACTGACTTATGCTAAGTAGGTTATGTCTTAATCCTTCTACCAACCACACATTATTAATAGAGATAGAAGAGTTACCAATAGTTCATGTACCAATGATCTTGCCACACTGGTTGCCTCCAAATCTTACAGTTCCTCCTTCTTTCATTGTTAGAGTTAGGAACAATGACTTCTATCCTATCATGTGTCTTGAGAAACCACTGTCCAGGTACCATTGTTTGTGATCTTCTTTGACTCTTAAACATATATGCAGCATTAACAATTTCAAATTTATGTACCCATATTTTTATGGGTCCTGTAGGGTTAGTACTGAAGGTTTTACTCTTCTTCTTTTGTGCATTGTGTCTTGAGTCAGATAGCTTCTTTTCATTCACAACTTTAGGTTTAGCAACCTTTGGTTTTGAATCATAAGAAGCAACAATTGTTCTCCTTCTCTGAAACTTGGGCTTTAAGACTACAGACTCTGAGTTCTTCAGAACCTGTGATTTAGGTTTTAGTCTCTTCAAAATCTGAATCTTTGGAGTCTTAGATTCAGAGTTAGTCATTACCTTTGTCTTAAAGTTCTTTGAATTTGAATTATTCAAAGTCTTAAAGCTAGAAGTTTCAGGTTCTGACTGGTTCACAACATCATACTCAATACCTTCAAGCACAAAATAAGTTTTCAATCCTTCCTTAATGCATTCACAATATGCTTTAAGATTTATTTCATTAGGTTTCCCTTCTTAAAATCCAATCCCTTGTAATTGCTATAAATCATAGAAGCTACTTTGCTTCTGTCAATGCCAGATATAATGAAATCTTCAAGGGTAGTTTCATGTTTACTTAATGTTTTCCTTCACACTTTTCTTGAAGCTTCTGACAAAGGAACTTGAGTTTGTCTTCATAAGTTCAACAAATGAAGTCAAAACCTCTAAGTCTTTCCTCATATGCATTCAGATCCAATAGAGTTGTTTCTTGTTGTTTTATTAAATATTATACTCGTCCCTGCAAATATGCCTCGTTTGAGTTTTGGTCCTTGTAAAAAAAAAAATTAGAAATCCGTCCTCGCAAAATTTTCTGTCTTTTAAAAAAGTCTCTGGGCCCATTTAGGTTGCCATTTGTCACTGTGGAGATGATGTGTCGCATGGTGACTAGGCATAAGTGCCTACGTGGCAGGTGAGTTGGTATTTAATATTTAAAAATTGATTTTTAATTTTGAAATATGTATTTTCTGTTTTTAAAAATAAAAAATGTTATTTTAATTATATAAAAAATATCGAAATTAATTTTTCAAAATATTAAAAAAATCAAAAATACATTTTGAAATAATTTTTTCCAACAATTTTAAATGTTAATTATTTGTAAATTACAAAAATTAATTTTCATATTTTTATTAAAAAATACAAAGAAAATTTTGTTTTTTTTTTCTCATTTTTGGAAAATATATTTTATTTTTCGATTTTTTTGAAAGAAAATTTTAAGATTTTTGAAAATGTATTTTAGTTTTTTTTTAAATTAATTAATTCTTTTTAATTTTGAAAGAAAATCTGAAAATAAATTGCCCAATTTTTTAAAAAATTTCAAAAAATGTTATGTAACTTTTTGTTTTTTTTTAATTTACGAAAAAAATAAAAGAATCTTTTATTTTAATTTCGATTTTTCTTTTATAATTTTCAAAAAATATTTTCTAATTTTTTTCTTTTTAATTTGGAAAATTAAAAACCATATTTTTTTATTTAAAAAAAATAATTTTTTTTTATTATTTTCGATTTTTTTATATTTTTATTTCGAAAATTCATTTCCAAAAATTTTAAATTGTTTTTACATTTTTAAATTAATTTAAATGCCACGTCATATGCCTTGTGGACAATTATGCACAGTCAACATGTGCCACATCAGCATCTGAGTGCCACCTTGCAGCTTCAGTGGGCCCAGAGACTTTTTTAAAAGACAAAAAATTTTGCGAGGACGGATTTCTGATTTTTTTTTTTTACAAGGACCAAAACTCAAACGAGGCATATTTGCAGGGACGAGTGTAATATTTAAGCCTTTCTTTTAAATCATTCAACTCATTGGTTCTATGTTCAAAATGTGTAAGACGCTCTTTAAGTGAATCAATAAATTCTTCTCTGGGAATTTTAGAGTATACCTCATTTTCATCTTTAGAATCTGTTTCAGGTTCAGCTTCTGAAGTCACTGTAGCGACTAACCCAACACCTACATTTGCTTCATTTGCAGCTTCATCCTTATCAGATCTTGATTCACTATGTAAATCTTCCCAGGTGGCCATTAAACTCTGCTTGATCTGTTTTCTGAACTTGTTGGATTTGAAAGTTGGTTTCTTTGACTTCTCCTTTGATTTATCCTTCTGAAGATCAGGACAATCAACAATGAAATGTCCATGCTTCTTGTAGTTAAAGCAACCCTTCTGATCTTCTCTCTTTGAACCTTTGTAGCCACTGCTTTTGCTCAAGAACTTCTGCTCAGGGGACTCTTCTTCATACTCAATTGCTTTGAATTCTTGTGAATGCTTCCCTTTGGACTTCAATGCAATAGACTTTAACTTCTTAGCAGAATCATGCTCATCAAGAGTAATCTCATGAACCTTGAGAGAGCTTATAAGATATTCAACACTTAGAGTGCTTAAATCTTTAGCTTCCTCAATAGCAGTAACTTTAGGTCTCCATCTAGCAGGTAAGTTTCTGAGAATCTTACTCACATGATCAAAAGCTACATAGCTTTTTTTAAGTATTTGAAGTCCAGAGACTAGAGTCTGAAACCTTGAATACATAGCCTCCATAGTTTCATCTTCTTTGATCTCGAACAACTCATACTGATGAACAAGCATTGTAGCCTTTGCTTCTTTTACCTTCTTGCTTCCTTCATAGTTTTCACATAGTGAAGCAAACATTGCCTTAGCAATAGATTTGTCACTCATCTTCATGATACTCTGTACGAGGCAAGGCAGCAACAAGAATTCCTCTGATCTTGTGATGTTTCTTGTAAAGGTTCTTCTTAGTAGGAGTGTGTTTCTTTCTGTCAACAGAAGCTCCTTCTTTATCAAGGGCCAAGTCACCAACAACATCTTCAAGAACATCCCAAAGTTCTTCATCTAAACCCATAATGTAACTATACATTTTGGTTTTCCACCAAGAGAAATCTTTAGGATCTCCATTAAACCTTGGAGCTTTGTTGGAGTTAGATTTCTTATCTTCAGAGGTACCATAATCATAACCAACATCATGGTTATTGACACCAACATCAGAACCAGAAGATTCACCAGATGACATGTTTTTCTCAGATCTTGAAATGTCACACTGTAAAGTACTAACAACATAACCAAGGCTCTAGATACCAATTGAAGATGAGAAAAACACAAGAAGGGGGGTTGAATTGTGTTAGCTTTTTCTTCTCCTAAAATCTTTGTTCATTTAACAGAAGTTGTTAGAGTTCAGGTTCTGATGCAAAGTTCAAAAGTTTAATACGCTGCGGATAATAAAAGAGAGAGAAAGAAAAAAGACACAACCAATTATACAGGTTCCTTCCACAATTCGGAAGTAGTCTCGTCCCCCTTGCACTTCCAAGGAGAGTTCACTAAAATGAATATCTGATTACAATTGCTCAAGCACAGAACAAGAGACTTCAAACTACTCAAGTACAACTACAAGAGATTTCCTATGCTCAAGCACAAACGCAAGAGACTTCATATGCTCAAGCACAACTTCAAGAGACTTCTAATCAAACCGAATTACAAAGAAAAATGTTTGAGGTTGAACACTTGATATACAATCAGGGGTTTTCACAAATACAAATCAGATAAGACTCTTAAGACTCTAGAATTTCTAAGAAATGAAAATTGTTATGAAAGTCTAATTGAATTTTGATGTCTAAAACAATTTCTGTAGAGTTTCAGCACTTGTAAATTGTTGTAGAGTCTTTTTAAAACTTCAGGTTTTCACTCTTTCTGCAATTATATAGAGGTATGAAAGAGACGTTGCAGCTTGCCAGCACATTAAAAGAGTCGTTGTTGAAGCTTGATAATCACCAACGATTTGTTTCCTGTTTTGGTTATTATCCTATGAAGGAACAATTTCAAATCCTCTCTCTGAATAGAGACCCACCAACGTAATTACAACTGTTGTTTAGTACTACTGCAGACAAATAGAGTTGAGTAGTGAAAGTAGTGGTTGTACAATCGTACTATTATCCTTTTTTTGCGTTCTTCAGTGGATAAGCATCCAATGCCTTCCAATTCCTCAGAAATAACCGTTGCTCCATGTTTCCATTCCTTTTGCAATCATATGTCTTCAGAATGACGTCTTTTAACAAAATCTGGCTTCAGTTCTTCAGACTCTGTTGAAGTTCAGCTTTTGATGACGTCAGCTACTGATGATCTTCAAATGCTCTTTTCTTTAGCTCCTGATTAGGTCAACTCCTCATGTACTCTTCAGATGCTCTTTTCTTCAGATGCTCTTCTTCTTCAGACAATCTCTTGCAACACAAGCTTCCTTCTTGTAGAATTCTTCGTTCTTCATTTGTTCTTCAGAACCTTTCCTTGAATTAAAGACACTTAATTTTTTTTTTCTATGGTCCTACATACTTGAACAAATATTAGCATATCCAATTGGCATTTTTAATACCTTGTTATCATCAAAACTCAAAGTGGCATTTTCAAACACATTTTGTTCCAACAAAATGTAGCTTGTTATTTCCTATCAATGAATTAATCCTTTCATTCCATTGTGAAGTTTTGAAATTAATCAAGTTATAAACTTGGGCCGATTCATTTTGACTTACAACATGTTTGACCAAGATAAAACCTATTGATTTAATAGCTTGACCAACACAAACTTCGTTTTTCTCAAATTATTTAATAGCTTGGATTAGTCGGATTAGTTGAATTAGTTAGAATATTTAATAGCTAACGAAGTTTGTGTGGTAATGTTCCGTTGTGTGTGCGTTTTAGACGCCTATATGACTTGGTTGTCATTAAGCAAGTCACGGTGAGGAACATGTTTGTGTTAGGTGTGGAGGTTGATGGGGAGGCATGGCAGTGGCGTCGTCGGTTGTGGGCGTGGGAGGAAGATTTGTTAGAGGAGTGTAAGGAACTTTTACTTACAGTTACTTTGTAGGACTCTTCTTCTGACAGACTAGTTTGGTGGGTACTCGGTCCGTGGTGTGTATGACTTACTGACAACGCAAGATCATCCCCAGTTACATCAAAATTCAGAGTTAATTTGGCATAAACAGGTGCCTCTTAAAGTATCTATTTTTGCATGGCGCCTGCTGAGGGATCGTCTTCCTACTAAAGAGAATTCGGCAAAGCGCGGGATCATTTCAGTGGACTCGCGGATGTGTTGTGCCGGGTGTGAGCATGTTGAGGACTTGAAGCATTAGTTTCTGATTTGTCCGTATTATGGTGCAGTTTGGCCGCTAGTGCGGGCATGGCTCGAAATTGAAGGGGTTGAATCACAGGTTATATCAGACCATTTCTCGCAATTTATCCATTATGCTGGTGTTTTGAAATCGCGGAGATCATTTTTTCACCTTATTTGGCTCCTATGTGTTTGGATTATTTGGAATGATCGGAATGACAGGTTATTTAGGAACAAACAAAGCTCTCTACCCTTATTGTTAGATAAAGGTAAATCATATTCATTATGGTGGCTGAAAGATAGTAATGTTATTTTTGGATTCGGTATTCATAGTTGGTGGTCGAACCCGCTCTTATGTATGGGCATCGACTGACTGTTGTGTATGATTGACTTGACTGTATTCTTCCTGTGACTGTTTCGGCACACCTTGTGCTGTGACAATTACGGTGTCAGTGTTAATATAATTCATTTTTGTTTCTTCAAAAAAATAAAATTGGAATTTAAGCACGAACTGGTAAATACAAGGGTATTATTGGTTTTTGGGGCGGCCATGAGCAATTTGAGGGGCCTATATATAGAACTAGTTTGTTGTTGTAGTATATAACATACATCGGCCCAAGTCCATTATCCCTAAACCTAATATACACCTACTCCCTCGGTGTTAATTGCATATAAAAGTGGCCGCATCCACAATATCGTTCTCCCTAATTTCTTCTTATTCTTCTTCTTAGTACTTCTTCTTTATTTTTCCTTTGTTTTATGTTCACTAGTTTCTTTTGCGATTCTTCACACCGTTTTCTATTCTCTTTATGTGTTCTCATATATACTCCATTTAAATTTTAATTATATCACTGCCTCATTAAATCCACTAGTGGATGATCCATGATTCATCTGAAAATTTCGTAAATTAATCTAGTTGTCAAATTGTGTCCTTTAAATCCGATTTACAGCTAATTCGTGGCCACAATACCCATCAGTAGAATTCTGAATCTAATAGCTTGACCATATCTACTACGTGTTTTGTTTTTTCTCAAAACTGTTCAGATTTACAGATCTAGTTTGATTGCTGCAATAATGGATGAAGGCCAATCTGCATATGAGGATGAAGACATTCATCAAATAAAATTGTCAAAAAACCATGTGAATCAAATTGACGAAGTACCAAAGGTATCCAAAAATAATATATATTTTGTTTTATTTTAAAGGATCCATAAATATTTAATTGTTATCCATTTAATTGTTAAAATATTCAATATTTAAATGGTGGCTAACATTCATTGGCACATTACAAAATTTTAATGAGGTTATTTCTTTTATTTGGTTTTAATTTTCAGTTCAAACTGCCAAAGATGATCACCATGCTTTGGTCACTCTTCGCGACTCTAAAGGCTTGTTTGATCTCATAATTAGGGAGTTTCATATATTTCAAATGAATGGATTTGAATTCCAAAAGCAAATTCAAGATAAATTTCAACTTCCTGTTATAGGTAAGTATCATTTTTCCCTTCCAACTAAAAATTAAGCCTAATTTTTAGTCATTAAATCAACCTTGCAATTGCTTTCTTATTGAATTTTTTATGTTTTGAATACTATATATTAATATTCTACACTTGTTTCACTATGGTATAAGTTATAATGTGTTTGAATATCTGACTTTTTACCTTTGTTTCAAATAGTGATGTCTAAAGACAATAGATCGGACATAATCTGCATGACTTTAGAACATGGAGCAGCACACTATATTGTTAACTTATTTTGTACTGAAGACTTTAGAGACATTAGGAAGCATGCATTGGAAGCAAAGAAAAATAAACTATTTATTGATAGTTTATTTGTAGTAAGTGGAGAAGAAGAGACATCAACTGATCAACTACAAACAAAAAAGAAATGTAGCAAACGAAAGAGTTTTGGTGATTACCAAGATGAAGGGGAGTTTGAAATTGTTAAGAAACAAAAGCTTGTTTGGACTAATTATCTTTCCAGTCGTGTTTGTTTGCTATTAAGCAAATTTGATTGGGACGTAAGTCATCTTTTTCATGTGTTCTTATATATACTCTATTAATTAAATCAAATGTCCAACATATCACTTCCTCTTTAATCCTTGATTCACCTGAAAACTTCATAAATTAATCTAGTTGTCAAATTGTGTTCTTTAAATTTGATTTACTACTAGTTGGTGACGACAATACTCATCAATAGAATTCTCAATCTAATAGCTTGACCATATCTACTACATGTTTTGTTTTTTCTCTAAATTGTTAAGATTTACATATCTAGTTTGATTGTTGCAATAATAGATGAATGTCAAACTGCAGATGGGGATGACGATATTCATCAAATAAAATGGTCAAAAACCTCTAAATCAAATCGACGAAGTACCAAAGGTATCAAAAAATAATATATATTTTGTTTTTTCAAAGGATCCTTAAATAATATATGTTAATATCATTTGTAATATATATATATATATATATATATATATATATATATTTGCTGGGTTCAATTTCAATGGATTGTTGTTTTGTTTAACATTCTATCTAATTATAGGGATTGCTTTGAGTTTGAAAATTTAATTATTATTATTATTATTATTATTATTATTATTATTATTATTATTATTATTATTATTATTATTATTATTATTATTATTATTATTATTATTATTATTATTATTGTTACTATCTTGTATAAAAAAAGATTTTAAGTGTAAAATCATTTGATCTAAATTCAATGAGATACTGATTATAAAAACTTTTTTTCTTTTGCATTAGGGATAAATTCTTAGTTTTTATTTTCATAAAAAATAAATAAAATATTGGCAACCAATATTAATCTTATCTTTTTCATCTTCGAAATTATGTTCATTAATTTTTTCATATTTTCCACCGTAGCAGATTTTACAAATTCAAGCAGTTGATATGTTGGACGAGCATCTCAATGTGAGCCAGTTATTTTCTTCTAATATTGCGTTCTAAAGCTGAAGGCTAAAGCTGACAATTGTTTTAAAGACACAAGCATTTGATGATGTCCATTTAATATTTCTTCAGAGCTCAATAACGTAAACGATTTTGATGTGAATTCGTCCTAATATACTTTTAAGGTCAATACAAAGATTCATGTATATCGAGACATGCAACAATAAGAGAGTTTGATCTTATATATCACAATGATGTGGGTTATTTCTTTCTAATTGATGTAAATCTATACTATAAAGAGTACAATTACCTTGTGCTTCATATTCTCCGTTTTCTATTAAAATATGTATAGTTCATTCATATATTTCTATTATATTGTAGAAAATTAAAAATGTTGTACTTCATGTGCTCTTTTTTTTTTGTAATCATATTAAAATTATTAAAATATATATGTTCTTAATAAGGTTTATGAATTTTAAATTGCCTCAATTTAAATTGATTTTTCTTAGTAGTTATTTTCCTTAAATCCTAATCTGACCGGTGAGGAACCGATAAAAGCAACGGTGGCGGAAAGTGCTTTGGTACGGTGGAACGAAAGGTTCCTGCAGGCACGCTAGCACTCCAACGCTCAAGTCAGTATAGGAAATGAGATAGAGTGTGTAAAAAGTGTGGGAAAAATGAACCATAGCTTGGGGGTGAAGCTAGGCCACCCTTATATAGGCGTGTGTGAGAATAACCTCTTCCGTGAGATACGGCGCCTGGTCAGGAGGAAGTTAAAGGACATGTGTATGGTGTTTGATGCAATAGGGCGTACTTCAGTGGGGTAAGGTGCACATATGTTGGCATATTCCTTCAGGTGATGCGTCTTAGTCTTGTGGACGTTTGGTCCATGTGTCAGCTTTGGATTGGCCTTCTGACAGATCCGGAACAGATCCCATATTTTAAAAATCTTTATATGTATCACCCTAAACTCTTCTTGTTTTTGTTTTACTTTTGTGGAGCATAAGTCCTCTTATAAAACATTGTTTCCTATATATTTAAATTAGTGATTGTAACCAATATTATGTTGATGTTTGGAATATCGATTTAGTACATAAACATAGAAATTGTAGAAGTATCTCATATGTCTATGCGATGTCACGTGTAGAGGAAGTCCTGGTGGAATATCTCATTGACCTCTAAGGTCAAACTTTTAATCAAATATTCCAATGTCTGTAATCAAAGAATATTTGAAAACACTTGTATATACAATAGGAGATGAGTACCAAGCAGAAAGAAAGTTTCAAGTTGTAAAGAAACAAATATTTTTTTGACAACTTATCTTTACAAACTGTTTTTACAAGACATTACACAAGTTGGATCGGAATGTAGGTAACCATTTATATATCTTTTTAAAACAAAAGACGTTTCAAATCTTACTTAATCATTTATCTTGTGTTATATATGTATTTCTACCTAAGACAAATATGGTGCACTATTTTTTTGAGGTATTATGGGTTATGGATGTTTTTTTTGAAGAGGTATGGGTTATGGATGTTATATAAGTGTGGTTGATACTTTATATAAATGGTGCATGAAAGTTTTAAGTAGAAATGAATAATACATAGTACTCCCTCCGTTCCTTTTTAAGTGTCTTTTTAGCGTGTGTTTTTCGTTCCTATTTAACTATCCTTTTTGTATTTTTAGGGTATGATTTGTCAATTATACCCTTTTTCAATTACTCTTAACTTTTTCAATAAATCTAATTAATGTTATCTATTTGGAAAGCTAAAGTTTGTTTTTTTTAAACAAAGTTTGTTTGTTTTTTTTAAACAAAGTTTGTTTCTTATTATCTTCAAATTTAAACAAAATTTTGTTACAAACAATGGTTCGAAGAAGAGTTAAAATTCTATAAATAAGATGAATAACAATTCTATAAATTTAAAAATTCTATAAATAAGATGTCGCACAATGCGAATCTAGCATTGGTTGAAGCCATAGTTGAAGTCTTAACTTTGATTAAAGGAGTTGGAAGGAAGTAAAATTTTTCTTAGTTTTTGATTAATGTGAAGTTGGAATAATTTTTATATTGACTTATAATAATTTAAAAGATGTGCGGAATATTTAAAAAATTGACAATTGTTTATTTTGGGAGAGAGAGCGCGTAAAAAAATAGGAATTTGTTGGAGAAAAAGATAATAACTAACAACTGTTTCTTACGAGAAAAAGATATCATATTAAATTTATTGGAAAGATAAAGTGTGTGCAAAAAAATATGAATTTATTGTTGAATTAAAAGGAGGGTATAATTGGAAGAAAACGTGAAAAAATACACTTTGCTATTTTGATGGAAATTTTCTAAAAAGACACTTAAAAAGGAACGGAGGGAGTATAGGTTATTTCAAAATACTTTCAATGTAATTATGTATAATGCTAAGTAGATACACTAATAAATGTTTAGACATTACACAATTATTCAAAAGTTTTACATCACACATTTGTTTCATATTTTTTCAACGAACATAAATACAATTAGTTTATATAATATAACATTAGTGTGTGTGGAAGATCTTAGTATTATTTTCAATCGAGGGGGTTTTGTATGCGATTTTCATTATATCAAATTAATATTAATAAACACTTTACTTATGTTTCATACTTTTGAAACTCAAACATTATATTTCTAGATTTTAAAATATATATATTTATTATTTATTCTCTCACTCAAAGATTATGCTTAAGAAAATTTTGGAGATTATGATACGCTAAACTTACCAATGGAAAATGTAGCTTGTTATTGTCTATCAATGAATTAATCCTTTCATTTCATTGTGAAGTTCCGAAATTAATCAAGTTATAAACTTGGGCCGATTCAGTTTGACTTACAACATGTTTGACAAAGATAAAACCAATTGATAGAATTCTTGATTTAATAGCTTGACCAACACAAACTTCATTTTTGCTCAAATTATTCGGCTGAATTTTTATAGTTTAATTATTGCAAGTTTGTACCCCAAGATGAAGGTGAGTTTTTAGACGAAGATGAAAGTGATCTACCAAAAATAGTCATAAATTTTAAAATTAAATAATGTTTGATATTTATGCACGATTGATGGAAAAAGTATGGTTATTTTGCGTATGATTGGAAAAATGTTTTCGATTCGATGTTGGATTCACAATACAATTTAAGAAAAAAAGAAAGACCAGGTTTTAACTTCTTATCCACATGAAAAAACTACAATTTTTTTTATCGTAAGATACAGTCCGATCAAATTGGAAGGTAAGCACGAACTGGTAAATACAAGGGTATTATTGGTTTTTGGGGGCGTCTGTGAGCAATTTGAGGGGCCTATATATAGAACTAGTTTGTTCTTGTAGTATATAACATACATCGGCGCAATTCCATTAAACCTAATATACACCTTCTCTCTCGGTGCTAATTGCATATAAAAGTGGCTGCATCCACAATATATTTCTCCCTAATTTCTTCTTATTCTTCTTCTTAGTAGTTCTTCTTTATTTTTCCTTTGTTTTATGTTCACTAGTTTCTTTCGTGATTCTTCATACCGTTTTCTTTTCTATTCATGTGTTCTCATATATACTCCATTTAAATTTTCAATATATCACTGCCTCTTTAAATCCACTTAGTGATTGATCCATGATTCATCCATGATTCATCTGAAAATTTCATAAATTAATCTAGTTGTCAAATTGTGTCCTTTAAATTTGATTTACAATTAATTCATGACGACAATACCCATCAATAGAATTCACAATCTAATAGCTAGACCATATCTACTATATGTTTTGTTTTTTCTCAAAACTGTTCAGATTTACATATCTAGTTTGATTGTTGCAATAATGGATGAAGGTCAATCGCAGATGAGGATGAAGATATTCATCAGATAAAATCGTCAAAAAACTCTAAATCAAATCGACGAAGTACCAAAGGTATCCAAAAATGATATATATTTTGTTTTTCTTAAAGGATCCGTAAATATTTAATTTTTATCCATTTAGTTGTTAAAATATTCAATATTTAAATGGTGGCTAACATTCATTTGTACATTACAAAATTTAGGTTATTTCTTTTATTTGGTTTTAATTTTCAGTTCAAACTGCCAAAGATGCTCACCATGCTTTGGTCACTCTTCAACACTCTAAATGCTTGTTTGATCTCATAATCAGCGAGTTTCATATATTTGAAATGAATGAATTTGAATTCCAAAAGCAAATTCAAGATGAATTTCAACTTCATATTATAGGCAAGTATCATTTTTCCCTTCCAACTAAAAATTAAGACTGATTTTTAGTCATTAAATCAACCTTGCAATTGCTTTCTTATTTAATTTTTATGTTTTGAATACTATATATTAATATTATACACTTGTTTCACTATAGTATAAGTTATGATGTGTTTAAATATCTGAGTTTTTACCTTTGTTTCAAATAGTGATGTCTAAAGACAATAGACCGGACATAATCTCCATGACTTTTGAACATGGAGAAGCGCACTATATTGTTAAATTATTGGCTTAATAGCAGTTTTAGTCCCTTATGTTTCGCGAAGTTGTGATTTTGGTCCCCTAAAAAGAAAAAAAAACTACAAAACCACCCCCCAAGTATTGGCCCCTTTGCACTTTTGGCCTCCAATGCCAATTTTGACTTATGGGTAGAAGCACAGATTTCACCAATTAAATCGACAATAATCACTTTATACAAATAGACACTTATTGGTAGAAGTAGAAAAAGATATTATACAAAAGATTATAAATGGAATCTAACCTTAATTTCTACAACGTCAAATCTAACAACAACTACAAGGTTAAACCTTTTTTCAGAATTATACAACCCATTATTAGAGAAACCTAGTCCAACCCTTACCTTAGGATTAATTGACAGCAAGGTTCTACAGACTTCTCCTTCTCTGACTCTTCTCTTCTCTTCGTTTCTCCTCTTTCTCTAGGTTTCTCCTCTTTCTCCAAAATAGTTTTGCACCTAATATATTTTCTAACTCTAACTCTCCTTTTTATATAAACCTTAACCTATTTATTTTCTCTTAATTCCAATTATGTCCCAAAGCCTCATTATTCTAAATAATTATATTTCTCCACTAAATATATTCTCCCACTAAATATATTCTAATAAATAATAAAATAAAGTCACTCAATAAATTATCAATATATCACATTGTCATACCCTCATTTTGGACCTAAAAATACTCACTCGAATTCCTCTGCTATTTTCTAATGCTTTCAAATCCACCGTGTTTTCTACTGTGCTTCAGTTGCATACATTACTGTTTCAGTCTTTTAAATTTTTGCATAAAATTGTACAAAAGGGTATTTTGGTCATTTCCTACTAAGGAGCCCATTTTCAGTCCCTGCAATTTGTCCCTGAGTCTTTTCTGTCTGTTTGCATGAATCATATATCAAACTTTGTACAAAAATCATCTTAATTTGCGTCTGAGCCAGTTTGAGTCGTTTTTGCCCCAGGGGCATTTTAGTCTTTTCACATCAAATAAATTTTGGGCAGAGAGGTATTTTAAAATACCTCATTTTTGGTAGTTTGTTCGTTTTAGTCCATTTTGTCGTTTTTAAATGTTTCGCTTTACGTTATTTTCAAATTACATTTTTTAGCCAATTTTATTATTTTTACTTTTTAGTCCAAATATTATGTAAATTGCAAATTAGTCCCAATTTCAACCTTTTTAAGCAGTCCATTTCTTTTCAAAATAGTCCAAATTTTAAATTGCAAAACAGTCCCATTTTTTTATATTTGCGAAGTGGTCCCATATTTTACATATTTGCAGATTGGTCCTCAAGGTCAAAAATAAGTCAATTCAGTCCAAAAGGCCACGCAAGCAGGTCCAAGTCCACATGGCAGTCCCCAATTGGTCAAGAGCACACATGGCAGCCTATAAAAGGCTGGCCACTGTTCAGGTGCCACACAACACAGAATCAGAGCCACATCATCACAAACAGATCACACTTTCTCTCTCATTTCAGTTACAGATCAAATTCACAAATCCAGAAAAAAGTTCAAGAACATTCCAAACCCTAACCATTTCCGAAGCAAATTGAGCCAGAATCAATGGATTTTTCGTGCAAGCTCTCAGGGATTCAATCGAATCATCATCACTGAGCCATTTCTCTGCAATTCCAGCGCCAAATCCATCGCCAGAAGCAGCGAATTCTAACGCGATCACAGAGGAAGAAGAGGAGAAGAAAAAGGGAAAGAAATTCAAGGAATCCGAACCAGTTAAGAAGGAAAAGAGGAAAATTACCGGTCAAAACTCCAAATTCAAGCCAAGAAATCAGTGGAACAGAATCAAATTCGAAGTTTCCGAAGATTTCGACTCAAATCTCCAGTTAGAACTCAGGTAATCCTCAAACCCTACCTTCTTCGCATTGAAAAGCTTCGATAAGTCCAGACCGGTGTAAACCTTTGAGATTTCGCAACGTTTCAGTCAGAAAAGGGGAAACCCTAACAAACTTTAAAAAATTTTGCAAAAATTTCAAGATTCACAACGGAATTAAACCAAGGCGAATCTACGAAGCATCGCGAAGCTTCGATTCCAAAACGAGAGAACAAAAGGTTGAAACCGTAAGAAAATCTCAAGATTTACACCGTCTGTTGTTTGCACATGGTTTCGTGTGCTGGATTCATGTTTAGAACCAATGAACGAACTGATTGAAGCATGTTCAAAGGATTTCTGGGTGGATTCAACAGTTTAGGGTTAGGGTTTGCAAAGGGAGAAGAGAGAACGGCGGAGAAGAGAGAGAGTGGAAGGGAAAGAATGAGGGAAACCGGGTTGAATACCCTTTTATATAGGCTTATGGACCGGGTCGCTCCATACCCGGTCCACTCTCCCTTAATGATGAGCGTTGGATCAAGATCCTGATGGATCCGGATCAATCCAACGCTCCTGAAGCGTTAGTTTGATCCGGACCCATCAGTATCCGCGGGTTTGGGTTTTGTGACTTTGGGCCCTGAGGTTTTTGGTGTTTCTTTGATTTTTTGTTGCTAATTACACCTTTCTCTCTTGCTGTTTGAACCCCTGGCATGCTGTAATTTTATGGGATACTTTGGTAATTTTTTCTATGGCATTCTTGGTATATTCTTGACTGGCTGATGATAATTTTTCATGTTAAGATTGATAAAAATGATAGGGGAAAATTTCTTTATTAATTGGTATGTTTTGGTGCTTTTTTCGTGAATTTCGTTGTGTGATTTTTAGTCCAAATTTGTATCACATCATTCTAGTGCTTAGCCTTTGATTCTATGATGATTACCTTTGTTTCTTGATAGATTCATTTAATCTTGACAAGTTTAATTTTCTTTTGTTTTGGTGCATTATTCTCAATCTTGTTAAAACTCAATTTTTGTGATATTTCTCGTTTTTGTTAAATTTGCTTCTTGATTACAATTTTGTGATAATTCCATTTTTTGTTAAAATTGATTCTTGATGACAATTGCGTGATATTTTGCCACTATGTTTAGTTTGGTTCTTGATGCCAATTTTGTGATATTTTGCAATTTTGTGTGGTGTGATTTTATGTCAATTTTGTGATAGTTTACCATTTTGTTTAGGATTAGTATTTCATTACTATTTTCATCTTGTTTTACTAACCACTTTACTCTATGTCTCATGCATACTAAGCATCTCATCTCATTCCCATTTCTTCCTTTAACCCTTTCATGGAGCGTGCAACTGATTCTCACGCAATGTTTAGATAGTTTACTTTCTTTAATTTCATGCAAGACTATAGAATGTAAAATAGGACCCGATGTAAAGGACTATGGACTATAATGATGTACACCGACACATGCACCGACACATGCACACACGTTGTATGACTTTCCGCTAGATGTATGTGTAGGAAGCGTAAAACCTAGGAAAACTTATAATTCCTTCATCAAAAAATCAACACATAACTCAAACTATTTTGCAATAAAATGAGGTCAAAACCTCACTTTTTTTTCTTTCATTTTCTTAAGACAAAATCAAAACTAGTGCTAATTCTCAACTTTAACATCCCTTTTGTAAATAAATTGGACTAACCTCACTTGTTCCCAATTCTAACGCCTATACGGCCTCGGTCTCTGCTTCAAAACCTTTTTTTTCAAAACTAAAAATTGAACCAACCCACAAAAAGCATTTTGGAAGAGAACTACATGGAATTTTGATCCCTTAAAAGGGTATGTAGGCAAGAGACTCTAAATCTCTCCAAGTCCAATAAAATAAAATCCAATCTTCTCCCTCTCATTCTTAAAACCAATCTTTTTTACAAATAGCGATAAAAGCAACGCATAAACGTAAAGCATAGTAAAACGGTTCCTATAGGATACTATAGTCATTGCGGGTGCCTAACACCTTCCCGTAATGAAATCAGCCCCGAACTTAGAATTTCTAAGGTTTTTCTCGATTTTACCTTCCCCAAAAAAAAATAGAGACATCAATGATTGAAAGGTTCAAATCTAATCAATGATTTGACACCCGAAAATCGCGATGACAGAAATGGCGACTTCACTGGGGACTTTTAGGGCTACACCTAGTTTTACATGCTTTATGTTTATGATTTGCCTTATTGTTACATGTAAAATTTTCTTGTGTGCGTGTGGGGTGAGAATATCAAAAGCCCTATACCCGGGCTGAGTGAACCTAAGATTAGGAAGAGATATAATCGACAATCCATTCCGGGGGTTGCCTCGTGCATTGGATTACGCGATCAATCTCACATAGCTGAGGCATTTTGGAGGTGATGTTGTCGGCGTGTGTTGTCATGCTTAGACACTTTACTTCCAATTGACCGATAAAGGCTATGGACCGTAGTTACCAAACCCATCTTTGGCCTTTCTTAGGACGTAGTGCGGTGGCTAAACCGAGCGTTGTCTCGAAATTTAGTCGTCACGCGATACTACACCCAAACTAAACCTTCTTACGAATAATCATGGGCAAGCGTCGCTTTGTACTACCATGATATACGCGAGAGAGGTTGTGGTTCGGGAACTTTATAGAACCTTGGTCACAACTATCAGAGCCTTAGTTTCACCGGACACCGTGTCCACTTGTTACTTTAGCCCACCGTGCGTTCTTTGTTAAAACCATGCATACATGCATTCATGCATAAACCTTTTTACATGCATTTATCAAAAGGTATAGACAAATTAAAAACTTTGCAAATATTACAGGCATGAGGAAGACTAAGTCTTACAAGTTCAAGGAAGTCGATCCCACTTCTTTTTGCTTAACATTTCAAAACGATTTGTCTTGGCAGCTTTCTAATTCCATCATCTTGCTAAATGTTTGCAAAAGTTTCTAGTTTGTCTAAAACCCTTCGATAACGAAAAGAGTCATTTTTGCATCTGCATTTATACATATCATGCATCATATGCATCATTCAAAAAAAAAAACACAACAAAACTTCCAAGTACTCATTGTCTCCTGGTTCTTCTGCCGCAGTTTGAAAAATGGCTCGTGCTCAGTGGGTCTAAGCCCGTGTTTGTTGTACCAGGAGGCATTGCAAAGAACTGGAACGTTATCAATCTCCCTGTGTTTGTGCATGATTCTAAGTAATATGTCTTGCTGTTTAGGCTCTTGTTTTCAAAATAACAATCCTTCCGTCCTGCCCGAGACGGAAGTGACACTTTTGTAAAGGGCATGTTTGTTCCGACATCACCATTATCAATAAAAAACGTCGCTTCTTTCACGACTCTTTTTCTTTCTTTAATGCTTTTCCCTTGGAAATAATGGTAATGCCAGAAAAAACCAAAACATCTGTGTTTTCTTATTAATTTCAAAGATCTGCATGAAAACTATTTTCTAAAAAATCATCCAATCATGTCACGCAGATCGAACCAAAGTGAACCCGTTGAACACAGTGACCCTATGTTTCTCCAAACTGTTGAATCCCCGGTATTCGAGACCGAAGATGAGGATAGTGATGACATACCAGATGAGATTGCCCGATTGCTTGAGCAAGAAGAGAAGACCATTCGGCCTCATCAGGAGGAGGTTGAGCTAATCAACTTGGGTACTGAGGATAACAAAAGAGAAATCAAAGTCGGTGCTGCATTGGAGGAAGGGGTCAAGAAAAGGATCTTCCAGCTTCTCCGGGAGTACTCGGACATTTTTGCATGGTCGTATGAAGACATGCCAGGTTTGGATCCTCAGATTGTGGAGCATCGAATACCGACTAAACCAGACTGTCCTCCTGTCAGACAAAAGTTGAGACGGACTCGGCCGGACATGGCTCTGAAGATCAAAGGTGAAGTGCAGAAACAGATCGATGCGGGTTTTCTCATGACAGTTGAGTATCCCGAGTGGGTTGCTAACATCGTGCCAGTGCCGAAGAAAGATGGTAAGGTTCGGATGTGTGTTGACTACAGAGATTTGAACAGAGCAAGCTTGAAGGACAATTTCCCACTGCCTCACATCGATGTGCTTGTTGACAATACTGCCTAGTGCAAGGTGTTCTCCTTCATGGACGGTTCTTCTGGCTATAACCAAATCAAAATGTCACCCAAAGACAGGGAGAAGACATCGTTCATCACTCCGTGGGGAACTTTCTGCTGCAAAGCAATGCCGTTCGGTCTAATAAATGCTGGTGCTACCTACCAAAGGGGGATGACCACTTTGTTCCATGACATGATCCACAAAGAGGTTGAAGTGTATGTAGATGACATGATTGTCAAGTCAAGCGATGAAGAACAACACGTCGAATATTTGGCTAAGATGTTTGAAAGGTTGAGGAAGTACAAGCTTCGGCTGAACCCAAACAAATGTACGTTCGGTGTTAGGTCTGGGAAATTGCTAGGCTTCATTGTCAGCCAGAAGGGCATTGAAGTAGATCCAGACAAGGTCCGAGCTATCCGCGAGATGCCGGCTCCGCAAACCGAGAAGCAGGTCAGAGGGTTCCTCGGGCGTTTGAACTACATTTCCAGATTTATATCTCACATGACTGCGACCTGCGGGCCGATTTTCAAGTTATTCAGGAAGAATCAACCTGTGGTATGGAATGATGAATGCCAAGAAGCTTTCGACAACATCAAGAGTTATTTGCTAGAACCTCCTATCCTCGTTCCGCCGGTGGAAGGAAGGCCATTGATCATGTATCTGTCAGTGTTGGATGAATCCATGGGGTGCGTGCTTGGTCAGCAGGATGAAACTGGAAGGAAAGAGCATGCAATCTACTATTTGAGCAAGAAATTCACCGATTGTGAGACTCGGTATACAATGCTCGAAAAGACCTGTTGTGCACTAGCCTGGGCTGCCAAACGCCTGCGTCATTACTTGATAAATCATACGACTTGGTTGATATCCCGGATGGATCCAATCAAGTATATCTTCGAGAAGCCGGCAGTCACTGGAAAAATCGCACGTTGGCAAATGTTACTGTCAGAGTATGATATTGTGTTTAAAGCTCAGAAAGCCATTAGAGGGAGTATCCTGGCTGACCATCTCGCTTGCCAACCGCTTGATGATTATCAACCTTTGAAGTTCGATTCCCAGACGAAGAGGTCATGTTCTTGAAATCAAGAGACTGTGAAGAACCACTGATCGGTGAAGGTCCAGACCCTGATAGCAAGTGGGGATTGGTCTTTGATGGTGCTGTTAATGCCTACGGCCGAGGAATTGGCGCAGTAATTGTGGCTCCGCAGGGGCATCACATCCCTTTTACAGCCCGGATTGTGTTTGAATGCACCAACAATGTGGCCGAATACGAAGCGTGCATCTTGGGAATTGAAGAAGCCATCGATATGAGAATCAAGCATTTGGACATCTATGGAGACTCTGCACTAGTCATCAACCAGATAAAGGGAGAATGGGAGACCCATCATGCTAATTTGATCCCTTACCGTGATTATGCAAGACGTCTGTTGACGTATTTTACAAAGGTTGAGTTGCACCATATTCCCCGAGAGGAGAACCAAATGGCCGATGCTCTTGCTACCTTATCCTCCATGTTCCGAGTGAACCATTGGAATCATGTGCCGATGATCAAAGTACAACGCTTAGATCGGCCCGCTCATGTGTTTACTGTCAGTGATGCAATTGTACAGACAGGTTCAGGCAGAGTCGACGTCAAACCCTGGTATTATGATATCAAACAATTTTTGCAAAGCCGTGAGTATCCGCCAGGTGCTTCCAACAGAGACAAGAAGACGCTGCGCAGGCTGGCTAGCAAGTTCCTGCTGGATGGTGATGTCCTGTACAAAAGGAATTTCGATATGGTGTTGTTAAGATGTGTCGACGAATGTGAAGCAGAACAGCTAATGCATGATGTGCACGATGGCACCTTTGGAACCCACGCATCGGGGCATGCTATGTCTAGAAAGCTGCTGAGAGCTGGTTACTACTGGATGACCATGGAGCGCGATTGCTATCAATATGCCAGGAAGTGCCACAAATGTCAAATATATGCTGATAAGATCCATGTGCCTCCGCACGCCCTCAATGTTATGTCTTCTCCATGGCCTTTCTCTATGTGGGGCATTGATATGATCGGAAGAATTGAACCGAAGGCTTCAAACGGTCATCGTTTTATCCTGGTAGCAATCGATTATTTCACCAAATGGGTCGAAGCTGCATCTTATGCCAACGTGACTAAGCAAGTGGTAGTCAAATTCATCAAAAACAATATCGTCTGTCGGTATGGTGTCCCTAGCGAGATCATCACTGACAACGGTACCAACCTGAACAATGACATGGTGCAAGCCTTATGCGAGAAATTCAAGATTGAACACCACAATTTTTCTCCTTGCAGACCTCAGATGAATGGTGCAGTCGAGGCCGCTAATAAGAACATCAAGAAGATTGTGCAGAAAATGGTAACAACATACAAAGACTGGCATGAGATGTTGCCCTATGCTCTACATGGCTACCGCACTACAGTCCGTAGTTCAACCGGGGCAACGCCTTTTTCTCTTGTATACGGCATGGAAGCAGTCCTCCCGTTGGAAGTTGAGATTCCGTCTCTCCGTGTGATTATGGAAGCAAAGTTGTCTAAGGCTGAATGGTGCCAGAGTCGGTACGACCAGTTGAATTTGATTGAGGAAAGACGACTGGATGCTTTGGCTCATGGTCAGATGTATCAAGCAAGGATGAAAAATGCTTTCGACAAGAAAGTCCGTCCTCGGGAATTCAAGGAGGGTGAACTCGTGTTGAAAAGAAGAATGAGTCAGCAACCCGACCCAAGGGGCAAATGGACGCCTAACTATGAGGGACCTTATGTTGTCAAGAAGGCTTTCTCTGGCGGTGCTTTGATTCTCACACACATGGATGGTGTAGAACTTCTGAATCCTGTGAATGCCGATATAGTCAAGAAATACTTTGTCTAGTGATGAAAAGAACAGCGTGGTAGGTCGAAAACCCGAAAGGGCGGCCTAGGCAAAAATGCGCTTCCCGGTGGATCGAAAACCCGAAAGGGCGGTCCAGGCAAAATAAGGGACAAGAAACAAAATGTAAAAGCTCGCTGAGATTACATGTAACTCAGGCAAAAATGAGCGTCTCGATGAGCCGAAAACCCGAAAGGGCGGTTCATGCAAAAATGAGATTGAAATAAAAGACAATTGACTGTATTTGGCAAATTACCATTCCCCTTGGGATCTTTGCAACTGATGATTGGCTGTTCTCATCCGAGGTTCCGACGCCTGTGGATTCAAGGGTTTCAGATACCATAGCAGTTACTGTGTTCAATGTACCACCAACCAATGAAATTACCATTTTCCAAGATTTGTAAATCTGTGGGGTCGCGCTTTTGGCCGACTACTACCCTTACACATCGATTTGAGCCTATGCTTTTGTTTGGCACTCATTTTCCGTTCTATTTTCAAAGCTTTATACAAAAAGATTCTTTTTCTATGTTAATAATGGTGTACGTCTGGAATAAACATTCTGAAAACTGAAAACCTTTTTAAGTATTTTGAAAACAAGCCTGAACAGCTAGGTACATTCAAATGAACATGCATGGACAAATCAACATTGATAATCAGTCCCAATTCAAGTTGCTAGCAGGCCTTCCCCCCCAGTGGCGGTCTGTGGTCAATGGCAAGAATGAAAAAACAGAATGAAAAGCATGAAAAATGAATATGCTCGCTAAGTCGAAAACCCGAAAGGGCGGCTTAGGCAAAAAAGGAGCACCCCGATGGATTGACAACCTTCAAAGGCAATTCAGGCAAAAACAGGGGCATGTGAAAAAAAACTATTCCCCGGTGGGTCGAAAACCCGGAAGGGCGATCCAGGCAAAAATGGGATGATGGAAATAAAAATGAAAAAGAAATGATAAAGACAACAAACATGCAAAAGCATTGACCACGGACGCGACGTCCAAAGCACTTACGTGACTGTTCCAGCAAGCGGCAATACCATTCAGACTATTTTTCTCTACAATTTTACAGCTTCCTGCATTCAAGCGATGGTCTCGATGTATCTTCAAACGACTGCATCCCCAGAAGAGGAACTTTTGCAAATACATGTCCGAGCGCGAGCCATTACGTGCCCAATATTCCAGTGTTCCGTCTGTCTCTGCGAAATCATGTCTAGAAATTGCCAATCATCATGCATTTCAAAACATTCATACATGCATAATCATGCATCCTATGTGTTCATGCATTTGATAAAATTGTCATGCTATTCATACGCATCTGCAGTCTCAATTCCTATGTTAATCTCAATCAAAATCGATCTTGTCAATTTCAAATTTCTTCTGCCAACAACAAATGTCTACTGTCATGTCAATTTCAAAGATCAACAGTCTCGTCAAGTTTGATATATGATTCATGCAAACAGACAGAAAAGACTCAGGGACAAATTGCAGGGACTGAAAATGGGCTCCTTAGTAGGAAATGACCAAAATACCCTTTTGTATGATTTTATGCAAAAATTCAAAAGACAGAAGCAGTAATGTATGCAGTTGAAGCACAGTAGAAAACACGGTGGATTTGAAAGCATTAGAAAATAGCAGGGAAATTTGAGTGAGTATTTTTAGGTCCAAAATGAGGGTATGACAGCTGCCCCTATTTAAGTTTCTTCGTTTGGAGAGTCAAGAGACAGAGTCTTTGGCTTGACGCGACGAAGATACTTAAATATCGACATTAGCACTGATTTTGGGCGTAAAAATACATTTGTAAATGCTATGTATGCCATGCAACATTTGTGTTATGAATGCAAGACAAACTGAGAATTGAATTTAACAGAATATGTCGTATCCATTGCGGGATTGGTAGACATTAACAGAATAGCAAACAACAGAGTATGTCGTATCCATTGCGGGACTGATTGACATTAACAGAATAGCAAAAAGGAATATGTCGTATCCATTGCGGGACTGATTGACATTAACAGAATAGCAGAAATGGCGACTTCACTGGGGAATATGTTTTTAGGGCTACGCCTAGTTTTTCGTGCTTTATGTTTATGCCTTGCCTTATTGTTACATGTAAAAATTTTCTTGTGTACGTGTGGGGGGAGAATATCAAAAGCCCTATACCCGGGCTGAGTGAACCTAAGATTAGGAAGAGATATAATCGACAATCCATTCTGGGGGTCGCCTCGTGCATTGGATTACGCGATCAATCTCACATAGCTGAGGCATTTTGGAGGTGATGTTGTCGGCGTGTGTTGTCATGCTTAGACACTTTACTTCCAATTGACCGATGAAGGCTATGGACCGTAGTTACCAAACCCATCCTTGGCCTTTCTTAGGACGTAGTGCGGTGGCTAAATCGAGCGTTGTCTCGAAATTTAGTCGTCACGCGATACTACACCCAAACTAAACCTTCTTACGAATAATCATGGGCAAGCGTCGCTTTGTACTACCATGATATACGCGAGAGAGGTTGTGGTTCGGGAACTTTATAGAACCTTGGTCACTATTATCAAAAGCCTTAGTTTCACCGGACACCGTGTCCACTTGTTACCTTAGCCCGCCGTGCTTTCCTTGTTAAAACCATGCATACATGCATTCATGCATAAAATTTTTACATGCATTTATCAAAGGGTATAGACAAACTAAAATTCTTTGCAAATATAACACAGGCATGAAGAGGACTAAGTCTTACAAATTCAAAGAAGTTGATTCGGCTAGCCTAAGGGAGTTGGCACTCAAAGTTAAGAATCCGACTGGGTTTCGTCTCCGATACGGTGGTTTGCTTGGTATTCTCCGGACTAATGTAGAAGAGAAGCTGGTGCACACTCTAGTGCAATTCTATGACCCGGTTTTCCGTTGCTTCACTTTCCCGGATTTTCAGTTGGTTCCTACACTCGAGGCTTACTCTTGCTTATTGGGTTTACCTATAGCCGAGAAGACACCCTTCACGGGCCCAGGACCTTCTCTTACTCCTCTGGTTATTGCTAAGGATCTTTATCTCAGGACTTCCGATGTGTCTAAAAATCTTATCATCAAGTCTCACATCCAGGGTTTCACTTCAAAGTACTTACTTGAACAGGCTAATCTTGGATCCACTTGTCAGGACACTCTTGAGGCTATTCTTGCGCTACTCATCTATGGGCTCGTTCTTTTTCCGAATCTCGACAACTTTGTGGACATGAATGCTATAGAGATCTTCCATTCCAGGAATCCGGTTCCTACTTTGTTAGCTGACACATACCATGCCATCCATGATCGGACTCTCAAGGGTCGTGGATTTATTCTTTGCTGCATACCTCTTCTGTATAGGTGGTTTATTTCTCACCTCCCGAGTTCTTTCCATACCAACACGGAGAATTGGTCTTACTCACAGCGGATTATGGCTCTTACTCCCGATGAGGTGGTTTGGATCACTCCAGCAGCTCGCGTCAAGGAGATTATCACTGGTTGTGGGGATTTCCTCAACGTACCTCTTCTCGGTACCCGGGGGGGAATCAACTACAATCCCGAGTTAGCCATGAGGCAGTTTGGTTTTCCTATGAGAGCGAAGCCCATCAACCTTGCTACGTCTCAGGAGTTCTTCTATTATTCCAATGCTCCCACCGGGCAAAGGAAAGCTTTTACAGATGCTTGGTCTAAAGTTCGTAGGAAGGATGTGAAGCATTTGGGTGTGAGATCCGGTATTGCTCATGAAGCCTATACTCAGTGGGTGATAGGTCGAGCCGAAGAGATTGGCATGCCTTACCCTGCTATAAGGCATGTGTCTGCATCTACTCCGTCTAGACCATTACCGTTGCTCCCCGCGACTCAGGAGATGTATCAGGAGCATCTAGCTATGGAGAGTGAGGAGAAACGAGCATGGAAAGCCCGTTACAGTGAGGCTGAGAACTTGATCATGACTTTGGATGGCAGGGACGAACAGAAGGATCATGAGAACCGAATGCTGAAGAAGGAACTAGCCAGAGTTAGGAAGGAGCTTGAAGAGAAGAATGATCTATTGAGGAGAGACTCCAGGAAAGTCAGAGGTCGTCGAGATTTCTTTGCCAGTTATTGTGGCTCAGCTTCAGACTCGGATTCCGAATACTACCCAGCCACTCCTTAGTTCTGGGTGATAGGATTGCTATTGATTATGTTGTTTGTTCAGCTTATGTTTCAGAAGCCTACTCCCTTGGCTCAGTGTATCAAAACAATTTGCTTTGAATAATTTGTTAGTCCAAAAATGTTTGCAAAGAATTCTAATTTGTCTAGAAAACCCTTTGGTAATAAAAAGAGTCATTTTTGCATCCGCATTCGCATATCATGCATCATATGCATCATTCATCGGTCACAAAAAAAAAAAAAACTTCCAAGTGCTCATTGTCTCCTGGTTCTTCTGCCGCAGTTTGAAAAATGGCTCGTGCTCAGTGGGTCTAAGCCCGTGTTTGTTGTACCAGGAGGCATTGCAAAGAACTGGAACGTTATCAATCTCCCTGTGTTTGTGCATGATTCTAAGTAATATGTCTTGCTGTTTAGGCTTTATTTTCAAAATAACAATCCTTCCGTCCTGCCCGAGACGGAAGTGACTCTTTTGTAAAGGGCATGTTTGTTCCGACATCACCATTATCAATAAAAAACGTCGTTTCTTTCACGACTCTTTTTCTTTCTTTAGTGTTTTTCCCTTGGAAATAATGGTAATGCCAGAAAAAACCAAAACATCTGCATTTTCTTATTAATTTCAAAGATTTGCATGAAATTTTTTCAAAAAATCATTCAACCATAATCATGCAGATTGAACCATAATAAACCCGTTGAACACAGTGACCCTATGGTTCCTCCAACTTTTGAATCCCCGGTGTTTGAAGCCGAGGATGAGGATGGTGATGACATACCAGATGAGATTGCTCGACTGTTTGAACAAGAAGAAAAAGCCATTCAGCCTCACCAGGAGTGATTGAGTTGTTTTGGGTACCAAGGATAATACGGCCCCGCAAACTGAGAAGCAGGTCAGAGGGTTCCTCGGGCGTTTGAACTACATTTCCAGATTTATATCTCACATGACTGCGACCTGCGGGCCGATTTCCAGATTTGAGGGGCCTATATATAGAACTAGTTTGTTCTTGTAGTATATAACATACATCGGCGCAATTCCATTAAACCTAATATACACCTTCTCTCTCGGTGCTAATTGCATATAAAAGTGGCTGCATCCACAATATATTTCTCCCTAATTTCTTCTTATTCTTCTTCTTAGTAGTTCTTCTTTCTTTTTCCTTTGTTTTATGTTCACTAGTTTCTTTCGTGATTCTTCATACCGTTTTCTTTTCTATTCATGTGTTCTCATATATACTCCATTTAAATTTTCAATATATCACTGCCTCTTTAAATCCACTTAGTGATTGATCCATGATTCATCCATGATTCATCTGAAAATTTCATAAATTAATCTAGTTGTCAAATTGTGTCCTTTAAATTTGATTTACAATTAATTCATGACGACAATACCCATCAATAGAATTCACAATCTAATAGCTAGACCATATCTACTATATGTTTTGTTTTTTCTCAAAACTGTTCAGATTTACATATCTAGTTTGATTGTTGCAATAATGGATGAAGGTCAATCGCAGATGAGGATGAAGATATTCATCAGATAAAATCGTCAAAAAACTCTAAATCAAATCGACGAAGTACCAAAGGTATCCAAAAATGATATATATTTTGTTTTTCTTAAAGGATCCGTAAATATTTAATTTTTATCCATTTAGTTGTTAAAATATTCAATATTTAAATGGTGGCTAACATTCATTTGTACATTACAAAATTTAGGTTATTTCTTTTATTTGGTTTTAATTTTCAGTTCAAACTGCCAAAGATGCTCACCATGCTTTGGTCACTCTTCAACACTCTAAATGCTTGTTTGATCTCATAATCAGCGAGTTTCATATATTTGAAATGAATGAATTTGAATTCCAAAAGCAAATTCAAGATGAATTTCAACTTCATATTATAGGCAAGTATCATTTTTCCCTTCCAACTAAAAATTAAGACTGATTTTTAGTCATTAAATCAACCTTGCAATTGCTTTCTTATTTAATTTTTATGTTTTGAATACTATATATTAATATTATACACTTGTTTCACTATAGTATAAGTTATGATGTGTTTAAATATCTGAGTTTTTACCTTTGTTTCAAATAGTGATGTCTAAAGACAATAGACCGGACATAATCTCCATGACTTTTGAACATGGAGAAGCGCACTATATTGTTAAATTATTGGCTTAATAGCAGTTTTAGTCCCTTATGTTTCGCGAAGTTGTGATTTTGGTCCCCTAAAAAGAAAAAAAAAACTACAAAACCACCCCCCAAGTATTGGCCCCTTTGCACTGTTGGCCTCCAATGCCAATTTTGACTTATGGGTAGAAGCACAGATTTCACCAATTAAATCGACAATAATCACTTTATACAAATAGACACTTATTGGTAGAAGTAGAAAAAGATATTATACAAAAGATTATAAATGGAATCTAACCTTAATTTCTACAACGTCAAATCTAACAACAACTACAAGGTTAAACCTTTTTTCAGAATTATACAACCCATTATTAGAGAAACCTAGTCCAACCCTTACCTTAGGATTAATTGACAGCAAGGTTCTACAGACTTCTCCTTCTCTGACTCTTCTCTTCTCTTCGTTTCTCCTCTTTCTCTAGGTTTCTCCTCTTTCTCCAAAATAGTTTTGCACCTAATATATTTTCTAACTCTAACTCTCCTTTTTATATAAACCTTAACCTATTTATTTTCTCTTAATTCCAATTATGTCCCAAAGCCTCATTATTCTAAATAATTATATTTCTCCACTAAATATATTCTCCCACTAAATATATTCTAATAAATAATAAAATAAAGTCACTCAATAAATTATCAATATATCACATAATTAAATAAATCATATAATATTCGACTCTATCTCAAGAAAAATAATTAAATAAACAAATATAGGCTACTAATATATATATCAATACATAACAAAATATCTCTACACCACATTACAAATATATTTCTATAACAAATATATCTCTACATCACATAACAAATATATTTCTATAACAAATAACATAATATTTCTACACCAAATAACATATATATTTCTACACCAAATAACATATATATATTTCTAAACCAAATAGCATAATATTTCTACACCAAATAACATATATATTTTCTACGCCAAATAACATATATATTTTCTACACCAAATAACATAATATTTTCTACGCCAAATAACATATATATTTTCTACACCAAATAACACATATATTTCTACACCAAATAACATATATATTATAATATAATATTCTACTAAAACACCAACACATGACACAAAATAACACACATCACCATAAATCAAATAAATTATTCAAAAAAACTTTAAACTCAATCAAATAATTAAATAAATAAAATAGGGCGTTACAGATAAGGGGGACCTTGGAGGTGGAATTGTTGCATCATGTTCCAAAGCATTTGACTATTTTCTTCGGGTATGCGGTTGCCCCTTAAGTCATCATTTCTTAGCCCGAATAATTTAACACTTTGCCTTTGTTGCTTGGTGTTTATCCTCTTAACCTCAGTTTGTATCCATGCCCATCTTTCATTTTCAAAGTTTCCTCCGGCATCATGGTCATGGTGCTCCTCAACATGGTGCAAGTTTGCACCTTCCTCCTCACCTTGATTATGTTCTTCATGTACTTGTGAACCATCACCAACATACAACAAATTTTCTTCCACCTCGGTGTTAGTCCAAGATGGGTTAGGAAGTATAAATAAATTAGGCACATTGAGTTTGAGTGTATAGGTCATGGGTGTACGATGTTTAAAGAAGTTCATAGAGATAAGGGTCTCTATGTTAAGCCTATTGTTTCCCTCTTTCTTGTTTATCCTTAGTCCTCACCCATTCCCAATTGCCTAGCTATATAGGTGATGATACCACCCACTACTCTCCGGAAGAGCTTGCTCCTTCTTTTTCCACCTCTTTTTGAAGCCATTGCCTTGACCTTGGTATAACTTTTTTGAATTTTTGGTGAAGGTTGGGGTTTGGGAAGATTTTGGATGGAAAATGTTGGTTTAGGTATGGGTTTAAGGTTTTGAAGGAATTTAAATTTGGGAAAATGGAGTTTTGGATGAGGAAAGTTGTTTTTGAGTGGTGGTTTATGTTTGGGATGATGATTGGAATTGTTTTGGTGAAGAAATTTGGTGAATTGGTTGAGTTTTGATGGAGTTTGAAAGGTTTGGAGGTGAGTGGTTATGGAGTTTTAGAGAGAGTTGTAGGTTAGAGAAAGGTTTTGGTGATGAATGAAGGAGGAAGAAGAGAAAAAAAAAGTCATAAAATTGGGTGTAGAAATCGGGCACGGTTGTGCCACATTTGGCACGGGCCGTGCCAACTCTCTGAGTGTTTTGCCAATTTATGGTTGCAATGTGGCACGACCGTGCCACCTTCAGCACGGGCTATGCCAAGCTTCTGGAGTTTTGGCCTTCAAAATTTTTCATTTTCTTGAATCATGCTCGGACAATTACCTACAAAACAACTTAAAACAACGAAAAACAAACAAAATAAAAGCAGTTAAATGCGTGGGTTGCTTCCCACGAAGCGCTCGTTTAAAGTCATTAGCTTGACAATCAATAGGTTTCTCTATCCTATACCCAATCTCTCACGAAGGGACAATGGCATCAAGCTGACATTATCTCCTAGGTCACACATGGCTCTTTCTATTTTCTCGGATCCTATGACACATGGTATGAAATAACGCTCTGGATCCTTAAGTTTAGATGGCAATTTATCTTGAATTATTTCAATTAGTTTCCTAAATTGCTCATCTAACTTGGACTCATCAAACCCTTGTGGTAAAGGAGTGTTTGGATTATATGGTGGTGGTGTTATCGCGATTTTGGATTATATGGTGGTGGTGTTATCGCGATTTTCGGGTGTCAAATCATTAATTAGATTTGAACCTTTCAATCATTGATATCTCTATTTTTTTTTGGGGAAAGGTAAAATCGAGAGAAAACCTTAGAAATCCTGAGTTCGGGGCTTATTTCACTACGGGAAGGTGTTAGGCACCCGCAATGACTATAGTATCCTATAGGAACCGTTTTACTAGTCTTATGTATACGCTTTGCTTTTATTGCTACTTGTAAAAAGGGATTGATTTTAAGAATGGGAGAAAGAAGATTTTGAGTGTTGTTTTTTATTGGACTTGGAGAGATATTGAGTCTCTTGCCTACATACCCTTTTAAGGGATCAAAATTCCATGTAGTTCTCTTCCAAAATATTTTTGTGGGTTGGTTCAATTTTAATTTTGAAAATGGTTTTGAAGAAAAAGGATGAGAGGCCGTAAAGGCATGAGATTTGGAAACAAGTGAGGTTAGTCCAATTTATTTACAAAAACGGTTAAAGTTGAGAATTAGTGTTCATTTGGATTTTTGATTAAGAAAACAAAGGAAAATTATGGAGTTTTGACTCCAAGATTATTGTGAAAATATTTGAGTGAAGAGTTAGTTTTTTGAGAAAGAAAGCATGAGTTTTTTCCTAAGTGTCACGCTTCCTAAACATACATCTAGCGGTAAACATACAACGTGTGTGCGTGTCGGTGCTTGTGTCGGTGTACATCATTATAGTCCATAGTCCTTTACATCGGGTCCTAATTTACATTCTATGGTCTTGCATGAAATTAAAGAAAAGTAAACTAACCTAAACATTGAGAAATTGAATGGAACCTAAACTTAGAGAATGGGGATGAATTGGAGCTTTCAAAAGGTATGAAACACAAAATGGTTAGTGAAGCAATATGCAATGATAATGAAATGTTAGGCAACAAGAACAACAAAATATGGAGGGATGTGAAGAAAAAATGCATGCTAACTAATCATGACTTATGAAACAAGAAATTAAAAGCTAAACTTTGCAAAATTAGGAAACTAGCACCTAAACTTGCAAGATAAAAGCTAACCTATTAACAAGATTGAAAGTATTGCAAAATCGTGAACAAAGATCAAACTTGCCAAAAATAGAACACATTGCAAGAATTGTGAACAAAATCGACTAACACAATTGAACATATCGCAAAATTGTAAGCAAAATCAATTGACTAACACAATTAAGCATATTGCAAAAATTGTAAGCAAAATCAATTAACTAACACAATTAAACATATTGCAAAAATTGTAAGCAAAATCAATTAACTAACACAATTAAACATATTGCAAAAATTGTAAGCAAAATCAATTAACTAACACAATTGAATGAATTAGCACAACATCAGGGGTAAACTTATAAAATTAAGTGCCAAACATCAACGTCACATGACAAGTTTCGGATCAAACATTGCACAAGAAAATTCACGCGAAAACGCACAAAATATACGAATCAAGAAAAGAAATTGACACATATTATTTCCATCAGTTCTGAACATGTGAAAATATCACTAATCAGCCAAAAACATATCAAGAATACATAGTAAATTTTTTTGGAATTTTCACAAGAAAAAAGTAGTGCACAGAGGTTCAGATAGCAAAGAAAAAAGGTGCAATTAGCAACAAAATTTCAAGAAATCACAAAAAGCTCAGGGCCCATAGTCACAAAACCCAAACCCCACGGATCTGATGGATCCGGATCAAGCTAACGCTCTAGGAGCGTTGGATTGATCCAGATCCATCAGGATCTTGATCCAACGCTCACAACTAAGGGGAAGTGGACCGGGTATGGAGCGACCCGGTCCAGAAGCTTATATAAAAGCGCTGGGAACCCGGTTCCCTTCATTTCCTTGGATCATTTCTCTTTCTTCTTCTTCTCTCTTGCGCCGTTCTCTCATCTCACACACCCCAAACCCTAATTTCTTGAATCTTGTTCAGACCTTGCTAATCCATGGCTTAAACCGTTCCTACTCTCAACCTAAACATGAATCCATCAAGAACGAACAGTTTTAGCCGTCGAAACGGCGTAAACCTTCGTGCTTGATACCGGTTCAAACTGTTCGGATCTTTCGTGTTTTTTGGATGAAAACGTTGTAAAACGATGAGGAAATGATTCGATCCACACTCGTTGTGGATTCTGAAGCTTTCCTCTGATTTTTCAAACTCTTTTGAGTTAGGGTAAAGGTTTTGGGTCCGAACAGCTCGAATTGGTTATGGATTCATACGGTTCTGGACTTGTGATGATTCTTAGTGAAATGAGATAGAGCTTGAGTATTACCTGAGTCTTGCTTGGGGATTTGAACCGTTTCTTTCGATCCTTGGTTCTGAATCTTCACTGGTAAGGCAATTTCGCTCTTTTCTTCTTCTGGTTCGAACCGGTGAAAACCCTCACTTCTTCTCCTCTTTCTTCTTCTCTGATCTGCCTGTTATCACGCTCGTAGCGCGCTGCTTCCAGTGGCGTGCTCGCGTAGAATTGCAGGCTCAACAACTCAGTGATGAAGGTTCATGCGAATCTCTGAGAGTTGCTTGAATTTGTGTGGATTCGAACCCTATTTGATGCTGATGATCGGATTCAATGGCGAATTTGCTGTTTTTGGTGTGAAATTGATCTGAATTGGTGTTGAATTCGAGCTAGGGTTTGTGTGTTCTTGAGCTTTTCTGTGAGTTTGTTGGATTTGATCCGTAACTGCCAAGAGAGAGAAGATGAATTCTGTTTGTGTGATGTGGCATGTGATTTGTGGATTCTGATTCTGACTTGTACAGTGGTGGCCTTTTATAGGCTGCCATGTGTGTACCTGATCCAATGAGCTTGTGACATGTGGACTTTCCTGCTTGTGTGGCATCCCTGGGACAGAACTGCAAAAAAAAAGACTAAAATGCAATTTTGGAAAATTTGGGACTGAAATGCAATTTATAAGAATTTGGACCTCTGAAATTAAAACTGAATTGGACTGTTTTTAAAAATTGGAATTGGACACTTTTGCAATGAAATGTAAAATTTTGGACTAAATTGCAATTAAAATAAAATTTGGACTAAACTGCAAAAAGTAAAAATAAAATTGGTAAAAAATGTAATTTGGAAAAACGTAAAGTGAAACATTTAAAAATGACAAAACGGACTAAAATGAACAAATTATCAAAATGAGGTATTTCAAAATACCTCTCTGCCCAAAATTTATTTGATGTGAAAAGACCAAAATGCCCCTGGGGGCTAAAATGACTCAGACTGACTCAGATGCAGAACTAAGACGATTTTGTGCAAAATTTGACAAATGATTCATGCAAACATATTGAAAAGACTCAGGGACAAATTGCAAGGACTAAAATGGGTTCCTTTGTAGGAAATGACCAAAATACCCTTTTGTATGATTTTATGCAAAAATTAAAAGACAGAAACGGTAACGTATGCAGCTGAAGCACAGTGGTAAATTGCAGAGTAATACACAGTAAATCGAAAAAGTATTAGGGATAGAAAGAAAATTTAAACGAGTATTTTTAGGTCCAAAATGAGGGTATGACAGCTGCCCCTATTTAAGTTTCTTTGTCTTGGAGAGTCAAGAGACAGAGTCTTTGGCTTGACATGACGAAGATACTTAAATATCGACATTTGCACTGATTTTGGGCGTAAAAATACGTTTGTAAATGTCATGTATGCCATGCAACATTTGTGTTATGAATGCAAGACAGACTGAGAAACAAAATATGTCGTATCCATTGCGGGACTGGTTGACATTAACGGAATAGCAAACAACAGAGTATGTCGTATCCATTGCGGGATTGGTAGACATTAACAAGATAGCAAACAAAAAAGTATGTCGTATCCATTGCGGGATTGGCAGACATTAACAGAATAATAAGACTCACTGAGGAGACTCAAAGGCAAATTTGACAGGTACAAGCTGTTCTTGGATGCGAACTAGCCACTTGACCGGGAATATTAACAACAAAGGGCGCAAGCTGCTCTTGTATTTGAGCTGGTCACTTGGCTGAAAGAAAATATAGAAAGCACAAGCTGTTCTCGGACATGAACTAGTTACTTGGCAGACGGGAAACAAAATAGAAAGCACGAGCTGTTCTTGGATCTGAACTAGCCGCCCGGCGGATATCAAAAGGATAGGTACAAGCTGTTCTTGGATGTGAACTTGCTACTTGACCGATAACAAAAACAAATTGACAGGTACAAGCTGTTCTTGGATGCGAACTTGCTACTTGACCGATAACAAGAGTGAATTGGCAGGCACAAGCTGTTCTTGGGTACGAACCAGCCACTTGGCCGTTAACAGAAACAAATTGTATTTGAAAATGAACTGAATTTGATGGACATAACTGCAGGAGCTTGAATTTGAAAGGATAGCTAAAGTTTGAGGTTGACAAGATTGTTGGGTTTTGAAATTGACATGCCAGTTGTGAATTTGGAATTGACATGATTGATTTTGATAGAGATCAACATAGAAATTGAGAATGCAAATGTGTATGAATAACATGACACTTTTACCAAATGCATGAACATATAGGATGCATGATTATGCATGTATGAATGCCTTGAGATGCATGATGATTGGCAATTTGCAGACATAATTTCGCAGAGACAGACAAAACACTGGAATATTGGGCACGTAATGGCTCGTGCTCTGACATGTACTTGCAAAAGTTCCTCTTCTGGGGATGCCGTTGTTTGAAGACATACCAAGACCACTATTGGAGGCAGGAAGCTGTAAAATCGTAGAGGAAGACAGTCTGAACGGTATTGCTGCTTGTTGGAACAGTCACATAAGTACTTTGGACATCGCATCTGTGGTCAATGCTTTTGCATGTTTGTTTTTTATTATTTCTTTTTCACTTTTATTTTCATCATCCCATTTTTGCCTGGATCGCCCTTTCGGGTTTTCGACCCACCGGGGAATAGTTTTTTCACATGCCCCTGTTTTTGCCTGAATTGCCTTTGAAGGTTGTCAATCCATCGGGGTGCTCATTTTTGCCTAAGCCGCCCTTTCGGGTTTTCGACTTAGCGAGCATATTCATTTTTCATGCCTTTCATTCTGTTTTTTCATTCTTGCCATTGACCACAGACCGTCACTGAGGGGAAGGTTTGCTAGTAACTTGAATTGGAACTGTTATCAATGTAGATTTGTTCATGCATGTTTCATTTGAATATACCTAGTTGCTCAGGCTTGTTTTCAAAATACTCAAAAATTTTCAATTTTCATAATGTTTATTCCAGACGTACATCATTATTAACATAGAAAAAAACCTTTTTTGTATAAAGCTTTGAAGATAGAATAGAAAAAGAATTAGAGTGCCAAACAAAAGCATAGGCTCAAATCGATGTATAAGGGTGGTAATCAGCCGAAGGTGTGACTCCACGGATTTACAAAGCTTGGAAAATGGTAATTTTATTGGTTGGTGGTACATTGAACACAGTAACTACTATGGTATCTGAAACTCTTGAATCCGCAGGCGTCGGAACCTCGGATGAGAACAGCCAATCATCAGTTGCAAAGATCCCAAGGGAAATGGTAATTTGCCAGATATAGTCAATTGTCTTTTATTTCAATCTCATTTTTGCATGAACCGCCCTTTCGGGTTTTCGGCTCATCGAGACGCTCATTTTTGCCTGAGTTACACGTAATCTCAGCGAGCTTTTACATTTTTGTTTCTTGTCCCTTATTTTGCCTGGATCGCCCTTTCGGGTTTTCGATCCACCGGGAAGCGCATTTTTGCCTAGGCCGCCCTTTCGGGTTTTCGACCTACCACGCTGTTCTTTTCATATCTAGACAAAGTATTTCTTGACTATATCGGCATTCACAGGATTCGGAAGTTCTACACCATCCATGTGTGTGAGAATCAAAGCACCGCAAGAGAAGGCCTTCTTGACAACATAAGGTCCCTCATAGTTAGGCGTCCATTTGCCCCTTGGGTCGGGTTGCTGACTCATTCTTCTTTTCAAGACAAGTTCACCTTCCTTGAATTCCCGAGGACGGACTTTCTTGTCAAAAGCAGTTTTCATTCTCGTTTGATACATCTGACCGTGAGCCAAAGCATCCAGGCGCCTTTCCTCAATCAAATTCAACTGGTCGTACCGACTCTGGCACCATTCAGCCTCAGACAACTTCGCCTCCATAATCACACGGAGAGACGGAATCTCCACTTCCAATGGGAGGACTGCTTCCATTCCGTATACAAGAGAAAAAGGCGTTGCCCCGGTTGAGCTACGGACTGTAGTGCGGTAGCCGTGTAAAGCATAGGGCAACATCTCATGCCAGTCTTTGTATGTTGTTACCATCTTCTGCACAATCTTCTTGATGTTCTTATTGGCAGCCTCAACTGCACCATTCATCTGAGGTCTGTAAGGAGAAGAATTGTGGTGTTCAATCTTGAACTTCTCACATAAGGCTTGCACCATGTCATTGTTCAGGTTGGTACCGTTGTCAGTGATAATCTTGCTAGGAACACCATACCGACAGATGATATTGTTCTTGATGAATTTGACTACCACTTGCTTAGTCACGTTGGCATATGATGCAGCTTCGACCCATTTGGTGAAATAATCGATTGCTACCAGGATAAAATGATGACCATTCGAAGCTTTCGGTTCAATTCTTCCGATCATATCAATGCCCCACATAGAGAAAGGCCATGGGGAAGACATAACATTGAGGGCGTGCGGAGGCACATGGATCTTATCAGCATATATTTGACATTTATGGCACTTCCTGGCATATTGATAGCAATCACGCTCCATGGTCATCCAGTAGTAACCAGCTCTAAACAGCTTTCTAGACATAGCATGCCCTGATGCGTGGGTCCCAAAGGTGCCATCGTGCACATCGTGCATTAGCTGTTCTGCTTCACATTCATCAACACATCTTAACAACACCATATCGAAATTCCTTTTGTACAGGACATCACCGTCCAGCAGGAACTTGCTAGCCAGCCTGCGCAGCGTCTTCTTGTCTTTGTTGGAAGCATTCGGCGGATATTTACGGCTTTGTAAAAACTGCTTGATATCATAATACCAGGGTTTGTTGTCGACTCCGCCTGAACCCGTTTGTACAATTGCATCACTGACAGTAAACACATGAGCGGGCCGGTCTAAGCGTTGTACTTTGATCATCGGTACATGATTCCAATGGTTCACTCGGAACATGGAGGATAAGGTAGCAAGAGCATCGGCCATTTGGTTCTCCTCTCGGGGAATATGGTGCAACTCGACCTTTGTAAAATATGTCAACAGACGTCTCGCATAATCATGGTAAGGGATCAGATTGGCATGATGGGTCTCCCATTCTCCCTTTATCTGGTTGATGACTAGTGCAGAGTCTCCATAGATGTCCAGATGCTTGATTCTCATATCGATGGCTTCTTCAATTCCCAAGATGCACGCCTCGTACTCGGCCACATTGTTGGTGCACTCAAACACAATCCGGGCTGTGAAAGGGATGTGATGCCCCTGCGGAGCCACAATTACTGCGCCAATTCCTCGGCCATAGGCGTTAACAGCACCATCAAAGACCAACCCCCACTTGCTACCAGGGTCTGGACCTTCACCGATCAGTGGTTCTTCACAGTCTCTTGACTTCAAGAACATGACCTCTTCATCAGGGAAATCGAACTTCAAGGGTTGATAGTCATCGAGCGGTTGGCAAGCGAGATGGTCAACCAGGATACTCCCTCTAATGGCTTTCTGAGCTTTCAACACGATATCATACTCTGACAGTAACATTTGCCAACGTGCGATTTTTTCAGTGACAGCCGGTTTCTCAAAGATGTACTTGATTGGATCCATCCGGGATATCAACCAAGTTGTATGATTTATCAAGTAGTGGCGCAGGCGTTTGGCAGCCCAGGCTAGTGCACAACAGGTTTTCTCGAGCATTGTGTACCGAGTCTCACAATCGGTGAACTTCTTGCTCAAATAGTAGATAGCATGCTCTTTCTTTCCAGTTTCATCTTGCTGACCGAGCACACATCCTATGGATTCATCCAACACTGACAGATACATAATCAATGGTCTTCCGTCCACGGGCGGGACAAGGATCGGTGGTTCTAGCAAATAGTTCTTTATGTTATCGAAAGCTTCTTGGCATTCATCATTCCATACCATGGGTTGATTCTTCCTGAGTAGCTTGAAGATTGGCCCGCAGGTCGCAGTCATGTGGGATATAAATCTAGAAATGTAGTTCAAACGCCCGAGGAATCCTCTGACCTGCTTCTCGGTTTGCGGGGCTGGCATTTCACGGATAGCTCGGACTTTGTCAGGATCCACTTCAATGCCCTTCTGGCTGACAATGAATCCTAACAACTTCCCTGATCTAACACCGAACGTACATTTGTTTGGATTCAGCCGAAGCTTGTACTTCCTCAACCTTTCGAACATCTTAGCCAAATATTCCACGTGTTGTTCTTCATCCTTCGACTTTACAATCATGTCGTCTACATACACTTCAACCTCTTTGTGAATCATATCATGGAATAAAGTGGTCATCCCTCTTTGGTAGGTAGCACCAGCATTTATTAGACCGAACGGCATTGCTTTACAACAGAAAGTTCCCCACGGAGTGATGAACGACGTCTTCTCCCTGTCTTTGGGTGACATTTTGATTTGGTTGTAGCCAGAAAATCCGTCCATGAAGGAGAACACCTTGCACTGGGCAGTATTGTCAACAAGGACATCGATGTGAGGTAGTGGGAAATTATCCTTCAAGCTTGCTCTATTCAAATATCTGTAATCAACACACATCCGGACCTTACCATCCTTCTTCGGCACAGGCACAATATTAGCAACCCACTCAGGATATTCAACTGTCATGAGAAAACCCGCATCGATCTGTTTCTGCACTTCACCTTTGATCTTCAGAGCCATGTCCGGCCGAGTCCGTCTCAACTTTTGTCTGACAGGGGGACAGTCTGGTTTTGTCGGTATCCGGTGTTCCACGATTTGGGGGTCCAAACCCGGCATATCCTCATACGACCATGCAAAGATATCTGAGTATTCGCGGAGAAGTTGGAAGATCCTCTTCTTGACCCCTTCCTCCAATGCAGCGCCGACTTTGATCTCTCTTTTATTATCCTCGGTACCCAAGTTGATCAACTCGATCTCCTCCTGATGAGGCCGAATGGTTTTCTCTTCTTGCTCAAGCAGTCGGGCAATCTCGTCTGGTATATCATCACTATCCTCATCTTCGGCCTCAAACACCGGGGATTCAACAGTTTGGAGAAACATAGGGTCACTGTGTTCAACGGGTTCATTTTGGTTCGATCTGCGTGACATGATTGGATGATTTTTTAGAAAATAATTTCCATGCAGATCTTTGAAATTAATAAGAAAATACAGATGTTTTGGTTTTTTCTGGCATTACCATTATTTCCAAGGGAAAAAGCATTAAAGAAAGAAAAAGAGTCGTGAAAGAAACGACGTTTTTTATTGATAATGGTGATGTCGGAACAAACATGCCCTTTACAAAAGTGTCACTTCCGCCTCGGGCAGGACGGAAGGATTGTTATTTTGAAAATAAAAGCCTAGACAGCAAGACATATTACTTAGAATCATGCACAAACACAGGGAGATTGATAACGTTCCAGTTCTTTGCCATGCCTCCTGGTATCACAAATGTGGGCCTAGCCCCTCTTTCAGCAGCACCGTCAAGGATTGCATTGGCAAATCCAGCACTACGGAACGTTCCAGTTGACACGCCTGACGTCGGGGAGAAACCGAGACCCTCTTTGCGTTTGTTGTCTAGCAGCTGTATCAATTGGCCCCAACCGGCGGCCTGACCTTCCTGAACGGCCTTCTGCGCATCTTTCAACGAAGCCATAGCAGCACTAGACCTCTTGGGCTCTGCACCTTCGATAACCAAACCCTGGAATGCAGTTCCTTCGGCGGATTTAGCTTCGATGCAAGAGAAGGATGATAACTGACTAACCAAATAAGCTTCTTCCCCATGCACTGTCACAAGTTTACCATTCCTTACGAACTTCAGCCTCTGATGGAGGGTAGAAGTGACTGCACCGGCCTCATGTATCCACGGTCTCCCGAGAAGACAACTGTAAGAAGCATCTATATCCATAACCTGGAAAGTAATCATGAATGTTTCAGGACCAATAGTCATGGGGAGATCTACTTCTCCAAGCACAGTTTTACGGGAACCATCGAAAGCCTTGACTAAGAAAGTACTTCTTCTCAAAGGAACTCCTTGACAACTTAACTGATCCAAAGTCGACTTAGGCATCACATTCAACGACGACCCAGTGTCTACCAACACGTTGGACAGCATATATGCTTTGCAGTTCATGGAAATGTGCAGGGCCAAGTTGTGGTGTTTCCCTGCCTCTGGAAGTTCATCTTCACCAAACCAAAGGTTACTGCAAGCAGTGATGTTAGCCACTATCCCACCAAATTGATCCTCTGTGACTTCGTGGTCGACATATGCTTGCTCCAATACTTTCAACAATACGTTCCTGTGAGCCTCCGAACTGAGGAGTAGGGACAGGATGGATATCTTCGAAGGAGTTTGTAATAGCTGGTCAACGATCTTATAATCGCTTTTCTTGATTATCTTCAAAATCTCATCCAGATTGGAATCTTCGATGGACTGGCCGGGACGGCTGGTATTTTCAACAACAGGAGGGATTGACAATGGAGTAGTCTTATCAGCAGGAATCACAACTGGCACATCATCTTTCTTTTGAAACAAGAGGGGTCGGACCTTGCCGCTTCTCAAAGCCGTCACTTCGGCGATACTGCCCACTGTGCTCGGAGACACCAAAGGTACCTCCTTCCCGTTTTCCAACATAGTCGCGCTGTACTTGTACGGGACGGCTTTTGCAGAGGTATATGGCACTGGCCCTGGTAGCCGTATCACTAGAGGCTTAACGTCTTCCCTGGCAGACACATTCTTGACAGGAGTATCGTGGAAAATCGGCACTATCATACAAATATCACTGGTAGTCAGGTAGTTGTCGTCCATCAAGCTTTGGATATCAGTCTGGACTATGCTGCAACCCATAGGGTTCTGAAGACATTCACGGCAAGCAACGTGGTCGTGGCTAAACAAGGAAGCTTGGCACAACTTGATATGTAGCGGTACTAGAGGAGTCGCAACATTACGGACATTGAGACGAGGGATTTCTTCGCACACTTCAATCATATTCACGGCGGCATGGTTGGGGAGCGGATTGTCGAGCACATGTGGGACATTGTTTTCAAAAGATAGCTTTCCCTGGTCGATCAACTTCTTCACAATATATTTCAGAGCGTAGCAACCTTCTACATCATGACCTAGGGCGCCTTGGTGGAAATCACATCTGAGATCGGAGCGGAACCTGGGAGGCAATGGGTTCGGTGGAGGTTTGCCGGGTCTAGTGGTGCAATACCCCTTATGTAACAGAGTTGGGAGTAGTTCAACGTACGCCATCGGTATCGGCGGGAAAGATGGTCTAGTTTGAGGGCCTTGTTGTTGTTGTTGCGGTTGTTGTTGAGCCAGTGGTTGTTGCTGCATTTGTTGGGTGATGGCATTGACAGGGACCTGAGGCTGGCCCGGTAGTGGAGGGTATTGATGGTAGAACGGCGGATAGAACGGATGCTGGGCATACTGTAGGTACTGGTACGGTTGAGGCAGTTGTGTAGTATTGACAGGAGTGGCAGTGGCAGATTGATTGGTTCCGGCAGACACCATTCCAACTTCTGATTCCTTTTTCTTATGGTGACCATTGCCGTACTTCTTTGGTGCATTCGAGGACTCACCTTTCTCAAACACGATAATCCCCTCTCGGACAGCTTCCTCTAAGCGGGTCCCCATAGTGACCATCTCAGAGAAGTTGCTTGGGGCAGCAATAATAATTCTTTCAAGATAATCTTTCTTCAGGGTTTTCAAGAATGTTTGAGTCATTTCTTCCTCGTCCAAAACGGGAGTGATACGGGCAGCTGCCCCTCTCCACCTCTGTGCATATTCGCGAAAGCTTTCGTCCTTTTTCTGAGAAAGAGACCGGAGGAATTCCCTATTCGGCTTGAGCCTAGTGTTGAATCCATAGTGGCTCTTAAAGGCAGCAGCCAGATCATCAAAAGTGCGAATATCATCCTTGCTCAAACCGGTATACCACTCCGCGGCATCTTCCATTAGGCTGTCCTGGAAGCAATGGATCATAAGTGAGTCATTGTCTGCATGGTTAGCCATCTTCCGGACGTACTTGATGATATGGTTCTGGGGGCAGGTCAGCCCATTGTAGCGGTCAAATTCCGGGACTTTGAACTTCTTGGGGATATCCACCCTCGGCACTAACCAAAGATCGTGGGTTCTGACGAGGTCACTGCTCCCGCGGTTGGCCTTGATCTCGCGACGGAGCTCTCTGGCAAGCTCCTCCATTCTTTCCTCCATAGTTCCCAATATAGGAGTCTTTCCACGGTAATCATTAGCATTGGTGCCCTGAGGCGTAGAGTGCACAATCGGATCGGTGAAGACCGTCGACTGAGGCAGAGTAGTGTGGAGAGAGGCGTGCCCTGAGACGGGGATTTGGTTACCATTGGCAGCACTAGAAGCACCTGCTGTGGGATCAGGAGCAAAGAAAGATGGGAGTCCGTATGGGTATCCCCTTGGCATGGCAAAGCGGTTATCGAGAGATGATGTTGGAATTGCCTCAGTGGTCTCTGGAGTAGACGAGGCTGGTTGTTCTTGAGCGGCTATCAGAGCAGTCATGGCGTCGAGAGCTTTAGCTAACTCTTCTCTCACAGAAGCTAATTCAGTACGGAGTTGTGCATTTTCTTCTTCCATAGCTACTTGATTCCTCCTTCTGTATTGTCTAGTCTGATGTACTCTGGTAGGTTGATCGGTCCTTCGAGCACGAGCCACTTTTCACACTGCGGCAGAAGAACCAGGAGGCAATGAGCACTTGGAAGTTTTTTTGTGACCGATGAATGATGCATATGATGCATGATATGTGCAAATGCAGATGCAAAAATGACTCTTTTTATTACCAAAGGTTTTTTTAGACAAATTAGAATTATTTGCAAACATTATTGGACTAACGAATTATTCAAAGCAAGTTGTTTTGATACATTGAGCCAAGGGAGCAGGCTTCTGAAACATAAGCTGAACAGGCAACATAACCAAAAGTAATCCTATCATCCAGAACTAAGGAGTGACTGGGTAGTATTCGGAATCCGAGTCCGAAGCTGAACCGCAATAACTGGCAAAGAAATCTCGACGACCTCTGACTCTCCTGGAGTCTCTCCTCAACAGATCATCCTTCTCCTCAAGCTCCTTCCTAACTCTGGCTAGTTCCTTCTTCAGCATCCGGTTCTCGTGATCCTTCTGCTCGTCTCTGCCATCCAAAGTCATGATCAAGTTCTCAGCCTCACTGTAACGGGCTTTCCATGCTCGCTTCTCCTCACTCTCCATAGCTAGATGCTCCTGATACATCTCATGAGTCGCGGGAAGCAACGGTAAAGGTCTAGACGGAGTAGATGCAGATACATGCCTCATAGCAGGGTAAGGCATGCCAATCTCTTCGGCTCGATCTATCACCCACTGCGTATAGGCTTCATGAGCAATACCGGATCTCACACCCAAGTGTTTCACATCCTTCCTACGAATCTTAGACCAAGCATCTGTAAAAGCTTTCCTTTGCCCGGTGGGAGCATTGGAATAGTAAAAGAACTCCTGGGATGTAGCAAGATTGATGGGCTTTGCTCTCATAGGGAAACCAAACTGTCTCATGGCTAACTCGGGATTGTAGTTGATTCCTCCCCGGGTACCGAGAAGAGGTACATTGAGGAAATCCCCACAACCAGTGATAATCTCCTTGACTCGAGCTGCTGGAGTGATCCAAACCACCTCATCGGGAGTAAGAGCCATAATCCGCTGCGAATAAGACCAATTCTCTGTGTTGGCATGGAAAGAACTCGGGAGGTGAGAAATAAACCACCTATATAGAAGAGGTATGCAGCAAAGTATAAATCCACGGCCCTTGAGGGTCCGATCATGGATGGCGTGGTATGTGTCAGCTAACAAAGTAGGAACCGGGTTCCTGGAATGGAAGATCTCAATAGCATTCATGTCCACAAAGTTGTCGAGATTCGGAAAAAGAACGAGCCCATAGATGAGTAGTGCAAGAATAGCCTCAAGAGTGTCCTGACAAGTAGATCCGAGATTAGCCCGCTCAAGTAAGTACTTCGAAGTAAAACCCTGGATGTGAGACTTGGTGATGAGATTCTTAGACACATCAGAAGTCTTGAGATAAAGATCCTTAGCAATCACCAAAGGAGTAAGAGAAGATCCTGGGCCTGTGAAGGGTACCCTCTCGGCTATAGGTAAACCCAATAAGCAAGAATAAGCCTCGAGTGTAGGAACCAACTGAAAATCCGAGAAAGTGAAGCAACGGAAAACCGGGTCATAGAATTGCACCAGAGTGTGCACCAGCTTCTCTTCCACATTAGTCCGGAGAATACCAAGCAAACCACCGTATCGGAGACGAAACCCAGTCGGATTCTTTACCTTAAGTGCCAACTCCCTTAGGCTAGCCAAATCGAGTTCTTTGAATTTGTAAGACTTAGTCCTCTTCATACCTGATTATATTTGCAAATAATTTTAGTTCGTCTATACCATTTGATAAATGCATGTAAAAAGGTTTATGCATGAATGCATGTATGCATGGTTTTGCTTAACAAAGAAAGCACGGTGGGCTAAAGTAACAAGTGGACACGGTGTCCGGTGAAACTAAGGCTTTGATAGTAGTAACCAAGGTTCTATAAAGTTCCCAAACCACAACCTCTCTTGCGTATATCATGGTAGTACAAAGCAACGTTTGTCCATGATTATTCGTAAGAAGGTTTAGTTTGGGTGTAGTATCGCGTGACGACTAAACTTCGAGGCAACACTCGGTTTAGCCACCGCACTACGTCCTAAGAAAGGCCAAAGATGGGTTTGGTAACTACGGTCCATAGCCTTCATCGGTCAATTGGAAGTAAAGTGCCTAAGCATGACAACACACGCCGACAACATCACCTCCAAAATGCCTCAGCTATGTGAGATTGATCGCGTAATCCAATGCACGAGGCAACCCCCGGAATGGATTGTCGACTATATCTCTTCCTAATCTTAGGTTCACTCAGCCCGGGTATAGGGCTTTTGATATTCTCACCCCACACGTACATAAGAAAATTTTACATGTAACAATAAAGCAAAGCATAAACATAAAGCACGTAAAACTAGGTGTAGCCCCAACTAGTCCCCAGTGGAGTCGCCATTTCTGTTATCGCGATTTTCGGGTGTCAAATCATTAATTAGATTTGAACCTTTCAATCATTGATATCTCTATTTTTTTTTGGGGAAAGGTAAAATCGAGAGAAAACCTTAGAAATCCTGAGTTCGGGGCTTATTTCACTACGGGAAGGTGTTAGGCACCCGCAATGACTATAGTATCCTATAGGAACCGTTTTACTAGTCTTATGTATACGCTTTGCTTTTATTGCTACTTGTAAAAAGGGATTGATTTTAAGAATGGGAGAAAGAAGATTTTGAGTGTTGTTTTTTATTGGACTTGGAGAGATATTGAGTCTCTTGCCTACATACCCTTTTAAGGGATCAAAATTCCATGTAGTTCTCTTCCAAAATATTTTTGTGGGTTGGTTCAATTTTAATTTTGAAAATGGTTTTGAAGAAAAAGGATGAGAGGCCGTAAAGGCATGAGATTTGGAAACAAGTGAGGTTAGTCCAATTTATTTACAAAAACGGTTAAAGTTGAGAATTAGTGTTCATTTGGATTTTTGATTAAGAAAACAAAGGAAAATTATGGAGTTTTGACTCCAACATTATTGTGATAATATTTGAGTGAAGAGTTAGTTTTTTGAGAAAGAAAGCATGAGTTTTTTCCTAAGTGTCACGCTTCCTAAACATACATCTAGCGGTAAACATACAACGTGTGTGCGTGTCGGTGCTTGTGTCGGTGTACATCATTATAGTCCATATTCCTTTACATCGGGTCCTAATTTACATTCTATGGTCTTGCATGAAATTAAAGAAAAGTAAACTAACCTAAACATTGAGAAATTGAATGGAACCTAAACTTAGAGAATGGGGATGAATTGGAGCTTTCAAAAGGTATGAAACACAAAATGGTTAGTGAAGCAATATGCAATGATAATGAAATGTTAGGCAACAAGAACAACAAAATATGGAGGGATGTGAAGAAAAAATGCATGCTAACTAATCATGACTTATGAAACAAGAAATTAAAAGCTAAACTTTGCAAAATTAGGAAACTAGCACCTAAACTTGCAAGATAAAAGCTAACCTATTAACAAGATTGAAAGTATTGCAAAATCGTGAACAAAGATCAAACTTGCCAAAAATAGAACACATTGCAAGAATTGTGAACAAAATCGACTAACACAATTGAACATATCGCAAAATTGTAAGCAAAATCAATTGACTAACACAATTAAGCATATTGCAAAAATTGTAAGCAAAATCAATTAACTAACACAATTAAACATATTGCAAAAATTGTAAGCAAAATCAATTAACTAACACAATTAAACATATTGCAAAAATTGTAAGCAAAATCAATTAACTAACACAATTGAATGAATTAGCACAACATCAGGGGTAAACTTATAAAATTAAGTGCCAAACATCAACGTCACATGACAAGTTTCGGATCAAACATTGCACAAGAAAATTCACGCGAAAACGCACAAAATATACGAATCAAGAAAAGAAATTGACACATATTATTTCCATCAGTTTTGAACATGTGAAAATATCACTAATCAGCCAAAAACATATCAAGAATACATAGTAAATTTTTTTGGAATTTTCACAAGAAAAAAGTAGTGCACAGAGGTTCAGATAGCAAAGAAAAAAGGTGCAATTAGCAACAAAATTTCAAGAAATCACAAAAAGCTCAGGGCCCATAGTCACAAAACCCAAACCCCACGGATCTGATGGATCCGGATCAAGCTAACGCTCTAGGAGCGTTGGATTGATCCAGATCCATCAGGATCTTGATCCAACGCTCACAACTAAGGGGAAGTGGACCGGGTATGGAGCGACCCGGTCCAGAAGCTTATATAAAAGCGCTGGGAACCCGGTTCCCTTCATTTCCTTGGATCATTTCTCTTTCTTCTTCTTCTCTCTTGCGCCGTTCTCTCATCTCACACACCCCAAACCCTAATTTCTTGAATCTTGTTCAGACCTTGCTAATCCATGGCTTAAACCGTTCCTACTCTCAACCTAAACATGAATCCATCAAGAACGAACGGTTTTAGCCGTCGAAACGGCGTAAACCTTCGTGCTTGATACCGGTTCAAACTGTTCGGATCTTTCGTGTTTTTTGGATGAAAACGTTGTAAAACGATGAGGAAATGATTCGATCCACACTCGTTGTGGATTCTGAAGCTTTCCTCTGATTTTTCAAACTCTTTTGAGTTAGGGTAAAGGTTTTGGGTCCGAACAGCTCGAATTGGTTATGGATTCATACGGTTCTGGACTTGTGATGATTCTTAGTGAAATGAGATAGAGCTTGAGTATTACCTGAGTCTTGCTTGGGGATTTGAACCGTTTCTTTCGATCCTTGGTTCTGAATCTTCACTGGTAAGGCAATTTCGCTCTTTTCTTCTTCTGGTTCGAACCGGTGAAAACCCTCACTTCTTCTCCTCTTTCTTCTTCTCTGATCTGCCTGTTATCACGCTCGTAGCGCGCTGCTTCCAGTGGCGTGCTCGCGTAGAATTGCAGGCTCAACAACTCAGTGATGAAGGTTCATGCGAATCTCTGAGAGTTGCTTGAATTTGCGTGGATTCGAACCCTATTTGATGCTGATGATCGGATTCAATGGCGAATTTGCTGTTTTTGGTGTGAAATTGATCTGAATTGGTGTTGAATTCGAGCTAGGGTTTGTGTGTTCTTGAGCTTTTCTGTGAGTTTGTTGGATTTGATCCGTAACTGCCAAGAGAGAGAAGATGAATTCTGTTTGTGTGATGTGGCATGTGATTTGTGGATTCTGATTCTGACTTGTACAGTGGTGGCCTTTTATAGGCTGCCATGTGTGTACCTGATCCAATGAGCTTGTGACATGTGGACTTTCCTGCTTGTGTGGCATCCCTGGGACAGAACTGCAAAAAAAAAGACTAAAATGCAATTTTGGAAAATTTGGGACTGAAATGCAATTTATAAGAATTTGGACCTCTGAAATTAAAACTGAATTGGACTGTTTTTAAAAATTGGAATTGGACACTTTTGCAATGAAATGTAAAATTTTGGACTAAATTGCAATTAAAATAAAATTTGGACTAAACTGCAAAAAGTAAAAATAAAATTGGTAAAAAATGTAATTTGGAAAAACGTAAAGTGAAACATTTAAAAATGACAAAACGGACTAAAATGAACAAATTATCGAAATGAGGTATTTCAAAATACCTCTCTGCCCAAAATTTATTTGATGTGAAAAGACCAAAATGCCCCTGGGGGCTAAAATGACTCAGACTGACTCAGATGCAGAACTAAGACGATTTTGTGCAAAATTTGACAAATGATTCATGCAAACATATTGAAAAGACTCAGGGACAAATTGCAAGGACTAAAATGGGTTCCTTTGTAGGAAATGACCAAAATACCCTTTTGTATGATTTTATGCAAAAATTAAAAGACAGAAACGGTAACGTATGCAGCTGAAGCACAGTGGTAAATTGCAGAGTAATACACAGTAAATCGAAAAAGTATTAGGGTTAGAAAGAAAATTTAAACGAGTATTTTTAGGTCCAAAATGAGGGTATGACAGGTGGTATGTTAAGTTTTTCACTCTCTACTACAACTTTCTCATTGTTTGGTTTTTCACTCTCTACCCATACCTCAGTTGTCTTGGTTTTCACAATGGGTTCCTCTAATTGCTTATCATCCCTAAGTGTAATAGCATTTATCGGGCCTTTGTGGTTGGTTTCAGTTTGACTCGGGAAGACTCTAGAGGGTTGCAAGGAAGAGGTTACTTGATGGGCTACTTGGGAGATTTTAGTCTCTAGCATTTGTTGTGAGTACAAAATAGAATCTAATTTTGATGAAAGCTTAACAAGAGAATCAGTCAAAAATCCAGTTTGAATATCAAGCTCTTGGAGCTGCTTGGATTGATTTATAAAAAAAGTTTCTAACAAAAGTTTCAAGCTGGATTTTTGAGGGATTCTTTGGTTGTTTGCAAAATCAGTTAGAGAGTCATTCAAAATTCCAGCTTTGATTTTAAATTCTAGGTTGTGCCTAGCATTATCTAATTCAAGATTTTCTATCAAAATCTCCAAGTCGGATTTTTGAGGGACTCTTTGATTGTTTGCAAAACTAGGTGGTGTTGTTTGTTGTCCAAAAAGATTTTGAGGGTTTTGAATAAAAAACTTTTGATTGTTCCTAAACCCTTGATTAAATTGAGCATAGTTTACTTGCTCAGGACTTCTAACAACACTACCTAGTTGGCATTCAACATCAGTATAACCAAATATTTCATAAACATTACCTGCAGGTGGTAAAACGGGGGAGGAAGTCCATTGATAATAGTTTTGAGCCAAACCTGTAAAAAAAAAATGGTAAAGGTAGAAAATAAAAAAAGAAAAGGAATAACTATATATATATATATATATATTTAATGTAGAAAAAATAAAAATAGAAAGAATAAAAGAAAAAGAAAAAGAAATATTATATATATATATATATATATATATATATATATATATATATACGTTTTTTTTCTTTTTTCTAATCACCATAAAAAAAAATTAATTAAATTGTAATAACTCCCCGGCAGCGGCGCCAAAAACTTGATGAGCAAAACCGCAAGTGCACGGTTCTACCGATGTAGTAATAAAAGATATCGTTCCAACAGGGAGTTATGAATTTAATTAACTTTCAATAATGATTAGAAAAGAGTTTTGAAATATAAAGTTTGACTAATTAATAAAAAGTAAATAATAAAAATAAAAGAGAGCCTTGAGATTAATGGTTCATCATAATGACAAACCCTTCACAAACCGAAGCTTTAACCCTAGAACCTTATGTTAAACTTAGTTTCTTATGACCGGTTTCCCTGTAGCCCCTTACTTTTTCTCTCGGTCCAGTAAGAGTTTACTTCTAGCAATCAAACCTATTTCACTGATTTGATTACTAGAAGATGCATTAAGGCCGTGAAACTACTTCGTCCCAAGATTGTAAAGACTATTTCACTGCCTTTACGATCTCTGTCTAATATTCACTTGTTCCAATATCAAGACTCTGCTTTCGCTTTATGAATTGATATTTGGGATGATGGATTAATAATTATCAAACCCTCAACTTTCGCGTCCACAGTTTGATAATGATTAATTCATGTTAAAACGGTGAATTTAGATTAGGAACTAAGTTTACATAAGATTTAAGGAGAAAGCTTGGTTTGCTTTGGATTATGTCATTAGACTATCCAACAATCCCAAGACAGAAGAAGTCTACTCACTAACGTTCATTGTAGACATAAAAATAAAGGTGAACTTTTATTCAAAGAAACAATTGTCACTTATTATTTTAGAGAACAAAAGATGAATATTTGTGATGGCTAGCTACTCTATTTATAGTTTACATTCGACTTAAAATCTAAGCAACTATAGCACTAGAATGTTCCACAAGAAACTAATAGGTAGCTTGTCTGGAAAGCAAAAGCAGCAAAAAGACTAAAGTGGGGCGCGCCTCTTTGTATATATTTGTACAAGATCTTCAAATTCTTTGCACAGAATATTTTTGTATGAGATATTCATATTTTTGTCCTCAATCCTTGCACCAGATATTTATGTATAAGATCTTTTATATTTTTGGCATGAATCAGCTCCAATTCTCCTTTCTTTTGCTCCAAGACTCCATCTTTAGAATATTTGTTCCTGAAATATAATAATATGCAATTGAAGTAAAATTGCTCTAAAAAGAAATAATATTTAAATAAAATAAACTTAAATCTAAATAAAACTAAACTAAATATTATATTAAAAACAACTAAATATTGACTCATCAATATGCAAGATAATGATCTAATGATATGAACACCCTGATATGGAGAACAAAATATAACACATAATATAAATTTGATATTAAGTTGCAAAATAGCATATCCAAAAGAAGACTTAAGTTACAACCAACCATGTTTGAATACTAATAGGTTATGAAATAACACATAACTTAAACTAATGTGTTCCAAATGTTCCAAAATAACACATAACATCAAATGTCAATACTTAACTATTACAACCCAAAATAAAATGCCAACAAAAGAGTACTTATATTGCATTACAACCCATAATATAGAATAAGTCTCCACAGGCATATCAAATAGGTTGCACTACTTCTTGTTTACTGGTTGTTGTGTTCTAAGAGGCTCCATTTCATCAGTCTTTCTCTTCACACCAATGTTCCTGCACTTCTTAGGCACCATGAGTATGTTTCCTCCCACTATCTGTGGTTTTACAACAGAGTTGCTTTGCACAGAGGTTCTCACAATTTTCTTTCTTATAGTTTTGGTGACAATGTTACTTGCAGCTGGCACAGTGTTGCTTGTAGTTGGGACATTGTTGCTTGCAACTGGTGTGTTGATAACAGTTTCAAACTAGTTGATGGTGGTCCAGATGTGGTTGCAGTATGTGGTCTACTAGTGGTTGCAGGTGGTGCCACTACAAAAAAGCGCGCCTAATGGCGGCGGTTTTTAGCATAATTTGCGGCGGTTTTTAACCTCCGCGAGTCATTTTGTGGGATTTTTCAAAACCCCCGCTTATACTAATCCCACAAATTATCTGCGGGGGTTTTTCTCAACCGCTGGTATTCGTAAAAAAAACCTCCGCAATATAAGTGTTTAATTTGCGGGAGTTTTTAACCTCCTTAGATATATTGTTAGTAATTTTTTTTTTATTTCGTTTTTGTTTGTTTTGTGGGGGTTTTTAACCTCCTCTAATACAGTGATGATATAAATTTAATTTATTTTATCATTTTTTCCTGTATCTAATCTAAGTTGTTTTTAATTGCAATTTAAAGGTATTGTAAGATTTAATTTTTTGATTTTATCAATACACTGAACTCAAAAATAAATATCATCAATAACTTAAATATTGTAGTCTAAAATACCCATATATAATCTAATATCAATTGTGGCAATACAAAACATAATTAATAATAGCATAAAATATGTCTTCCTCTAAAAGGGATATATATCATCATAACAAAACAGAGAGTCATTATCTCTTGTTTTACCATTATATATTAAAATATGTCTTCCTCTAAAAGGAATATATATCATCATAACAAAACATAGAGTCAGTTTCTCTTCATCTACCATTAGATATAATGTTAAAAACATCAGATGTTGCTTCCACCACATGATCCTCTTGTGTTCAAAGGCGAATTAGGCTCACTTGGAAGATCTGTCGACTGAAATTAAAAAAGAAAACACTACGTTAGTTAAAATATTTGACGAAGCTTCCACATAATCACGGAAAAAAAAATTAAAACAAATTAAACACCACACTAAACTGATTGTGCTTTAAACCAAACTAAGAAAAACACTAAGCTAGCATAACAATGGTTATTGGCCTACAATTGCATCCGAAGTTCATAACAAGCAAAACTGTAATGATTTATTTAAACTTAAAATGCTATTTTCATCTATCATTTTCGACAGGAACTTATTAACTCTCTTCTCTAGAATTATCATAAATTAAAAAATAAAATAACAAGAGTTTCTTTGAAACATCATTGTACAATACAACAATCAGCTCCATTTATACCATTACAACTAAACAATCATCTAAAAGAAGCTAGCTACTTCATCAGGAATCCTTCAATCAGTTCACCTGATGTATTATTTAGTCAAAGAAAGGAAAAAAAAATCCTTCAATCAGTTCACATGATGTATTATTTAGTGAAAGAACAGAACTTACATTTGGACCAAAGAAGCTAGCTACTTCATCAGGAATCCTTCCTTCTTTCATTATAATGTAAGCTTTAAATGCTGATTCCAAGCTTGTAAACTTTGCTTTCCAATCGGTATCAGATGATGTAGAAGTAGCAGCTGAAATATTAGTCAATTTTGAAAGTCGAACTCCTTTATTTCTAAATGTATTAGAAGGAACTGCTCCCATACCCATGGAGCGCACTCTTCCTGAGTGCCCAGGCCCAAACACTCTTCCGATAACATCATCCGGAGAAATTTCAGATTCATCAACACTACTTTCAGTCAAACCCGTTTTAATTTGTTCCTGTTAGTATGCAAACGATCACCAACTCAAAAACATGCATAAACTAGATATACAACCATTCATAAACCAATAGTTTATTCCAATTTAACTTACAATAGTAGCCATTGCTGCATCGTTTGCAGAGGACTCTTTATCTGGTGGATGGATTTCAAGGTACACTTCTCCACGATTTGGTTTTCGTCCCATTTCCAAAAACTATAATAGAAAGATGTCAGAATAAATAGTAAATTGTAATAAATAGCAAAACATATGAAGTTAATTACTAAAACTACCATCTCATGTCTTTTTCTCGAAAGAGCTTTAGAACCACCCCTATGAGGAATCACTTGCTTGCGTCGATTTTCTTCATTTTTTTTACAACGTGCCTATTAAAAAACAAATACAAATTCATTTATTAATCATATAATCCACAGCAATCAATGTGTCAAAGTGATCCAATTTTACCTGTGTTTCTAGTTTCAAACGATAGTTCACAAAATGAGCCCATTGAATTCGGTCTACACCATCAGGAACGCTGCTTATAAGTTCAGCCCTGGTTTTGGATTTATCATATATTTCTTTCCACAAAGATTGTCTATGCGCAACCCACTTCTTTGAAATGTTAAGATTGCAATATCTCTTTGCTAGGTCTTCAGTGGTCAAAAATTGGAATCGAGGCTTCAAAAAAGATATAACAATCACATTTTAAGCATTTGAATGATTATTTTAGATTAATATATAAATGAAAATCCATAAATGAATAGTAATACCTTTAAGTCCGTTGCAAAGCAATTATCCTTGTATGCTTTTGGCATGCCCGTTTCTCCATTCCACCTTTCAAAATTAATCGGAAATAATTGGTGATTTGTTGCTAAAATTCCACAATATCCTGCAAGCAAGGCTTGTGCTTCACCATATGGAGTATTTTGTTCATCAAATGGGACAATCACACGTTCTCCAATAGGTAAGTTAACGACATCCCAAATCTTGAGTTTTATCCTTTTAGTAGCTCCTTGTGGGTCTTTTGCAATAAATACAAACACAAAAAGCTTCAGCAAAGTTACAACAGACACACACACAACAACTCTAAGATCTTTCATTTATATCTTTCAATTCATCAGATAAACAGACCCATAATTTTGAAAATAATGTACTAAAAGACATCATAACTTAAAACAAAAATTTGATTACTTCAGAAGATGTTAATTAATCTGTGTATAAAAGCCTTATAGGGATAGTAAAGAGAGGAGAAGCTACGCTTCTAAGGAAAAAATCAGATATTACTTTAAGCCTGCAATATGTACTTCTAGACAATGTATAAAATCTGATAGTATGATGATATCTAAAAAAATTTCATGCTAGAAGATCAGCAGCTTCATCCTTAAAATTAAATTTAAAAAATTGTAAGTGCATTGAAACCCCTTTAACTACCGGTGACAAAACGCAGCCAGGTTCTCTATCCATTGTCTGACCTTGCATGACCCCTTTAAATTTGCATGACCTTGTATTATTAATAAAATACAATGCATATACCTATTGCATCAACAGTCCAATGTGACGGAGACTCGCGCCCAACATGTTGCCTAGGTCTTTGAGATTGTTGTGGAATTTCATCGTGTGAGGACGAATCTACCGGTGATGAAACATTCGTTCTAGAATATGATGAGCCTTCAATTGGTGAAGAGTTAATTGGAGCTTGAGGTAAAGAATTGGATGAACTTGGAGCTTGAGTTAAAGAGTTGGCTGGAGTTGTATTTTGAGGTAATGAATGGGCTACAGTTGGAGCTTGAGTTAAAGAATTTGCTGAAGTTGGATCTTGAGGTAAAGAATTTGCTGAAGTTGGAGCTTGAGATGTTGATTCTGTTGGAATTGTGAAACGCTTTCTCTTTGCCATGTCTGCATATTCATAAAAATGAGAAAACATATAGGTGAAATACAAAATGAACTATATTATGGCAAAGTAATAAACTATATTTAACAACTATTTACCTCAAAATAAAAAACAAAAAATTATGAAAAAATTATCTACTATTATATGTGGGTATATTATTCTAAATCATCAACCACATCATCCATGGCCAATTCTACATACTCATCATCAATGTTATTGAAATGCTCAAGTACTTGCACTTGATTTGGGACATTTTCATAAACTTCCTTGTCTATTTCTTCCCCCATTTCATACAAATCCCTTGGCTTTAAATGCACAGCAACACTCCATCCTTCATTAACCACATCTTGTACATAATATACCATTTGTGCTTGAGATGCCTCAATGTAGGGATCATGTTCTTCACGATCTCCAATATGAATCAATCTATCAAAATTTACACAGTTAAAATTCCAATTATCCTTTTTATAGCCTCTATCTCGTGTCGTATCTGCCCATTTGCATTTGAAAAGAGTAACCTTGAAATGACCATAGAAGTTAATCTCAATGATGTCTTCCAACTTTCCATAATAAGGCAAATCTGCTTGTCTTAAGTTCCCATCAACACTACTTTAAACACAAGATGTGTTGGATGTCAAAAAAACTCCACTGTTCTGTGTTTTCAATCCCTCTTCTCGAGCTAAAGTTCGAAATTTGAACCCATTAATGTTGTAACCAGTAAATCTCCTTGCTTTGTCCATAGGGCCACGTGCTAAAAATTGTAGATCAGACGACATTGTAGCGAGTGTTTCTGGATTCAAAAGCTAGATTAAACCAATTGTATCAGTCAACAAAATAATTTGAAGTCCATGAAATGATCACAGTCAAACATGAAATATAGTAATATAAATATCCATTCATCACTTACCAATCTTTGAAACCAATGAACAAACTCTTTGGATACTCTTTTTTCTATCTCTGTAGCTGATGGCCTTCTTGACCTTGAACTTCGCTTGATAAATTGTCTAAATTCACTACATCAGTTAAGGACATTGTAATCAATACATGTGACTTCTATATTTAAAATAGTCCAACATAAACTTCATTTAAGTTACTCACTCAACATACGGTGTCACTATTGCACAATTTAGAAGAACATATCGATGGACTTGTTGTTTTTGCATTTGAGTTAATGTGAACATTGAGGAAGCTCCTACTGGTTTACCAAGTTGAGGGAAGATGGAGGATGCAAATGAAGGATCATTCTCATTTGACTCATCACAAACACGTCTCGGTCTATTGAATCGTGTCTCTATATCATCGTCCATGTATCTCGAACAAAACGTGAGAGCCTCTTCTGCACGGTAGCCTTCAGCAATAGAACCTTCTGGTTGGGCCTTGTTACGTACAAAGTGTTTAAAATGACCTAATTCCCTATAAATATTGTAAAGAATTAGCTTCTGCAAGATTGATACATAAAACTTGATACTTGAAATTGAAAATGTAATATGTTTACCTCTCTACAGGATACATGTGCCGATAATGCACTGGACCACCAAGTTTTGCCTCTTCTATTAAATGAACTGTTAGATGAACCATAACTGTGAAGAATGATGGAGGGAACAACATTTCCAAGTGACAGAGTGTAATGACAACACGATCTTGGAGATTTTGAAGGTCAGAAAGATTCAAAGTTTTCCCGCAAAGTTCTCTAAAAAACGAACAAAACTCCACCAAGACTGTTGTAACATGGTTTGGTAATAAATTGCGAACGGCTATAGGAAGAAATTGTTCCATAATAACATGATTATCATGACTTTTCAAACCAAATATCTTCTGTTGGTTCTCATCAACACATCTAGAAATGTTACTTGAGTAGCCATCTGGAACTTTAACATTTTTCAAAGTGTTGAGAAACAACCGTTTGGTATGACGTGTTAGTGAAAACACAGCAAGGCGGTATTTCCCCTTCTCGTCAGGCCAAAGATCGCGTCTTATACCCATTTTTTGCAAATCTTTTCGAGCATTGAGATTGTCTTTTGATTTAGACTTGTCATGGAGCAAAGTATACAAGACATTGTCACATACATTCTTTTCAATATGCATAAAATCTAGACTATGACGCAACAAATTAATCTCCCAATACGGAAGTTCAAAGAATATACTTCTTTTATTCCATTGCCTAGGAGGCTCTTTTTTAGATCTCTTTCTTTTACGATTCACCATATCTGCACTCCCAGATGCTTCAAATTGCTTTGCTATTTGAATTAAAATTTCAGATCCAGATTTTGTTGATGGTGGATCACGTTCCTCTGTCTTCCCATCAAAGCGAGCACAATTCAGTCTAAATCTATGATTCCTTGGCAGAAAACGACGATGACCCATAAAACAAAACTTGCTACTATCATGGAGACGACAAGATTTCGCATCCAAGTTACAAGTTGGGCAAGCCAAGCCTGTATGTGTGTTCCAACCAGACAAATTACCTAGACCAGGAAAGTCACTAATTGTCCACATAAGAGCTGCCCGCATTCTAAAACTTTCATTTGCTGATGCATCAAATGTTACCACACCATCAGTCCATAATTCCTTTAATTCATTCACAAGGGGTTGTAAGTAAACATCATTTTTATTTCCGGTCGCCGTCGGACCAGGAATGATCATAGATAAGATAAAGGAAGTGTGTTTCATACACATCCAAGGAGGAAGATTATATGGAACCAAAAACACTGGCCAAACGGTATATTTACTACTCATGGTCCCAAAAGGGTTAAAACCATCACTAGAGAGGCCCAACCGAACATTTCGATGATCAGAGGCAAATTCAGGATGCATCAAATCGAATGTCTTCCATGCCTCACCATCCCTCGGATGCCTCAATAGCCCATCCTTGTTAGTGTCTGAAGCATGCCATCTCATATGCTCTGCAGTTTTACAACCCATGAACAATCTCTGCAGCCTTGGCTTTAGTGGAAAGTAACGTAGCACCTTTGCAGCTTGCTTCTTCCTCTTCTTCTCAGGATTCCAACGAGATGTTCCACAATACTTGCATTCTTGCAAATTCTTTTCATCGTCTCCCAAATATAACATACAGTCATTTGGGCATGCGTCTATCTTGGTATAAGTAAGACCGAGTTTTTTGATGGTTTTCTTTGCCTCGTAAAATGAATGAGGTAACTTCGCTTGTTGAAATGCGTCTCTCAACAACTCTAATATCATAGTCATTGCTTTGTCACTTAATCGACACAAGACCTTTATATGATATAATTTGACTATGAATTCAAGTTTTGTGAAATTGCTTCCTTCTTGCAATATCTGATTTCCATCATTGAGAAACTCACGAAAATCACTACAATGACCCCTCGTCCCTTCATTTAATATTTCATCTGTGGCTACCGGGTCTGGTTCATCTAAACTAGCAGCATCTTGCCTATAGTTACCAAATGCATCATTGAGCATTGTTTCCATCGGATTTTCCGGATGAAATGTCTCTCGCACAGAGTCTTCATTTCTCGATGACTCTGGAACTTTTCTCTCCCCATGAAGGGTCCATATGAGATAGTTTTTAGGGAATGGTTTGCATAGTAAGTGATCCCTAACTACATCTCTAATCTGCGGTTTCGTAAACCTGCAGTTGGGGCATGGACATTGTATTCTATTTCCAACAGCCACATTCGTAAAAGCGAAATCTAGGAATTTTTCTAATCCAACTCTGTATTCAAGTGTATTATGTAGCTTAGCAATCCAAGATTTATCCATAGTCATAATGCCTAAACATGTTTGCAATGATAATTCATAAAATCAAACTTCATACATTCAAATACAAGTAACGTGGGTAAAACAAATATTTATTTACTGTAGCAGATAATGTATTGAACTGATACTGTATTGGGATTTGAACTGATTTTTGTGAGTTTAAAAAATGACCAAACCACATGTTCCTTTTATTATCACTACTCATTTATCTCTCTAAGAAAATCTGAGTTTTCTCTCCTCCCTCTATCTAACACACGGCTCTCACTCTCACTCACCCAAACTCCATTAAACCTCACTCAAATTACCATGAATTTAACATGCAAGCTCATTTTTAGATTACCCATGAAATTTTAGCCTAGAACCAAGTTCCAAATCCTTCTTTCCTTTCCATTTATGTCTAGGCTGAACCACTTCGATCCTTTTGTACTTGTACGTGTGGCTTTTTGGATGCTAGGAACAAGGAATTGAAGCGAGAAATCTAGGGGAGGATCGAAAGTTATGTTGGATGCATAAGTTAGTGTTAGAAGCATGAGGTAGCAAGAAAGTTTGAAGTTAGAAGCTTGGGTGTGAAAAAGTGGGGGTTTAAACTTGTGATTTTGGGTTTCTATTCATGAGTTTTGGCTGAGATTGATATGGAAGAAGCTGTTTGGTACATAAGCTGCTTTGCAGAAGTGCTTAACTGGAGAATAATCTGGTTTATAAAGCTGACAGAAACGTGTTTGTTGGATTTTTAGATTCTACATTCAATTCCCTTCAGTTTAGGCACAAACTTTGCACGATTCGAGTTAGAAACGGATTCGGAAAACGCATTTGAAGTTTGGTATTTTCTGCTGGATTTTGGTTACGGGTTTGGGACAGAGCTTCGCTAAAACGGTAAGAACTTTCTCTCTGAAGCTTGGAATCAAGTGATTTTAAATGCTATGGTTAGCTAACGAAATTCCGGACGTTTTGGTACCAGTTCCACTGTTTATGGTTCAGTATTGAATTCTGTTGACGATTTTGAAGTTGGAGACTGATGTAGCATTTTGTGTTGAACCATGAATACGAGTTGTTTTGTCGTGCCGAAGTTTGATTGCTCGGGAGTTCAAATGGAATTGTGTATAAGCTGCTCAGAGTGTTTGAGGTGAGTTCTTAGATAGAAAACCTACCCCTAATTGCTTAGTTTATAGCATGAAATTATGGTTTTGGTTTATTTATGAGTTAGGTGTTAAGCTTCCCCTTTTTGATTAAATCTGCCTATTTGTGTTGTTTAGTGCCATGAATCGAACTTACTATGTTTCCTATAATCTCTAATTAATATGCATGTGCTAAACTTTCTAGATACGTTTAGTATGGGTGTTACACTTATTATGGGAATTATAGGAAAAATGAAAACTTTGTTGATGGTTTGTAGAGTGGCGTTGTTTTCAGGTTCAATTTGACTAGCTAGAAACTGTGTCTGTCATTGATTTCCAGTTTAAAGTTCAATTTGATGCTAATACGTTTGTTTGCTTGGTTATCCAAATTGAAGTGCCGGCAAAAAACAAGGGACTTTTTTGCTGCTTGTAAGAAACCAAGAACTGGGAAGCCTTGCCAAATTAGGTTCTGCCACAAGTGCCTCTTGAACAGGTTTGGTTCACTTTTCTTATTTTTAATTTGTTTTTACTTTTAGAGCTAATGTATTTTATTTCAAGTACAAAGGTAGACTAATTTATTGTGTGTTCTTTATATGTCACCTTGATAATCATAATTTCGATTAAAAACATTAAAAGGAACGGCATGAGGGGGTGGGAATGCAATCCAGAATTTGAGGCAGTCAAACTCAAACTTTAAAAAAAACAAACATCTTAATACAATCATAGTTCTGGCTATTTAATCCTGACATTGAAATTTTCATGAAAACCTAATTTTTGTCAATCATAATTCAATACCCATCAATACTGAACTTCAAATTTAATTTCTATCTAAAAGGATTCAAGCCTAGAAGATAGTGTTGGAACAAAGGGTGTTTCACAAGTATACCACTTAAAGTTTTGATGATAACAAAGTATTAAAAAAATTATCAATTGGATATGCTAAACATTTATTCAAGTGTGCAGGACCATTATCAAAGTTGTATTTACAAAAAGTTCTAATTGAATAAATTAAAGAGCAAAGGAATTTGAAACTGAAGCTTGAAGAACATCTGACTGAAAAGCGCTCCTGGAAAATCAGAGTCAGAATGCGTCTGAAGAAAGAGCTTCTGAAGATGACGTCATCAGAAGCAAGTTCATCAGAGGCAGACTCATCAGAAGCAAATAGTCTCCAGAAGCAGATTCATCAGAAGCAAAGATTCTTCAGACACTGGAAAGCGTTGACAAAGGCAATGTACGAAAAGTACAACCACTATGCCTACGTTTGTCCCTGCAACCACCAACTCTGCACAGTGTCCTCTATACACGACAAGAATAACAGTAACTGTAGCAGAAACTTTTCCATATTTGATGGAATGGATTTGAATTTGATTTCATTGTACAAGCCTCAAATCAAGCAAAGGATCAAAGGTGTCAAATCAGCTTCGGTAAAGAAAGAGTGATGAGCTGTCAGTTTCTAACGTCTCTCAAGAAAGACATGAAGAAAAATATAACCATATACATACACGCGAATTGAGTTCTTCTCTCATATTCTAAGTCGCAAACACTGCTCATCAACAACTTAGATAATTCTTACAAAAGCTCACATTTTAGAATTTCTAAGTATCTAAGAAAACAGAGTCTGTTCTGTTTCGTTTTGTATTGTGGATACCTCTGATAGTATATCAAGTATTCAAAACTCTTTTCAATTCTCTGTAATTGTTTTTAAAGTCTCTTGCTTGTGTGCTTGAGCATCTGAAGTCTCTTTCTTGTGTGATTGAGCAAAGGAAGTCTCTTACTTGTGTGTTTGAGCAACTTGTAATTTGATATTACATTTTAGTGAAACTCTCCTTGGAAGTGCAAGGGGGACAGGACTACTTCCGGTTTGTGGAAGGAACCTGTATAAAATTGCTTGTGTCTTCTTTCTTTCTTGCATCTGTTATTCATTCCGCTGCTTAGACTCTGAACTCTGATCAGAGTTTGAACTCCATCAGACTCTGTATCCTGAGAACAGTGTTATTTTTTCGTAAGAAAGAAACGTTTTTGAAAACACAATTCAACCCCCCCCTTCTTGTGTTTTTCCCACCTTCAGTTGGTATCAGAGCTTCGGCTCTGTAGTTAGCACTTAACCGTGTTACAGTAAACGATCGGTGAAAAACATGTCTGGGGATGAAGCTTCTGCATCTGCATCTGGTTCTGGTGTTGGTTCTGGAGCTGCTGTGCATTATGACTACAACAACATCAACAAAAGTGAAAAATCTTCTAATCACAACAAACCACCTATGTTCAATGGTGATCCTGAAATGTTCTCTTGGTGGAAGACCAAGATGTACAGTCACATCATGGGAATGGATGAAGAGTTGTGGGATGTTCTTGAAGATGGTGTTGGTGATCTGAGGTTAGATGAAGAAGGAGCTGCTCTTGATAGGAAAGCTCACACTCCTGAGCAGAAAAAGCTTTATAAGAAACATCATACGATCAGAGGCATTCTTGTGGCTGCCTTGCCTCATAAAGAGTACTTAAAGATGAGTGACAAATCAACAGCAAAGGCTATGTTCACCTCATTGTGCTCACTTTATGAGGGTAACAAGAAAGTCAGAGAGGCCAAGGCTACTATGCTTGTTCATCAGTATGAGTTGTTCAGAATGAAGGAGGATGAAAACATTGAGACCATGTACTCAAGGTTTCAGACTCTTGTTTCTGGACTTCAGATTCTGAAGAAAAGCTACGTAACGTCTGATCATGTGAACAAGATTCTGAGAAGTTTACCTGCAAAGTGGAGACCAAAAGTGACAGCCATTGAGGAAGCTAAAGATTTAAACACTTTGAGTGTTGAGGATCTCATAAGCTCCTTGAAATGTCATGAAATAGGTCTTAATGAGCAAGAACCTGTCAAGAAGTCTAAGTCCATCGCACTAAAGTCCAGAAGCAAGTCAAGTAAGGCTCTGAAGGCTTTGGAGTCTGAAGAAGAATCTACATCTGAAGATTCTGATGAAGACTCTGAGATTGTTCAAGAGATGGCTATGCTCACCAACAGATTACAATACCTTGCTAAGAAGAACAAGAAGTTCATGAACAGAGGTAGTAATCACAAAAGTTCAAGAAAGGAAGATCAGAAAGGTTGCTTCAACTGTAAAAAGGTTGGACACTTCATTGCTGAATGTCCAGACTTGCAGAAAGAGAAATCCAAAGAAAAATCTAAGAAAGCATTCTTCAAGTCTAACAAATTCAAGAAGCAATTCAAGAAGAGCTTGATGGCAACTTGGGAAGATCTGGATAATGAGTCTGAGTCTGACAAAGATGATGCTGAAGATGAAGCTAAAATAGCTCTGGCTTTGGTAGCTACTGCTAATAACAAAGAAGAATCATCTGATGCTGAGTCAAGTACAGACTCTGAAACTGAAACTGAGGTATACTCTAAACTCACTAGATCTGAACTAATTGATTCTCTCAAAGAACTTCTTTGTCATTATGAAAACCAATCCACTGAGTTGAGGAGAGTTAAGCAACGATACATTAAGCTGCTGAAACTCCATGAATCAACTAAGACGGAAATGGAAGCTTTAAAACAAGAAAATTATGATTTGAAAACAATGACTAAGAAGGGTGATAATAAAATCATGACTGAGCAGGATGCTGCTCTTCAAGAATTTATTAACACAGGAATTGATAGAACCAAAGTTGCATCCATGATTTATAGCATAAATCAGAACAACAAAAAGGGAATTGGTTTCACAGGAGGAAACTCTAGTGAAGTAATTCTGAAACCTTGTTCTGATAAAGAAGGTCTGAAAACTCATTTTGTGTCTGAGTCTGAAAAGGCTTCTCATTCAAAATCTAAGTCTTCAAATTCAGAGGAATTGACTAAGTCAAAACCTAAGAGCTATAAGACAAAGGTCACGAATGACTCTAAATCAAAAGCTCCAGCATTACAGATTCTGAAAAGATCAGAACCCATCAAACAGGTTCTGAAGAAAACAGAGTCTGAAACTCAAAAGCCTAGATTTCAGAGAAAAGAAGCTATTTTTACTAAGTCACATTCTAAGACTAAAGGTTCTGAACCCAAAGTCTGGAAGAAGACTGATAAAGAAAAATTCAGACAGAGTACACAAAAGAGATTCAGAACTTCTAGGACTAACCCAAAAGGACCCATGAAAGTATGGGTACCTAAGACTCAAATTGTTGATGCTGCAGATATGTCTAAAAGGAAATACAAAGCAGAAGTCCTGGTATCTGGACAGTGGCTGCTCGCGACATATGACGGGAGAAAGGTCTATGTTCCTAACCCTGACCATGAAAGAGGGAGGAACTGTGGGATTTGGAGGAAACCAAACTGGCAAAATCATTGGTACTGGAACAATTGGTAATTCCTCAGTCTCAATCAATAATGTGTGGTTTGTAGATGGACTAAGGCATAACCTACTTAGCATAAGTCAATTTTGTGATAATGGTTATGACGTCTTGTTTAATAAGAACAACTGCACAGTAATCAACACTGATGACCAATCTGTAGTGTTTAAGGGAAAAAGAAAGAACAATGTCTATAAGATAAATTTTTCAGAACTGACTGACCAGAAGGTATTATGCCTTCTGTCAGTGAGTGATAAGAAATGGCTGTGGCACAGAAGATTGGGACATGCTAACTGGAGATTAATCTCCAAGCTTAGCAAGTTACAACTTGTCAAAGGGCTACCAGACATTGATTATCATTCAGATGCACTTTGTGGTGCATGTCAGAAAGGAAAAATTGTTAAAACTTCTTTCAAATCTAAAGACATTGTTTCTACCTCCAGACCCTTAGAACTACTCCATATTGATTTATTTGGACCAGTCAGTACTGCATCCATATATGGAAGTAAATATGGGTTGGTGATTGTTGATGATTACAGTAGATGGAGTTGGGTTAAGTTTCTCAAATCCAAAGACGATTCATATGATGTGTTCACAAAATTCTGTATTCAAGTCCAATTTGAAAAAGAACTTAAAATTCTAAAAGTCAGAAGTGATCATGGGGGAGAATTTGAAAATGAGCCATTTGAAATATTTTGTGAAAAATTTGGAATTGTCCATGAATTCTCTTCTCCTAGAACTCCACAGCAAAATGGAGTTGTAGAGAGAAAGAATAGGACTCTTCAAGAAATGGCAAGAACCATGATTCATGAAAACAATCTGGCAAAACACTTTTGGGCAGAAGCAGTGAACACAGCATGTTATGTTCAGAACCGGATCTACATCAGACCCATTCTGAACAAAACAGCGTATGAACTCTTTAAAGGTAGGAAACCCAACATTTCTTATTTCCATCAGTTTGGATGTACTTGTTACATTTTGAACAATAAAGTCTATCTGAAGAAATTTGATGCAAAAGCTCAAAAGGGAATCTTTCTAGGTTACTCTGAGAGATCTAAGGCATACAGACTGTATAACTTGGAAACACTCTGTGTCGAAGAGTCTATACATGTCAAGTTTGATGACAAAGAGCCTGGAAGTCAAATTCCAGAGCAAAGTGAAAATAATGCAGGTTCAGAAGAGTCTGATGATTGTTCAGAACCTGATCAAACTTCAGAGACACATGAAACTTCAGAAGCTGTGACAGCTCCTGATGTCCCTATTGCTGAAGCTTCTGAAGAAAATCAAGATGATTCACAGCAAGTTATCCAATCCAAAAATTCATTCAAATACAAGTCTTCTCATCCTGAGGATCAGATCATTGGTAGCAAAGAAAGTCCCAGAAGAACTAGATCTCATTTCAGACCTGAAGAGTCTGCCTTGGGTCTGCTATCCATGATAGAACCTACAACAGTTGATGAAGCACTAGCTGATGATGGATGGATCTTAGCAATGCAAGATGAGCTCAATCAATTTAAAAGGAATGACGTATGGGATCTTGTATCTAAGCCTGAACACAAGAACATTATTGGAACGAAATGGGTGTTTAGGAACAAGCTGGATGAACAGGGAGAAGTAATCAGAAACAAAGCCAGACTTGTTGCTCAAGGATACAGTCAACAAGAAGGCATTGATTACACTGAAACTTTTGCTCCAGTTGCGAGATTGGAAGCAATCAGGTTACTTCTTTCTTACGCAGTAAATCACAACATAACCTTGTATCAAATGGACGTTAAAAGTGCATTTCTCAATGGAGTCATATCTGAAGAAGTGTTTGTAAAACAACCACCTGGTTTTGAGGACTTAAAACATCCTGACCACGTTTATAAGCTAAAGAAATCTCTGTATGGTCTAAAACAAGCTCCCAGAGCTTGGTATGACAGACTGAGTAATTTCTTGCTTAAAAATGATTTTAAAAGAGGTCAGGTTGACACAACACTCTTCAAGAAGACACTTGAGAAAGACATTCTGATTGTACAAATTTATGTTGATGATATCATTTTTGGTTCAACTAATAGATCTCTATGCAAGGAATTTTCTAAGATGATGCAGGAAGAATTTGAAATGAGCATGATGGGAGAACTGAAGTTCTTTCTTGGAATTCAGATCAATCAATGTAAAGAAGGAGTGTATGTTCATCAGTCCAAGTATACCAAAGAGCTTCTGAAAAAGTTTAAACTTGAAGACTGCAAGGAAATGAACACTCCAATGCATCCTACCTGCACTCTGAACAAAGAGGATCAAGGAACCAAAGTTGATCAAAAGCTGTATCGAGGTATGATTGGTTCTCTGTTGTATCTCACTGCATCTAGACCTGATATTTTGTTCAGTGTCTGCTTGTGTGCAAGATTTCAATCAGATCCTAGAGAATCACATTTAACTGCGGTTAAAAGAATCTTTAGATATCTGAGAGGAACAACTAATCTTGGACTTCTTTATAAGAAATCCTCAGATTATAAGCTAGTTGGATTCTGTGATGCTGACTATGCTGGTGACAGGATTGAAAGAAAATCAACCAGTGGAAACTGTCAGTTTCTCGGTGAGAATCTGATATCCTGGGCCAGTAAGAGACAAGCAACTATTGCTTTGTCAACAGCAGAAGCAGAATACATCTCAGCTGCTAGTTGTTGCACACAACTTCTTTGGATGAAACATCAGTTAGAAGACTACCAAATAACTGAAAACTGTATCCCAATTTATTGTGACAATACTGCTGCTATTTGTCTATCTAAAAATCCTATTCTTCATTCAAGAGCCAAACACATTGAAATCAAACATCATTTTATCAGAGACTATGTTCAAAAGGGGATATTAGATATTCAATTCATTGATACTGATCATCAATGGGCTGATATCTTCACAAAACCCTTAACCGTTGAAAGATTCGATTTTATAAAGAAAAATTTGAACATGCATTTTGTCTCTGAGTAATGTTTGACTCTGAATGAAAAATCAGACTCTGAAAAAATTATCAGATGCTGATGAAGTTTCAGACTCTCCTTGGAGACTCTGAAAAGACTCAGACTCTGAGAAAATTATCAGACTCTGAAAAGGAATCTTTTTGTGACTCTGAAAGTACTGGGAAGTAGAAAGGTTAAAGTTATTTGTCTATAGGCTTCTGACACGTCTATCTGCATTGGGAAACAACGCTTTTTAAGGGCAATGATGGTTTTTCTCTCTTAAATTTTTCGCGCCCCTCAAAGTCATTAATACGCATGTTTGGCTATTACTTCTGAAATGTGAAGAGTTTTTTTTCAAATCACTATATATACCAAACACACACTACTCGCTCACTTTCCTACACTTTCAAGTCTTAAGCAGTTTCAATCGAAAATCAACTTTCTCTCCTCTCTCAACTTAGAAACCCTAAACCCCCAAACTTCATCTTCTCAAATGGCTTCATCTACAAGCGGTTCAAGTTCGAAATCAAACATCTCCATCAAACCTGTAACCGTTCCTCTTCCAATGGATTCGCTGGTTGTTCAAATCGAATCACCGGTGGATTTCGCCTCTTTAAAGAGAAACAAGGTTGATATGGAGGCGTTTATCTCTGCTCAGAGGATGGCTGATTACTTTCAGATGCTAAACGGTCCAACGTATGTGAATCTGGTAAAGCAATTCTGGATTAGGGCTGAAGTTTTTGATGTTGATTCAGCCAAGGCACAAGAAAGGGAAGCTGTGTCAAGAAACCCCTCTTTGAGAGGCAAAACAAGAAAAGAAATGGGTCTTGAACCTTTTCACGGCCTTGAAATCAAGTCTGCTGTGATGGATATTCCTGTATCTATCACTGAAGGAGTGATTGCTCAGGCATGCAGGATGCCTCTGGAAGGAAGGTTCCAATGGAACGTCAGCAGTAAAGACGCTATGCTGGGCAGCTTTACAAGACTGCTGCTGAAAGGAAACCCTGCAACCAGGTTGGCTGAAATGAATATTGAGCACAGGGTGCTTCTGAAGTTTATGAATGAGTGCTTCTTCCAGAAGGGAGGAGGTGCTGACCAACCAAATTCAGATCATAAACTGGTGCTGTATTTCTTGGCTGGATTTCAGCAAATAAATCTTCCAAGATATATCATGCATCACTTATGCTGGGCTGTCAAGGAAGCCTATAAAGGAAAAAGGAAACAAATCCCTTGTGGAAGACTTCTCTCTGAAATCTTCTACCAAGGAGGTCTACTGAGAACTCTGGAGACGTTCAATCTGGCGTCAGACAGAGTGCTGGGTGTCTCTACTGGAAGGATGATAAATGGCACATCCCTCTACAACATGAAGGCCATTACGTCAATCCTCACTGATTCAAAGGATTTGAAGGAGTCTGAAGCCCCTCTTCCATTCATCAGAAATTTTCCTTCTGTTCTTAAAGAAAACAACCCTGAAGCATTATCTGCTTATCTAGCAGCTTTTGCTAAGGAGTCTGGAGAGACTCAGAGGAAATCTGAAGTTGCAGTGGCCAGAAAGCAGAAGGCTGCTAACACTCAAGCAACTACCTTTGGAACTGTAACTACTCCAAAGAGGAAAAGAGGTAAGGCTGATGCAAACATGGAGGAAAGGTATCAACGAGCCCAGGAGGAAAAAGAAGCTGGCTTTGTTGAGACTGTCAGACCACTCAAGAGGCTAGCAACTGGGGAGATTGTGATGTCCATGTTTGAACCCACTCCTGAACAGCAGAAGAGGACTGAAGAGCACTATCAGAACCTCAAGAATGAGAAAAAGAGGTTAGAAGCCCAATACCGGATTGATAGAGACAAGGCTCTGGAAGCTATAGGCATTGATCATGATGAAGATCAACACCTCATTGAGAAGGTTATTGAGGCTCAAAATTTGGCCAAGAAGCTGGAAGAAAGTGCTGTGAAGGGAGCTCAGAAGGTTCTGCAAGCATCTTCAAAAACTTCTGAAGCTGATACCTCAGATGCTGTCCCTCAAGAGAATGCTTCAGTAGCTGCTGGTCCTCCACCAGTAATACGAACCAGTGTTTCTCTCCCAGAGTGATCAGTCACAGGGACTGCATCAGAAGCTACTGCTTCAGAAGCTGCTGGACCTTCACCAGTAATCCGGACAAGTGTTTCTCTCCCGGACAAATCAGTCACTGGGATTACATCAGAAGCTGCTGCTTCAGAGGCTGCTGCCTCAGACGTTCCCAAGATATCTAAGGTAACTCAGAATCCAATTCCACCACCTGCTACTTCCAACTCATCTTCTACAGACTCTGACTTAGATGATGCACCTCTAAGCCAGAAATTCAAAATATCCATACCTGTACCTAAGGCCAAACGAACAAAAACAACCTCTACAAAATCCAAACCTTCTCCTAAACCCAAACCCTACAAAGAAGTATCAGATGATGTTTATAAAACAATAGGGGAGTTAGGTGAAAGGAGGATAGGCATTTGTAACAAACTACCTGCCAACCATCCCTTCCAACCACCTGTTATCAAACCTCTAAATATGCTTGCTCCTGATGCTTCTATTCCACCCTCCTCAACCACAAACCCAGGCAGTCCACAAGTTGTTGATTTAACAGCTACTGCTGAAGAGCAAGTGGTCACTGAAAATCCATCAACAAACAACCAACAACAACCACCCTCTTCACCACAAAACAAACCCACCGAACATGATGATTTATCCAACCTTGAAAAACATTATTCAGGAGAACTTCCTGAATACCAACAACAACAACATACCACTATCAACCAACCTCCAGAAGAAACCATTCCAGAATCTGAAATGGAGACTGTGGCTACAGAGTCTGTCCCAGGGACAGAATCTGAACCCACTGTGTCTGCTTCACATTCTGAACCACCACAAAACCAAACCTCTGATTCTGACCAATCCTCACCCTCCTCACCAATCCAAATGTCTGACCAACCTCCAATAAACATTTTGGATTTTGAATACCTGGATGAGCGTCTGGTGGCTCTGAATGATGAAATGCAGAGTTTGGTACTTCTAAGAAACACTCCATTTCTACCATTCGTTTATCAAGAAAGCTGGTGTAATCTCACGAACAGAGCATTGAATTTCTTTGATGGTGTTGCCCAGAAGTGTTGTGATATTCAAGCTCGCGCCATGACACGACGTTTGCGAGAATCCCACTCTTCTTCTCAACTCCAGACCAAGCCTCTGTTTTTGGCTAATGCTCCGTTCTATGCTGAGTCAGAATATGTAACAAGAGACTCCAAGGTCTTCAAGATGCTAAAGCAAAAGGTGCTGAAGCAGCAAGAAGAAGCTAAGGCTAGGGAAGATCACCTTCTTCAGAGACAACTGGCTCTGGAAGAAACTGTTAGGAAGCAGTCTGAAGACATTAAGCGTCTGATGGCTCTTGTCCAACAGCAACAGCAACAGAATCAACCTCAACCCAACCCTTAGTTGCACACCTTGTTTTTGTTTTCGTGTTATATGTTCTAATTGCTTGCTTTCAATACTCTGTACTTTTCTGACTATCTATATATAACAGTTTCTATTTCTTCACTTTTGTTTTCTACATGTTTTTTTTTACTGTTTTTTGATCTTTTTAATAGATGACAAAAGGGGGAGTAATAGAAAGTATTTAACAGAAGCTGAGCCCAAGAATGAAATAAAATTTATCTTAACGAATTTTATTAGAGAACCCAATTTTATCTCATCTGTATTCAATGATATTTTTATTAAGCTTAAAAATAAACTTAATTAACCTGGATAGGACTTAGGGGGAGCTTACAAACCTCACCTTAAAGAATATCAGACTCAGGGGGAGTCTGAGCTTACAAAACTCAGAATCTTTAAGAGTCAACTTGTTAATTAAGTTAACAACAATTGATCTTTTTAAATACTTATGTTTGTCATCATCAAAAAGGGGGAGATTGTTGGAACAAAGGGTGTTTCACAAGTATACCACTTAAAGTTTTGATGATAACAAAGTATTAAAAAAATTATCAATTGGATATGCTAAACATTTATTCAAGTGTGCAGGACCATTATCAAAGTTGTATTTACAAAAAGTTCTAATTGAATAAATTAAAGAGCAAAGGAATTTGAAACTGAAGCTTGAAGAACATCTGACTGAAAAGCGCTCCTGGAAAATCAGAGTCAGAATGCGTCTGAAGAAAGAGCTTCTGAAGATGACGTCATCAGAAGCAAGTTCATCAGAGGCAGACTCATCAGAAGCAAATAGTCTCCAGAAGAAGATTCATCAGAAGCAAAGATTCTTCAGACACTGGAAAGCGTTGACAAAGGCAATGTACGAAAAGTACAACCACTATGCCTACGTTTGTCCCTGCAACCACCAACTCTGCACAGTGTCCTCTATACACGACAAGAATAACAGTAACTGTAGCAGAAACTTTTCCATATTTGATGGAATGGATTTGAATTTGATTTCATTGTACAAGCCTCAAATCAAGCAAAGGATCAAAGGTGTCAAATCAGCTTCGGTAAAGAAAGAGTGATGAGCTGTCAGTTTCTAATGTCTCTCAAACTCTCTATAAATAGAGATGAAGACATGAAGAAAAATATAACCATATACATACACGCGAATTGAGTTCTTCTCTCATATTCTAAGTCGCAAACACTGCTCATCAACAACTTAGATAATTCTTACAAAAGCTCACATTTTAGAATTTCTAAGTATCTAAGAAAACAGAGTCTGTTCTGTTTCGTTTTGTATTGTGGATACTTCTGATAGTATATCAAGTATTCAAAACTCTTTTCAATTCTCTGTAATTGTTTTTAAAGTCTCTTGCTTGTGTGCTTGAGCATCTGAAGTCTCTTTCTTGTGTGATTGAGCAAAGGAAGTCTCTTACTTGTGTGTTTGAGCAACTTGTAATTTGATATTACATTTTAGTGAAACTCTCCTTGGAAGTGCAAGGGGGACAAGACTACTTCCGGTTTGTGGAAGGAACCTGTATAAAATTGCTTGTGTCTTCTTTCTTTCTTGCATCTGTTATTCATTCCGCTGCTTAGACTCTGAACTCTGATCAGAGTTTGAACTCCATCAGACTCTGTATCCTGAGAACAGTGTTATTTTTTCGTAAGAAAGAAACGTTTTTGAAAACACAATTCAACCCCCCCCTTCTTGTGTTTTTCCCACCTTCAGATAGAACTCACCTCTAGATTCCACTTGACAGCAAAGTTCCAAAATCTTCAAGATTAGTTTCAAGCTTCTAGTCTTCCTTCAATCCTGCAAATGCAGCAAAATAGGGAAAATTAAAAAGACCTCCCCTAAGATTTGGTTAAAAGACACACACCTCCCCTCTTGTTTTAAAAATACAGTAACCTGCTATTGTAGTGTATAGCAAGTATCTTGCTGCTAATAGGTAATGAGTTCATGGATTATGGAATTGAACATATTTTGTGCAAGAATTCTTGAACTAAAATAGTGGTTCTTGCTATAATATTAAATGGATTGAATTGGATAATTATATGGCATGTATTTAAATCTTTATTTGTTAAATTTAACAGCTTTGAATAATTGATGTTGGGTGAGTAAGGCTTTATCCACTGTATCTTGAATTACATTATCATGTGAAGGATAAACTAATGCAAAACAATCATTTTGCTATGTGTACAGGTTTAAATTAATATCCTACTTTTTTTTTTTGGTTACCAATTAATATCCTTCTATATTATACAAGATTTCTAGTTTTGTTAGGATTAACTAATTAAATACAAGTCATAAGTAATTATTTTACTCTAAAATGGAAATCAGTTTTAATATTAAATAGAGATGGAAAGCCTACTTAGGTCAAAGATTATGAAGTGTGTAGCATTGACACTTTACATTGATGTGTTCTATCGGACACACGATGGTATTTGACACCTAAACGACCCCGACACATTTAGTTACATTCATTTGAAGTGAAGAATATTGGTGGCAATATGTATATGAGCATTCTATTTCTCTGTATCTAGAGGTTAACAGACACAGAGGCACAACAGTTTATTGGCACACAGTTCATTGAAGGTGATACATGGCTGGTCAGCCCTAGTTAGGGAAAATTACATGAAGATTGGCAGGATATGTACTTTACTGTGTTTTGCATAGGGGAAGAACAAGGTTCTTTTCTATCTCCTAACATTGGGATTTGGTCTACAAACTTATCAGCACTACAATTGATGCGCACAACACTACAAACTTATTGATGCACTACACCTGATAGAAATAAGTCAGAAACAATTGTTTAAAGTCAAAAAAAACTTATCAGAAGTAGAAATAAGTTTGTTTAAAGTACACACCACTACATCTTACAATTGATGCACTAGATATAACAAAGTCAGAAACAATTTTCCTATGTATTCATGAAAAAAACAAACATCTTAATACAAAAGAACTTATGCCTAATTAGTTCTGACTTAAAAAGATTGTAATATATGCTACGCACAATCATAATTCAATACCCCTCAATTTTGAACTTAAAAAAAACAAATATCTTAATCTCAATTTCTATTTTGACTCAGTCAAAAAGTCCTAATTAAAAAGAAAACACATTCTCTAATTTATTGATTTATAATAATCTAGTTGGGATGAGAAGTAAAGAGTCTCTTAATGGTGATATGGATTATATTCCTATAATGTCATTAATGATGAGACAAAGTAAGGTGATATAATATTGTATTAATAAGAAGAATAAAAGTGATAGAAAAAACTGTAATTGACAAAGTAAAAACCTTAAAAGGTTAAAGATTTAGAGTTCACGTACAGACACAAATAAAAATAAAAGGGCAAATTACACTAACCTCCCTTAAGGTCTTCGTAAATAACACTAACACCCCCTCTAGTTTGTAATTAAACAATAACCTCCCCTGTCGTCTAACTCTGTTAGCTCTCCGTTAAGATTAACCACCATTTAGCTACACTACATGCGGTAGTTACCTCGCTGCTAATTACAACACTACAAATTTTTAGAGATTATCCTTATCGCCCACACTCATTTCATCGGTCATCACACCTTACTTCCTGACCAGAATTTAAGTAGTGCTAAAACATTTCAATTCAGATCAATTTCTCACCTTCCTTCAATTCATATCAATTCCCACCTTCTTTCTTCTTCTTCTTCTAGGTTTTTCAATTAGCATATGTCTCTTAATTTTACATTATGTGACATTGATTTCAGCAATATATACTACTATTGAGTTAAGATTTTCAATCAATTTGCCTATATTTCTTCAATTACTGCACTGATTCCTCTTCCTCTTGAATTTGGCTATCCATTTTTTTTCTTCAAACATCACGCGTCAAAAGCTAATCCATTGATCACTGTTTTCAATCTATTTAGTTACATTAAGCAATCGATGACTCACTATTTAGGCATCAAACTTCACACCTCAGAAGCTAATATGTTTCTATTCATTCCATTAGTTAGCAGAGAATTAGATAACCATTGGTATGGCCATGATTGCTTGGTAGCTATATGCAAAGCAGAAAGGACGAATATAATTTTGTGTTAAATCAAATTGTAGGAAGTTAGTTAACAGAGCATTAACAGTGTTAAATGACAGCGAGGTGCTTGTAACTTTAAATAAAAATGAAGGGAGGTTAGTGTCTAGTTCAAAACTAGAGGGGGTGTTTGTGTTATTTATGAAGACTTTAAGGGAGGTGAATGTAATTTTGCCAAAATAAAACTTATCAAAATATACAAACATTTATCACTATAAACTCAACTTCAACTGTCTCTTTTTATCGTGTACAGATAAATTATTGTTAATGAAAACGACTATAATTCAATCTTACACTGAAATTATATGTATAACACTAATAATTTGTATGTATAACACTGAAATTAACACTTAATATCCAGCTCATAAACAAACAAATCTATAACACATTTAAGTTAACTCAAAAACAGAGGAACAATGAGACAAGCATGTGCAGCTGCTATAGCAGCAGATCGTGTGAACACAACAATCAACAAATCCAAAATTACAATCCAAAATTACAATCCAAATCCCTAAAATTACAATCCAAAATTACAATCAACAAATAGCTCAAAACCATAACCAACAATGAAACCCTAATCCCCAAAATCCCCAAAATTACAAGGCATGAGAATTGAAAAGGGAGAAAATACCTTTGAATAGAGATGAGCAGAAGACTTCGTGTGAGAGAGAAGGGTGAGTTCTTCGTGTGAGAGAGAAGGTTGAGTTCTTCGTGTGAGAGAGAGAAGGGGGGTGTGCGACTGATAGACCGAGAGAGAAAGAAGGGAGTTCTGAGTGTGAGAGAGAAGAGGGTGTGAGCCTGAGAGAGCGAGAGAGCAAGAAGGGAGGTCTGAGTTTGTTTTTTGAGAGAGAAGAAGATTGTGAGACTGAGAGCGCGAGAGAGGAAGAAGGGAGCGTTCTGACTTTTGTGAAAAATGGCAAATAAAATTAAGATGAAATAAATAGAGGGAAAAGGAAAAAAAATAAAATATTAGAAAATGAGGAGTGAAATTGGAAAAAGTGGCTTCAATTTGTGGGGGTTATTAAACTGCCATTGAATAAATGCCTCATATTGTCTCATATTCCCTATTTCACTAATTTGCGGGGGTTTTCTAAAACCTCCCTAAAATAACCGCCGCAATTGAGCGCGTTTTTTGTAGTGTGCTTCAATGGTGCTTGCAGCTGGTGGTCCAGTGGTGGTTGCAGGTGATGCTTCAGGTATGCTTGCAGCTGGTGGCCCTTTCTTCTTGGTTAGCCCTTTCTTCTTGGTTGCAGGTGGAGCTTAAGGTTGCTGAACAGTTGTATTGGTCGGACATAGGCAGAAGAAAAGTTAAATTCATGTTCACTTTCAGAGTTTTTCAAAAAAAATTAACACATTACAATTTGTACATGATTGCCCCCTGGTGGAATCATCATGTCACCAACTTGTTTACCATAACATGTTCTAGCATTATGACCAAGCTCATGACAGCTTCCACACTTGATAGTGTTTTGGTTTCTTTTGGGCACAGAGTTACTACCACCAGCACTAGATTGAGAATTTTTCACCTTCTCATCATTGCCTTTCTTTCTTTGTTTTTTGGGCCTACCTGGTTCCCTTCTAACGTATGGTGGAAAGATACGTGGAAGGTCAACTTGTGGCCATAATTTTGGTCCATTAAAAGGTAGTATGAGGTTGTCATAAGTGTCCACAAAAGTAGATTTCATGTATATTTTCAATTTAAGTTGTAAGATGTTTGTAATATGTTTTATAAAGTAAACTAAACAAAAACTAAATGCTTAGACACTAAGTGTACTAACCTATACCAATGAGCCACATAGTTATCTGGATTTTTCTGATTATACCTGACGCAAGCAATTGCATGTGGACATGGTATGCCAGATAGATCCCATCTCCTCCAAGCACATGAATTTTCTCCAAGATTCACAACATATGAGTCAGTGCCATTATAAACTATAAATCTAGCATAACCCCTATCTCCGCTTCAATTTGGAGACCAGCCCTCAGCTTCTTTCTTATACTTATCCAACAACTTAATAATCATTGGACAAATTTGACCATTATACCTCAGTATATAATCTCGAAGTCTTACTATCCTATTTGTGATGTAAATTTTTAGCCCATCAACAAGGGATATAACAACATGCTCTCTTAATTCAACAATTGCACTATTAGTGAGTGGTACCAACTTCCTTGACAACAAAGAAGTTTTAATCAATCTAGTTCTCACACTATAGTGAAAATTATGCTCAGACTGATAAGTAACTAAAACAAATTATGTTTTAGGTGGAGCTTTGCTAAATCTCATGTAGAATGGACAAGTGTCAACACACTTAGCCACAATTCTCTTACTCTCATTTTTCTTAATGTAAATATTTTTTCTCACTTGCAATGCAAATTCTCTCACAGATGTCCTAATTAGTTCAGCACTTGAGAATACTTGTCCCTTCACAAAAGTAATTTCATCAATCAATTTGAACCTATGTAATTTTTGCTTAGCAGGGCCATTATCAGAAGAGCAGATGTTATCTAAATCATCTGAATCTCCATTTTTATCATCAAAATCTTCAAGCCTTGTTGGACCAGGATTGTTTGAATTTTCAAAAGCCACCAAAGTTTGAATATCTGAAGTAACCACAGGTTCAGGATTTATCACTTGGTCAGGAAACACATTTGTCCAGTCAAAGCCCACATCATAGTCACTATCATTCAATTGAACCCCATCATCAGTATCTCTTTCAAAGTCATCACCTTCAGCTGCTACAAACTGAAGATTTGTTCCACTTTCAGATTCAAAAGGGGAATATGAAAATTCCTCATCCTCATATCTTGCATCAAGTTCAGCTATATCAAGATGTTCTAAGTAAAAAGTTACACTCTCATCAGCCTTATACTCAGTTATAAACCTTACCACATCCCCATCAGTTTTGATTGCTGTAAGACCATCTTTAACTTGCCCTCCAACCACAGGATACCAGACAGTATAGTTCCCCTTTACAACAATCTCTCTCACCAGCTTGTCCTAGTCAATTAGGTTAACTTCATCTAAGTCCCACGTGCCCCCATACTTATAAGCATCACCCCTTTTGTATTCCAAGTCAGGATCCCCACTAAAGCAACCATTGTATCTAAACCTTATCTTCAGTGAGTGGTCCTCATTAGCCCTACAAGCAATATAATATTAGCTAAATTAAAAAAAGTCTTTCAATTACATTATTTTTGTATTCAATACCCTCACCAACCATATAAATGTTAGTAGTATATGTGCAACAACATGTGTACAAGAGTATTTATACAAGGTATATGTACAAAGTCTTTATACAGTATTATGTACAACATATTTATACAGTATAAGAGTATTTAATCGAAGTATACATACAAAGTATTAGCAACATACATCCCCTTTTCTAAGTTTAAGTATTTATACAAAGTAAAACTATACAAATCAAGCATACCCTACTTACAGTATTATATGCGACAGACATCACACAACAAACAAAAAAGACAACAAAAGACAACAACAACAACAACAACCAAGCCTTATGCCACTAAGTGGGGTCGGCTACATGGATCAAATGACGCCATAGTGTTCTATCATAAACCAAATTTGAATCCAACTCATTGACCTCTAAATCCTTTCTAACGGTTTTTCTAATAGTTTTCTTATGTCTTCCTCTACCTCTTCTAACTTGACTCTGCTCCATTTGATCTACTCTTCTTACGACGGCATCTACGGGTCTTCTCTCTACATGGCCAAACCATCTAACCCTATTTTCTACCAACTTTTCTACTATAGGTGCTACCCTCACTCTCTTTCTAATGGTGTCATTCTTAATCCTATCATGTCTAGTCTTACCACTCATCCAGCGCAACATCCTCATCTTTGCTACACTTATTTGATTCTCGTGTTGACTCTTAACTGCCCAACATTCCGTACCATACAATATTGCCGGTCTGACTGCTGTCCGATAGAACTTTCCTTTCAACTTAAATGGTACTTTCTTATCGCACAAAACACCTGAGGCACTTCTCCATGTCAACCACACAACTTGAATACGATGGCTTAAATCTGCTTCTATTTCTCCGTCATTTTGTACTATGGACCCAAGATATTTAAACCACGTAACTTAGGGGTATGATATGATCTCCAACTTTCACCTCCAAGGTAGACCTACTTCTCCTTTGGCTGAAGTTACATTCCATATACTCCGTCTTGCTTCTACTCAAACGGAACCCATACGCTTCTAAGGCTTGCATTCAGGTCTCCAGCCTCCCGTTCAATTCCTCCTTCGACTCACTAAGCAAGACTACATCATCTGCAAAAAGCATACATTGCGGTGCTAACTCTTGGATGTGTTCCGTCAGTACATCCAAAACTAAAGAAAAAAGATAAGGACTTAGGGTTGACCCTTGGTGCAATCCTATGGCTATGGGGGCAATACTTGGGGGACGTTTTTGTAGTTTTTTTCTTAGTGGGGCCAAAATCGCAACTTCGCAAAACATAGGAGGCTAAAATGCTATTAAGCCTAAATTATTTTGAACTGGAGACTTTAAAGACATTTGGAAGTATGCATTGGAAGCAAAGAAAAATGAACTACTTATTGATAGTTTATTTGTAGTAAGTGAAGAAGAAGAGACATCAACTGATCAACTACAAATAAAAAAGAAATGTAGCAAAAGATTGAGTTTTTGTAATTACCATGATGGAGGGGAATTTGAAATAGTTAAGAAACCAGAGCTTGTTTGGACTAATTATCTTCATAGTCGTTTTTGTTTGCTATTAAGCAAATTGGATTGGGACATAAGTAATCATTTTCAATATATCACTGCCTCTTTTAAGTCCACTAGTGATTATTCCTTGATTCAACTGAAAAGTTCATAAATTAATCTAGTTGTCAAATTGTGTCCTTCAAATTTGATTTACAACTAGTTCGTGGCGACAATACCCATCAATAGAATTCTAATCTAATAGCTTGACCATATCTACTACATGTTTTGTTTTTTCTCTAAATTGTTTAGATTTACATATCTAGTTTGAATGTTGACAAAAGGGGGAGTAGATGAATAGTATGTAAAGGCTCTGAGCCCCATTAATTTAACTTCAAGCAATTTAAATTAATAGGACCTTCTTCTCATCTCAGTTTTTTTTTTTTTAATGTGAGATCATTCTGAGAGTTATTACGTTTTTATATGATGAATTTAATTAACAAGAATAGAACTCAGGGGGAGCTTACAAACCCCATACCCTAATAGTCAACTTGTTAATAGATTAACAACAATTGAGCATTTTTAAATACTAATGTTTGTCATCATCAAAAAGGGGGAGATTGTTGGAACAAAATGTGTTTAACACTACCTCTTGAGAGTTTTGATGATAACAAGGTATTAAAAATTGTCAATTGGATATGCTAATATTTGTTCAAGTGTACAGGACCATAGACAAAAATTTGAGATCATTATTAGGTTCTGGAAGAACAAAAGAGAGCAAAGGAATCAACAAGAAGGAAGCTTAAAGCGTCTGAAGAGAACTACTCCTGAAGTCAAAGTGCTCCTGAAGAAAAAGTGCTCCTGAACTCATGACGTCATCAGAAGCTGAAGATCACCATAAGTTGTAGTTCATCAGAAGATGCAAGACTTAAAGGTTGTTCAATGGATTTAATCTCGTCTAAGCATTGCAGAAGACCTCTACTACTCAGTTTTTATCTCTGCTACAAGACAAGAATAACAGCTCTGCCTGCAACGATGTTCCTACAGACTTGGAATGGATTTGAAATCGATTCTTCATAGGACAACAACCATATCCTGTAAAAGATCATTAGTGATTGATCAAAGCTTCAAACGACTCTTTTTGATGCGCTGACAATTCACAATGTCTCTTTCACACCTCTATATAAAGGAGTGAAGACTTGGAGAATTGTAAGAGACTCAACAACAATTTAAAAGCGCCAAACCTCTGCTGAAATTGTTCTGCATCAAAAGTTCACTTAGAATTTCTTATCAAAGTTCATATCTTAAAAACAGGTATCTGATGTGTATTGTGAACACCACTGATTGTATATCAAGTGTTCAACTTCAAACATTTTTTTTGCAGTTGTGCTCGAGCATAGAAGTCTCTTGATTGTGTTCAGGAGCATATGAAGTCTCTTGTAGTTGTGCTTGAGCATTTGAAGTCTCTTGCTAGTTTTAGCAGTGAGCATTTGTAATCAGATATTACATTTTAGTGAACTCTCCTTGGAAGTGCAAGGGGGACAGGACTACTTCCGGTTTCTGGAAGGAACCTGTATAATTGCTTTGTGTCTCTCTTCTCTCTCTCTCTCTCTCTCTCTCTCTCTCTCTCTCTCTCTCTCTCTGTTTTTATCCGCTGCATTTAGTATTTGAACATCACTTCAGAAGTTGTACTTTAACTGCTTCTGACCAGTGACTTCAGTAGGAGAAAAAGAAGAAAAAGTCAACACAATTCAACCCCCCCCCCCCCTTCTTGTATTTTTCTCACCTTCAGACTTGACTCTGTAATAATGTCGAGTGTTTCTCATTTACGCATCTTGTGCGAGATGAAGCACTTGTATGGTTTCTAATATATATATTAGAAAATATATTAAAAAATATATATTCCATTTTGAATTGTTAAAAAAAATAAGTATACAACTAAAAAGATATTAAACCGGAAGAAATTTCGACATGTCACCCCATAAATTTTCTCTTTCGGCCTTTTCTCTATTTCACGTGTTTGTATTTGTTTCTCTTTTTTGGTTGCCAAGACCTAAAGGTCACATTCCTTTTCTTTTATACTAGTACTAGAGTAAAATACAATATCCTCTCCTTGTGAGCTTGCCTCAGTTGGTAGAAACAATGCATAATATATTAATATATGCAAGGTTTGGGGTTTGAACCCCGACTAACAAAAAAAGTGATTCTGATTACACTACTATCCCCTCTTGTTTTAAAACACAAGTCTCTCTCCTTTCATAGATAATAATATAATAATTAATTCTAATTAAATTTTCATCAAAATCATTTAAAAAATATGTGGGAAATGTTAATCAGTACTCTCGTGGCATTGGTTAAAGAATTATAAAAGGAAATGATTACTTGAAAATTGAGTATTCTACATTTTAAAAGTTAAAAAATTGCACTTGTCAATGCATATTATATCTTTTCATTCAACTTTTAGTTTCTTAACCAGTGTCACGGAGACACCGGTTAACAAGATCCAAAATATTTTTATTAGGTTAATACTTTTTTTGCCTATTAATAAATTTCTGTCCCCTATGATCTATAATACATTTGTATTTGGTATTTGTGATTGCGAGTATTTGTATTTAATACCTGTTGTTGATTGTGTCATTTCTCACTTGAAGTTACTTGAATCATAATGACACTAAACTATATTTTCTCTTATCACTATTATAAGCAAGACTTTACTTTTTAAATACATTTAATTAATATATCTTTTTATAAGCAAAATTTTGTTTATAATAGCGACCAGAAGGAGTATATAAACTTGTATGAATTAACTTTTCTTTGCTACCATTTTATGAGATTAAGCTAAAGCAGAGGTCAATATTTCAATATACCGGGTTCGAAATTACCAGGGGGAATAATATTTTGGGGAATACCGGGTTCGATTACCAGGGGGAACAACGCTTGGCCAATAAACATGCCTCTACGCATGAGCCGGATTAGTCGTCCACCATTGGTGGATCGGAAACCGGTGCAAAAGCCAAAAAAAAATAATAGAACTTTTTAATTACAATATTGCTACAAACACTGACCTTATTTTTATATCATGTTGTGCTTCTGACCTTATTTTGTTATCTAACACAAACACTGATTATGGCATATTTAAGAAAGAGATGTTAATATGATATTTGTGAGTTAAACTTTTACATAAGAAGAGCAACATGAATATGGGATGACGAATATATCTAATGTCTTAATTTTTTGGATGAAGATGCGGTGTCAATCTCACTTGTGGAGTTTCTCTTAGTCAAATGTGATGATCTAATCCATTGTAAGCTCGCTTAAAACGCTAAACATCATGATGAACTATATTTTTAGTTTTTGGATGACATTTGATTAATTTTTGGCTTAAATTTGATTTATGTCCCTGTAATTTGGATCAGTTTTGAAAAACATCCCTGCAAATTTTTTTGTTGTTTGAAAAACGTCTTTGTCCCCACCAAAATGCTGATGTGGCATCATATTCACCACGTGGCAGTTGCTGATTGTGCAACTTTTGTCACGTGGCATGCCACATAATATTAAATTTAAAAAAAAAACATTTTAAAAATTCTAAAAATAAATTTAAAAACATTAAAATTATTTGCAGAAATTATTTTTATTATATAATTTTTAAAAAAATAATAATTTTGGGGCATACCGGGTTCGATTACCATGGGGAACAACGCTTGGCCAGTGCACATGCCTCTACGCATGAACCGGATTAGTCGTCCACCATTGGTGGATTGGAAACTGGTGCAAAAGCAAAAAACTAAAAATAATAGAACTTTTTAATTACAATATCGCTATCAAATTTTCATACAATGAAGTGGTGATGACTTTTACCCTATGACATTGGATGTGGTTACTCAACAATTTCATGAAATAGAGCATATTGTGATTCTATTCCCAAAAGCTGAACATGAAAAATAATAAAGAAAGAATCTTAGTGGAAAATCTTATTTCAAGACTATATATCATATATATGCTAATGTTCTTTAAAAAGGGGAATTAGTGGCATTGAAGAGAAGTATATCCAAAGCATAAAACCCTTGAGAATTAGCCTATATAACTTGTTACGAGTGTCATTTGATACTTGACAAACTAGACACATTAGAGAGAACAATAGTGGGAGATGGATTGCTATATTTTAGTAAGCAAATCAGTCATAGGGCATGTCTCTATTGGCAAGTGATATGGTGATATTTAATTTGACTTAAGGTTCTACAAATTCACTTGCCAAAGGAGAGCTGTCCTGTGAGTGTTTAGCTTAAACATTTGTTACATTTTTCCTTGTCATGCATTGGAAAAGTTTAAATATTTGTTTGACTCTTTTGGCTCATTGTCAAGGCCTATCAACTAAATATTTGTTTACTATTGATGTTTTTGAAACATTATTTATCATTAGTGTAATGATAATAAGCCTTTATTTTTGTTTAATCATTATTTTCTATTATTTGAAAGAAAAATCTATACCAATATTTGATATTCTCCTTTATATATACCGGTATGGACATCACATCAAGTACAAGTTAGAATTTCATCATACATAAGAAAGATAAGATTGTGATATAACAAATGTCATTTAAAGTCGCATTGGATAAAAGAGTACAGCTTGAACAACAAATAAGTGAAAAACGTCTACTTTAGCTTTAATATTTTAAATGAAAATACAGTATCATTATCACTTGAGTGGTTGCTCTTTCTCAACCTCTGTTGTCAAAGCGGAAAAGCGGCGCGGTGCGGCCACCCCAAAAATTGATGCGGCGCGGTATGCGGGCGCGTAGCGGGCGCTATTTCATGACGCGGATACTAATATATTTAATACTAAAATACTATAGTGTTGAAAAAAAATATACTAAAACAACTTAAATATTACTCAAAATTCATAATGTTCAAAAAGAAGTATTAAAATACTTTAAATATTATACTTAAAAAATAAACATAAGTACCATAATGCTAAAAAAAAATACTAAAATACCTTAAACAATGTATTTAAGAAACAAATTAAATGTATATACTTATTAATTTAAAAACTATATATCATACTAATTATTTTTTGATAAAGACAAATAATATATCATGCAATATTTATTATTCCTTTAAAAAGTCTTATTACTATTTTTTTTTTAGAAGCAGAAAGTATTATTACTATTAATTTGGTAAAACAAATTATTATTATTATTATTATTATTATTATTATTATTATTATTATTATATAAGTGTGACTTTTTTAAATCACATTAGCAATTAATTATTAATAATTATTGAAAATAAAAAAGAATGTAAAGTAAATACAAAAAGAATGCAAACTTAAATGAATAGAGAGGATTCAATTAAAAAAAATAAAAATTATAGTGATAAATAACTGAAAAGATGCAAAACGACAAATAATAGATGGTAGTGGGTTACAGCTGTACTAAAACAACAAAAAATGCAAAACGACAAAGAATGTAACTTATAATAGCTGTCCCACTTTCTATTCGGATCCCATTTGAATCGTTGGATCTTTCTTAATCCAACCATATTCTCTTTCCTCTTCCTCCTTCTCCCCTTGTCCCTCTCTCTTGCCGGAAAAAACTAGAAAACACCAAAAACGGTCGTTTAGTGTCCCTCTCTCCTGCAACTCGCCAAAAACAACCTCCAAAACACTAAAACATGGAGAAAGCGGCCGCTTTGGGTCCGCCCCGCTCCACCGTTTCGCAGCCACGAAACCCGCTTTCCACAAACGTGTGACTCGGTGGCGTTGTGACGCGGCTCTTGTAACGCCCAATTATATGATTTATGTGATGTGAAGAATTATGTGATGTGTTGTGGATTTATTAAGAGACTTATTTTATTATTTAATATAATAAGATTTGAAAATAAAATAAATAGGAGATAAGGGGCTGTTTTGAGAATTTAGAGAGTTTAGAGGAATAAGAGTAAATAAGATAAGATAGATAAGAGGAGATAAATAGGAGAAATTAGGTCAGAATAGCTTTTACGTGAAACAGTTTTGGAAAAAGGGAGAAAACCAGAGAAGAAGAAAAATAAGAGAAGAGCTGCGATTTCATCATTCTAAGGTAAGGGTGGGACTAACTTTCATTAATTTTAAGCCTATGATTCTGATAATTGCAATTAACATGATTAGGTTTAGTTTTTAAGGATTTGGAAAATTAGGGTTTTGAGAGAAATTGTTGATCAGATGACGTAGAACCGTAGAATTGATGTAAAAACTGTGTACAGACCTTATATAATCCATGGGATGATAATTGGAATCAGTTTTAAGGTTAGAACCATGAGATTAGGTGAGGTTTTGAGAAAAACTGCATTCTGCCCGTGCTGTAATTCATCGCTCGCCCTCGCGAGTATTGATCCTCGCCTCGCGAGTGATGAGCTTCATCGCTCGCTTCGCGAGTAAACTTCCCCGCCTCGCGAGTAGCGCTTTGTTACTCGCCATTGTGAGCAGATCACTCGCCGTAGCGAGTTAACCAGTGAGAAAACATAATTTTCGTGAATTGACGTTTGGGTTAAGTTTTAGATGGCTTTGAGTGTCTTAACACGTATAAGAATTATTAGACAAGTTTTTAGATTGAAATTGGACGGAGGAAAGTTAAAAATGAGATTTTTTATGAAAAATGGTCACAAAGCCGTAGCTACCCAATTTTGTTCGCCTTAGGCGAGTAGCCTTTCTCGCCTCGCGAGTTGCTTTTTATGTGAGCTTGTAATGCCCGTTTGAATTATTTAAGTATTTAATATAATTGTGGAGTCTAGAATATATTTATATGATTTATGAGATGTGAAGAAGTATGATTTATGCGATTTATGTGATTTTATGAGATGTTGTGACTTATTTTATTATTTAATAGAATAAGATATGAAAATAAAATAAATATAGAGATAAGGGGCTGTTTTGAGATTTTAGAGAGTTTTGGGGGAGAAAGAGTAAATAAGATAAGATTTGATGGGAGTATAAATAAGGAAATTAGGTCAGTAGAGTTTTTACGTAACGTTTTTGGAAAGGGAGAAAACCAGAGAAGAGAAGAGGAACCAAGGGAGAGCTGCGATTTTGCTTAACTAAGGTAAGGGTGAGACTAACTCTCGTTAAAATTAAGTGTATGATTGTTGAGATTACAATTAACATGTTAGGGATTAGTTTTGAAAGTTTTGAGAATTAGGGTTAATGATGATTTTGATGGTTTAATGATGTAAAGCTGTTAATTTGATGTAAAAATGATGTACAGACCTTAGATAATCCATAGGATGTTAATTGGGATTAGTTTTAAGGTTAGAACCATGAGATTAGGTGAGTTTTGGTGATTTTAGGTTTTCTGCCCGTGCTGTTGTTCATCGCTCGCCGTAGCGAGCATCGATTCTCGCCTGGCGAGCGACTCCTTGTTGCTCGCCAAAGCGAGCAAACCTTCCCGCCTCGTGAGCGACGCTGAGTTGCTCGCCACAACGAGCAGATCCCTAGCCTCGCGAACTATGCCTTTCCAGATTGTTTAAGTTGGATTCATGTGCTGTTTTGATTTGTTTGATTATGAATTGAGTTTTGATATGAATATGTGATTTGTTGGTATTTGAATTGTCTTTCTAGTACTTGTGATTTTATATGCAATTCCTTTTTTTAATTGATTGCACATGAGATATATGATGAAGTTGTCTAACAAGTCAAGTCGTATGAAGTGTCTAAGATGTTTTAAGTTGTAAGTTGTGAGTCCATTTGCATACTCATTGCTGAGGGCTTATGCCCTGGGGTATTTACTCCAATACGTTGAGGGCTCATGCCCTGTGAGCTTTTGCTCTTTATGTTGAGGGCTTATGCCCTGTGAGTATATTTATGCTCTTAAAGAAGGGGGCTCATGCCCCGGATGGTACCACATGCATATAAGATGTTAAGATGTTTAAGAAGATGAAGTTGCATAGTCGTGTCGAGTTGTCAAGGTGCTAAGATGTTTTCTATACATGAATTGTGATGAAATGTTTAAGATTATATTGGTTGATGAATATGACGAATTATGATGAGTTGTTTATGATTGTACTTGTTGAAGAATATGTTGATTTGATGATGTTTTAAGTTGTTAGCTGTAATTGATGAATTATATGTTTAACTTTAATGTTTGTGAAATCTCACCCCTTCTGTTTGAAAATGTTGCTCTTCGTATGGGTAACTTGCAGGTGATCAAGAATAGCTGTTGATTTTGCTGTTGTGAGTGGCTACCTCTCATTGTGTCCTTAAGTGCTCTGATACGTAACGGGATGGGGAACCTTGTTAATGTTTTCTATTCTTTACGTATTTATTTATGAGATTTTATGAACATGATATTGAGTATTTTGATGAGATTTTATGTTGAGGCCTTCGTGCCAAAGTTGTTTAAGATTTTTGAATTAAATTCCCCTGCGAAGAGATTTAAGAATTTATTGAGATATTTTGAAGGATAAATTATTATTTATTACATTTGTGATTTTTGAGAAATGTAGCATTCTGTTTAAGTTGTGAATACTCTGATTATTATTTGAGAAATTGTTATGTTGTGAATACTCCGTTTAAGTTGTGAATACTTTGCATATGTGTCAACAACAATTTTCTTCAAGGATTGCAAGGGAGTTTGAGGATTCGAAGACTTGGATAATCACCAATTTAGGGTTGTGGTTGCATATGAATCCAAAATTAGGGTGATTGAGAGAATTCTTGTAATCATAGCATTGTAATTAAATTTCAACGATAGTGGAAGTCCTTGATAGAGACATTTTCTATCAAAAAAAGTAGGCGTACCTTGAAACAAGGACGAAAGGGGGAACTATTATAAATTCTGATGTCTTTTCTCTTCTCTTTCCTCTTTAATTTTTCATTAATTGTAGTATATGAATTTTAATAATTGTAGTTAGTTGATTTGATTGCGATCATATTTTAATTATTAACCTAATCTAAGTTCTTAGAATTAAGATTTTTTTTAAAGTTGATTTTATCACAATCCAAATTCATTAAATTCATAGACTTTGTGTTCCTTAGTTTTAGTTTGTTTTATTCTAAGTAAGTTTAATTTGAGTTCGTCTAGTTTTGTGAATTGTTGTTGAATATTGATATTTTTTTGGCTTTCACACCGGTTTCCGACCCACTAACGGTTGACAACTAATCCGGCTCATCCGTAGAGGCATGCGCACTGGCCAAGCGTTGTTCCCCGTAGGAATCGAACCCGGTATTCCCCGGATACGTCCTTGGAAGGAGCTCCTTGCCACTAGAGCCCATGCAACTTGGTTTGAATATTGATATTTGATTGTAGTAAGATTTAGCCATTGAATCTCTTAATTCAATAATCAATTTGTGTATTATCATTGCCTTTATATTTTTGTTATTGATGTCGTGCACAAATCCAATAAGTCAAACTGTTTTCTAATCATGCTTTCGCTAAACTCATGAAATATTTTAAAATGTTATTCACCAATTTCAATGGTTACTTGAAGATTGGGGGTTGTGGTTGGATTTGAATAAAAAATTACGGTGATCGACGGAATTCTTGTAATCATAACATTGTAATCAAATTTCAACAATAGTGAAAGTCCTTGATATAGAGTTTTCTATCAAGAAGAGTAGACGTACCCCGACGTAAGGACGAAACGGGAAACTACTATAAATCTTGGTGTGTTTTCTCTTCCCTTTCCTCTTTAATTTTGCATCAATTGTAGTATATGAATTTTAATAATTGCAATTAGTTGATTTGATTATGATCATATTTTAATTGTTAACCTAATCTTAGTTCTTTGAATTAAGATTCTTTTTAAAGTCAATTTTATTCACAATCCAAATTCAAATAATTTTCAATTCATTAAGTTCATAGACCTTGTGTTCCTAGTTTATTTTATTCCAACTAGGATTTCATAGACCTTTTCACTGCAATAGTTGATGCAAACAAAAATAAAAATATATTTCAACCCTTAACTATACCGCAATACACATAGCAACATCCGCGATGCAAGCAATCATAGTGACCACAACCTTAACCGTAGCCACAGTTTATAACCAAACTAACAATGTTGATCTTGAGAAAATTTTACATACGAATATATGTAAAAAGTTAAAATTGGTATGACGCTATAGAAAAGAAATAAACTTGTTTAACCTTGATGAATTAAGGTTTCTTTGCTACCAATCTACGAGATTAAGCTAAAGCAACCACAAGGCAACTCTCCATTGGCAACTTATTGGCACTGAACTCTTTTTACTTGCCAGGAGAGAGGTACCCTATTGTTGATTTTATTGATGGACTTTTCTCTTAAAAATCGTGATTGGGCCTAACACAATCCTACAAAACCAGCTTGTGGGGTGAGGATTGCCCCCACTTATAAACACATTGTCAGGCCATCACCTATTCGATGTGGGACTCTTAACACACCCCCCCATGACCAGCAATATTGGGCTTGGTTCGTGGACATAAATGGTGGGTGACCCGATAGCAAAAACCTAATAGCAGGTGGTCCAATGGATTTTGGAGAGGCTCTGATACCATCTTAAAAAGAATTCAGCTCTTCCCCCTGCACTATTCACTCGCACCCAGCTGAATGGACACTTATGCCCCTACGTTAGTTAAGTCACGCCGCACGACTTAACTAACACACGTTGTATTTTATGCGTGACTTAAATAGCGATGTGTGAGTTAAGTCACGCAACGTGACTTAAGTCACTTAACAGCAAAACAGGGACACAGTTCCCTCATTTCTTCAACTTCTCCAAACACGAAATTTTCCCCTCCAAGTAAGTGATGATTATCCTACTTCATTGCATTTTGTTGGTTGAAATTTTCTAATTTTTGAAGAAATTTAACATTTTTAGGTTTTTGCAAATATGACTTGCATGTTAGTTTTTAGGATTGTTAGTGGTGAATTAAGTTAGGAATAATATTTTAGATGTTGTTTAGAGTGAAATGTGACAGTTTAGGGTTTACAAATTGTTAGATTACTTAATAGTTTGAAAATTGCACTCTATGTGTTTGGTAAAATGTCTCAATGATAATTTTTTTTGTTTGTTTAGATTGTGAATGAGCAAATTAGTTAGAATATGAGCTGTTAATGTCGATTATAATATGTTTGACTGTAATGTGGTAGTTTACAAATTGAAATGACACTTTTGAAATATAAGTGTTGTTGTTGAATTGTTAGAAATGACATAATGTCCGTGTGAAAATGTGTCACTGATTTTTTGCTTTTTGAAATGTTGTGCAGATATGTCTCGGAGGAGTACGTTTCAGAGACCGCTTGAGCCACCTCAGGATAGGAGTGATAGATTGAGGGCAGGGAGGCCTGCCCCTACTGGTAGTTACCGGAGGGAGAAAGAAGCATTACACCCTCCTATGACTGGTCGAGGGAGAGGTGGGGGAACGAGACTTGGTGGAGTTGATGATGCGGGGGGATCATCGTCCCAGACAGGTCTATCCCAGACGTTGGATCCAACGTAGTATCAACAGGATTACCAGGTGTATCAGCAACCATACGATCAGGCGTATCATTTTGAGGTGCCTCAGCCTCACCAGTATCAGTTCGATGCGTATCAGCAGCATCAGTACGAGGTTCATCATCAGCAGCCTTTTATTGAGCATGAGCAGCTTGATATTGAGGAGGCTCAACAGCAGGATGATATTGAGCAGCCTCAACAGCATGATGGTGGGGTTCACTTCCAGGGGGTGCCGAGGGTGGTGTACAAGGCCGGACCAGACGACTATGCAGGGGGGCCTTCTGACCTCACGCTTTTACCTCACTTTGGTGGACATGTGGCATGCAGGATATGGGTCGATGCCGATGTAAGTATATTTTAATGTTAATTTATTTATTTTACTATTTATACAACTTATTTTAATTATTATTTATTTTATTTCTTTTACTATATATTTAATGTTTAATTTACTTATTATTTATTTAACGGTGTTGTTTGCTGTTTTTTGTTTTTGTATTTCAGTTTCGAAAAAAACATAGGGTGAAAGGTATCTCGCACGGGAAGAAGTTGAGCCTTAAAAACCTGACAATCCCTCAACCGGGTGCACAAAACCAATGGTTTTGGGATGAAGTGAATATGTCCGGTCTTACTCCCCTAGTGCGATGACAAAGAGATGGCATGAGGAGACCAGCAGCTTCCATCTACCTGTCAGGGAGATGACCATCACACTAGTTAATGTGGCGTGTCTTCTAGGTATCCCCATCACTGGAAGGCTCCTTCCTGATAGAGAGTTAACTCGCGAGGAAGGGCTAGAGATGATGCACGCGGACCTACTTTTTACAGTGGAGCATGCCGCTAAGGAGATGACAAGACATGGTGCTGCTCACATTAGCTTTGGTGTACTGAAGAGGAGCTACGAGGAGCTCTTGAATAGGTGTAATCAGCTGGTTGAGATTGATACACATGAGGAGGAAGACGAGCGAGCTGAAGTTAGGCTGGCCTGCATTAAGGCGTTTTTGTTGCTCTTGCTTGGCTGGACCATTTTTTCCGGCAAAAACAGCAAAAACATTAATCTGCTTTGGCTGCTTGCGCTGCAAGATATGGACGAGTTGGACAGCTGGTCATGGGGTGGGATGAGACTTGCTTTCTTATACGAGCAGCTATCTCTTACCTCCGACTCATCTGTGGCCTCCTGTGGTGGTTACATGACCTTGCTTATGGTGATATTTGTTTTTCTTCTTTTTTACTTATTGGATCGTAAATGCATGGTTGTTTGTATAATATTTGTGTTGATATAAATTTGTTTCTTTGTGTTTGCAAGGATGAACTTTGGCGCATTTCACGAACATCATTTTGAGGATTGATGATGAGGACTACGACCCTATTGTTTCCCCGCTTGTGAGTCAATGGAGACCTCCTAGGGGCTTTTCTAATCCTGGACACTACCGAGCTGCCATTGATTCCATGGATCATTCTCATGTCACCTGGAGGTCGTACGAGAGACGACGACACATCACGCCCTTTCAGGACATATGCTGGTACTCCGGATGGATCATGGCCGACAGCGACAGGATGGTCCATCACTTGCCAGAGTGGGTTCTTAGGCAGTACAGGTATGTCCAGACTATTCCCAGGCCTCCTACAGACATTGAGCTTCTTGCGGCAGATGACGTGGCCCAAGCCTTCACGGAGTTTGCTCTACATGTCCTCATCCATCAGCAGAGGGGTCATCCGGTTCCGGATAACCAGTCGTGGACTCATACTAGGGGGTACATGAGATGGTTCGTTAGAGTATCACATCCTATTGTGAACCCCCTACGGCCATTCCGGACTACGCAGCTGATGCCCCTCCTCGTCATGTCCCTCCTTACGAGGAGGTTCTTGCTGAGCAGCAGTGGGCCAGACATCCTCCCGACCCATTCCAAATCATCTGCAATGTAACACCCCGTTTTCCCAACATAAAATAAATATAAAGAATATCAGTGTTTTTCATCATAAACGGAGCATCACATTCAACTTACAAAATTCCACAATATAAATATAATAAAAGTACTATTTATTAAAACAATATGTCTTTATAAAAATCCAATAATCATGCAACGGAATAGTTTTTAACATCTTATAACAACTTTTGGCTCCTAAAGGTCACAACATCAATATCTTAAATAGTTCTCATGAAAATAGTTCAACATCATTAAAAAGGAAATACGTAACAAGGAAACAAGCAATAAAACAATCTTCATCCCGTTACGTATCAGAGCATCCTAGACGACACGACAGAGATTACTCACAACTGCACTATTCTTCGTTACCTGCAAGTTACTCATACAAAGAGCAACATTTCCAAGCAGAAGGGGTGAGATTTCACATTCATTAATAGTAGGTAACAATTCATAAAAGGTAATCAACAATACATACAACCAGCATTGATTAAACATCACATAAATCATCATTTAATAAAAGTAAAACAACAACAAAAACATCATCAACAACAGCATCAACAACAACAACAACATCATTAGCAACAACAGCAACAACTTCTCAATAATCATCATTTATATTATGCAATGACGACTCTACAATGCAACGACAACAACAACTCATCTTAACAACACATCGACTCGACAATGCAATATGCATGTGGTACCATCAGGGCATAAGCCTCCATCGCTAAAGGTCAAATAGGACCTGTCAGGCATTAAGCCCCCATCGCTAAGGTCATAAAAGGACCTGTCAGGCATTAAGCCCCCATCGCTGACTATGATATGCAATAACACGACTCAATGCAACGACACGACTCAAATGCAAGGACACCATCTTAAAACAGCAACATCAACTTCATAATTCAATATTAAATCACGAACAACACCATATAACATCATATTCATCAATCAAATATACTCACATAAAACCAACTTAGATTCATTAAAACATAGGTTAAATACTCATAAACACCTTAATTAAACTCCTAGTACACAAGCTTGAAGTTTAGAGACAATCCATAAGTTTTGGTTTAATTTCCATAAAATTTCACTAAGACCTCCCTGGAGTATTTTCATCATAACTCAAAAACTAAGAATCATTTTCAAGTCACACCAAAGCCACTGGAAATCTAACTCAATTATCTAAAACTTCCATGTTTACCCCAGAAGCCAGTTCAAAACAGAAACGGGTGAAAAGGACATAAGAATGCGAAATAGAGGATGGTTTTCCCAAAACACACTTGGAGTGTTTTTATCATAACTCAAGATTCACAAAACATTTTCAAGTCAATCCAAAGCCATTAGAAAGCTAACGCAATTATCTACAACTTTTATGTTTACACCAAAAGCCAGTTCGAAACAGAAATGGGTGAAAAAGACGCAAGAACGCGAAACAGGCGATGTTGTAACTGTGCAGCTCGCGAGGCGAGTAGGTTTACTCGTTGTGGCGAGTTGCGACAGACAACTCTACGGGAATAGACCAGTTTTCACCCCAAAAACCCTAATTTCATCAACGCAAATCCCCAAATTGATAGGAAACTCTACCTATGATTATTCTACAGCTTAGACATCACTTCTCTACGTTAATTCATGAAATTCAAAAACTTTCTACCATCTTTATTGATTTTAACCTATTTTCCCAAATTCTTAAAAACTACAACAACGATTAATTTCTATGAATTACAACTTGATATTAATGAAGGTTAGTCCCACCCTTACCTTAGATTGTTTTCTGAAATCAAAAGAAGCGTTCTTCTTTCCTAGGGTTCTCTTTGAGTTCTCCTCTTTCTCCTCTTTTCTCCAAAAATTGAACGTGTTATGTTTTCTAAACTCTTACGGACTCTTAACCTAATTTATAATTACTCTTCTCACCAAAAACTACTCTCTTCCCTGTTATCTTATTATTTCTAATAATATTATACTTCTCCCCCACTTAACAATAATCATAATAATACACCAAATAACAAATATATCTCCACACAAAATAACAAATATATTTCTATACTAGATAACATATATATTTCCACACAAAATAACATATATATTTCTATACTAGATAACATATATATTTCCACACAAAATAACATATATATTTCTACACAAAATAACAAATATATTTTTACACCAAATAACACATATTAGCATATTTTATCAAAATATATATTATAAATCAAATAATAATAAACTAAAAATACAATAAATTAATAAAATATTAAATATTAAAAGTAGGGCGTTACATGCAACATCAGGGCCAGAGTGGACAGTGCAATGGCACATTCTGTAACACCCTAAAACGCCAAAATGTATTTTTTAAGATAAAATACAAATAATAATAAATCATACAAGGGTGTCACGCATCTTCTTCAATTAAAAAAAATACTTCATTTAAATATTAAACGTCGCAGCGGAATAATTTTCAAAATATCAAAGAAATATTCACATTTTTTATTCCACATCAAAACTGAATTCAAAAGAATTCTAAAAAACACTAATTTGAAATAAAATAAATCTCCAATCCCTAGTGTCACAGATCAGAACATCGACTAAATAAAGACTCCCAAAAACGATAAGCAAACGAGTAGGCTTCAAGCCATTATTAATCACATATTCAATATGAAATTAAACATATAATCACATCAACACAAAAGAACACAAAATTAACATGAAATCAATCATGAAAACAAGGAAGAAAAACATAAACCCTTCACTACCCATATGCCCATACAACCTTTATGGTGAACAGAGACTCCCTCTTACCTCTAGTTTGCAGAATTTGATGAATTTCTACGGTGAAATCTCTATCTAGGTTCTTCTCGTTATGCCTCCATGTCACTTCTCTCTACAACCCTAGTTTTCTTTGATCTCTAATCTTTTCTCTGTTTTGTTTTGTTGCAATCCTAATTCTCTAATGCTCTCCTCTATTTATAACAACCAATTGAGTTTGTTTCTCACTTAATCTTTTTAACAAATTCAGATTTTATTTATTTTTATTTTCACAAATAAACTTTAGACATATTAACTATATGCACCCTCACTTCCCTATTCTCACCAAAAATGCTACTTTCTTCTAAAAAATTATTTTCTCTCAATCTCTTTTTAATTAAACTATTATAATTAATTAAAGCTCTATTTTATATATACTACCATTATTAGTTCAATGTCTCTATCCCAATTAACTAAAAAAAATCCACCCAAACATGCCAAAAACTAATTTAATTCAAATAGAAATAAAATAATGTCACACAATCAACACTACTACTAAAAATAATAATACTATATTATCTAATAAATTAATATTAAAATTGAGGTGTTACAACTCTCTCCACTTAAAGAATTTTCGTCCTCAAAAATTACTTGACTCAAACAAAACAAGTACCGACAGTGTTTGCACACATGTAAGATACATGGGAATAAAAAAATATAAACTTCGTTTGACTAGACCGACCTGCTCTGTTACCACTATGTAACACCCTAAAACCCCAAAATGTATTTTCTAAGATAAAATACAAATAATAATAAATCATACAAGGGTGTCACACATCTTCTTCAATTAGAAAATACTTCATTTAAATATTAAACGTCGCAGCGAAATAATTTTCAAAATATCAAAGAAATATTCACATTTTTTATTCCACATCAAAACTGAATTCAAAAGAATTGTAAAAAACACTAATCTAAAATAAAATAAATCCCCAATCCCTAGTGTCACAGATCAGAGCATCGACTCAATAAAGACTCCCAAAAGCGATAAGTAAACGAGTAGACTTCAAGCCATCCTCAGAGACTCACTGCTACTAAACTTCTTCCTCCTAGAAATCTACACCACAAGGGTGCATGCGCCCAACCCACCACTAGAGAGTAAGAATATATCCAACACAAGAGATGCATAAACACATGTATAGATTCAGATAAAAGAACACAAAAATTACACTTAGACATGTATGCATCACAATCAGATAATATTGAAATTTAAATATAAAATTTCATTTAATAAAAATCAAATAGGCATCAATCAACATCTTAGAATAACATGTGAGCATCAAAAATCATATATTCATATATAAATTAATCACATCATTTAATAATCATCTTTCATCATTTAATAAACACAAACATATCTATATATAGATACTACATCGTCAGACATACTACATCTTCAAACATATATTTATACATAGATACTACATCGTCAAATATACTACATCTTCAAATATATATTTATATATATAAATACTACATCGTCAAATATACTACATATTCAAATATATATATATATATATATATATATATATATATATATATATACACTACATCTTAAAGAATGCATGAAGTGATATCATAAATCGCGAGACTTGAACGAACCACTTTAAAAATACATTATCTGGTCTTAAACCATTGATGGATAATGAAGTTTACATTACCAAAAATCGGTGTAAACACATATATGGATTATGTATTTTAAATCTATTATAACACTCCAAATTTCTTATATAAGCACTTTAAAAGTCCTAAAACAGGGACCACAAAGAAGGGGTTGACTGTGTTGGTAGTCTACAAGCTGATCAAACAAATCATGAATTGTTGGATGGTAAAAGCCAAAGAGAGGAATTGTATTAAGATAGTAGTCTTAGCTTTCGTATGGTTGCATCAACCTTGCGTGATTTGTATCAAGTATTTCTTTACTAAGTGTGATTGGTATCAGCTTGATCAACTTCTTAATCCATGTTTACGTTATGAGAGATGCACATCATCCTCATGGCTTTCATCGCTGTCAACATATTTTAGAAACCAACAATGTCACCACAAATTACCGATATTTTGTTAAAAACACAAAGTAAATTTTATGTGAAAAACCAATTTTAGAACTATGTTAATTCTACGAAGTATCTTTTGAATAATCACACCACTAGCAACTGTCCTTCTTTTTTAACTTGAAATTTGTTTGTTTGGATACAACTATACAAAATGAATTATCTTATTTAAAATTGGTTCAATATTATGATTCTTATTTTTGGAATTTCTTTATATTCTAATTTTTATATACTTCAAGATTTTATTGGTTTTATTTGATACACATTAATATTATTATTTCATTTACAAATTTATTAATTAATGTCATATCTTACTTACCTTGCATCGCACGGGTCTAAAATCTAGTATAAATAATTATTTTATAGTTTCCAATACCTCGAACAGACTTCCTTCTTACCCAGTCAAGACATCCTTCACCATTTGATTAATCTAACAGTCCACATCATTCCTTTCAATTTCACACTCTTAAACCCCAAAGGCCAAAGTAGTCGTTTGTTTCACTCAAACCATACGCGCAGTTCCTTCCATCTGATCTTCTCGGCTTCAGAGGTATAAATTGTGCTCTCTGTCTTTTCAATCTAAAATTTGCAACATTATTTCTTACACCATTCACAAAGCTTGTAGCTCAAATTGTATTACTAAATTCTATCGTAACTATTGATTTATGTTAACTTCTATCAAATTCTTCATTCCTATTCAATACAGAAAAGTCTTACTGAACGCCTCTCGCCATATATCAATGGCGCCGTCGGAGTCATCGGTTGTGGCGGAGTACGCGAAGTCGAACCGTTCGACATGTAAGAAATGCTCAGAAGCTATACAATCTAAAACCCTAAGGTTGGGTTTGGTTACAAGAGACAAGAAGAGAGGCTTTGATGTTACTAAATGGCACCACCTTACTTGCTTTACTGTACCCTCCTCTCACTCCTCAATTGATAAAATTACTGGCTTTTCGTCCTTGAAGGTGATTTCCTTTCTTCTTTTCAAATATTTTCATTCAGTCTTTTTTGTATGTAACTTACTTATTTGAGTTTATTTGCGGGCGTAAATACTTGTGAGACTGTTTGTCGTGTTCATAAGTTGTTTTGAAGTTATTTTCATAAGCTCGAGTAGACAGCTTATAACTTACAAGTAAACAATCTAACTTTATTTTAACATTTATTGTAGAAATAGCTTACATATAAGGGTTATCATTATTTTATCTTTTATTGTAGAAATAGCTTACATATAAGTGCTTATCATGAATGAAAATTAAGCTGTTTATCCAAACAAGGCCTTAGTCCTTTTAAGTTTTTTGTAATGTACACCCTCCGGTCACTATTATAAGCAAAACTTTGCATTTTAGATTCATTCAATTAATGATATATGTTGCTATAACAGTGGCCGACCCCACTTAGTGGGATAAGGCTTGGTTGTTGTTGTTGTTGTCGTCTATAATAGTGACCGGAGGATGTATTGGTTTTAGGCTTTAAAATGTCTGCACCATTATCCTCTTTTCATCAAACTCAGTTAAAAACAGTTTATGTGGTTGTTCAATTGTAAATTGGTAGGTCCAATGAGAATGACCTTTCCAACTGTATTGGGCATGTTATAAAACAACTCAAGATTGATCCAAATCTATCAATCAAGGTGGTGTCCATTGTTGGGGGTTCATAGGTGTATTATTCAGTATAGGTTTAAAACTAAGTGATTGATTACTTGATTTATAATGTTGTCGATAAAATATTTATGTGAATTTAGGTTTGAATTCGGTAAAAAGAAGAAAACATGCATAAGTAATCATGTTTTGTGTCATAAGCACTTTTTGGACCTACCACTTCATTATTTTTATGAAATTAAGGACCAATATGTTACAAATTTTTCTTTTCTAGAACTAACTTGTTAGAAACATCTAACTTAAAGGTCCGCAATAGATATTTCGCCTTTATTTATATATGTATGTATTTCCAGAGTGGTGACCAGGAAGCTCTCACAAAGTTATTTGCTGGACAGGAGGACAACATTGAAGAGGTGAGAGCTCCATTTTCTATAACTCATTTTAACGTTGCATTTTATGTCTTTCAATCACACATCTCAAATTTGAAAATCAGTATTTTTGTAATTGCAATATGAAAGCAACGTGTCACTTGAATAAATGTTAGTGTATTTTTTCCCAAAACTTAGGATTTGTTTTATAAACAGAGTGAATATTATTATGACGATACAAACAATTAGTTCAATTATTACTTCCAATTGACAATAAGAGTGCAATTGCCTTGGCACACAATCTAGTTTTGCAAGTACGCACCAAACATTTGGAACTAGACACATTCTTTGTCCGCGAGAAGGTACTGCATAAGCAACTATATGTGGTCCATGCATGTCCCTGCCCGTATGCAGTATGCTGGCTTATTGACTAAAGCATTGCCTCCTTCTTGATTTGTAGCCCTCGGGTCCAAGCTCAGCCTATGTGACTTGAGCCCCTCATCCCCTAGTTGAACTTGAGGGGGAGTATTCAAGACATCATAAGTGGCATAGACCACACATAGTCTATAATGTACCCTGTAACTATTGTTAGAGTTTGTTAGGTCCCTAGCTAACTATATAAACATTATTAATTAGGAAATGAAAATCTAGAACAAAAGATTCCTTAGAGAACTATACAATTTTTGATAAGAAATAATTATACAATTGAATGAATTAAGAGGATACCAAGGAAAGTGACCCAATGAAAAGTAAACATATGCAATACAGATATGCTATAAGTCTGTGACAACATTTAAAAGTTGAAAGGAAATGTATTTGAATGTTATTTTCTGTAATTATATGGAAATCTTACTGTCGCGTCACTTACTTATATCCTCAACCATGTATGTATCTGGAAAAGATGTTGGTTTATGTCGTTCGGTTTTCTGATGATCTTTTTCTCTTTGTTCTTCACGGTTATTGCTTGCACTAATGAGCATTTGGTTGTATGTTACACTTCTTTTATGGCAGGCTAGTAAAACAACGAAAGACATACAAAATGAAGAGCAAGATGCTGAAGAAGGGGACTCAAAGAAAAGAAAAGTAAGCACATGCACCGGTAAAGAGTTTTTGAATTACATATTGTGTAACTTGGGGACATATAGTTTGTGGTTTCTGCACCCTGATGAGCGTATTTTTGGCCCAGATCTCCAGTGTGAAGATCTTACAAAGATTGGAAACAATGATTTGAGAGTAAACATTTTTGTAGTCCCATATTGATTATCCCACCTAATTTCGTTTGAAGTTCTTATGTAGCATGTTCAGTGTCATGTAGACTCTCAGAAATTTGTTATCTAAAACCAGTGTTCACTTTCCTCTATCTCCCTCCTTCCACAGATACTGTATCTTGCGGATATCATAGTAATACTAATTCAAATTAGTGGTTCAACGTTTCACTGATGCATCAAAATGCCTAGGACAATACAATACATAATTCCCATCATCGCAATCCAATCCAGTTCCCATTTTACATTCTTAAATCTGATATCATGCTCTATTAAAGTTGGGCAAATATTTAGGAAGTAAAGTAACAATCATGCTTAAATCTCACAACACTCACATCTGCAAATAGCCTTTTTACGTTCTCCGGAAAACATGAAGTTTGAAAGAAAAAAACACAACCAATATAATACACAAGTACTTAACATGCCATGTCATCACTACCAACAATGTTAAGTAACTTGACTGACGGTAGCGACCAACTTGATGGACGTAACTCAATTTGAAATTTTTTTTAGTTTCGCTACATTTAGGGACTAACGTAACAATGTCTGCGACTTTCGGTCAGAGACTAAAATGAGTCTAATCCATCTGGAAAAGATGTATACAGTTAAACCAGAAGCCGTGTATTGCTTGGTTTATGTTATTTTCCAATTTTTATTTTCTCCTTCAAATTGCGTATTGGTAATTATTTTTTATCCCTAAATCCTAATTCTTTTTGTTATTCATATTTATTGCTTTCAGTTATCCACCTCTGATGTTAAAGCTGGGATTAATATCATCTTTTCAGTTTCTGATGTCAAGAGAACATACAAGGCAAGGTTTTGGCTCCTTTTTTTTTTTTTTTTATACTTTATTTAATTACTTGACAGCTTCGATGTTTGATAATGAAACCTTTTCACATTTTTATGCTTATAATTCTGTTAACGTTACTGACCAATCCTTATTTTACTCCGCTTTCAATGAAATTATTTATTATTTATTGATCCAGGATGCTACCCTTTTGCCTAAATGGAAGGCATTCCAGACAGTCATTTTTCTCGAACGGGTGAGAATTTGAGAGTAGTAGCCTTGGTGTGTGTTTACTTTCAGCATGGTTCTACTGAAAGGGTGTAAACTATTCAAATAAAATGGAGGAATGTACAAAAATTGCATACTTTTATGTATGGTTTACATGTTCCCCCTTGTTTATGCTTTGATAATTTGCAGGATGATGGTTTGGAAGATTCAAGTAAAATTGCGGCATTTGATTTTGATGGCTGTCTTGCAAAAACTGCTGTGAATAGGTATGATTATGTGGTGCTAGCACAAACAAGTTATTAGAATGGATATATTTTATTAATATCATCCTTTTGATTTGATGTTATTGTTATTATTATTAGGGTCTTGTTAACCGTTGCCCCCGGGGCACTAGTTAAGATGCTAACAGTAGAATGAAAAGTCAAATTTTGCATTAAAAAGAATACTTTTTTAACTTTCAAAAAGTAGAATACACAATTTCCAAGATAATATTTCCTTTTATAATTCCTTAACAAGTGCCCCGGGGGCACTCATTAACATTTCCCTTATTATTATTATTATTATTATTATTATTATTATTATTATTATTATTATTATTATTTTTATTATTATTATTATTATTATTATTATTATTATTATTATTATTATTATTATTATTATTCCGAAAGTTTCTCATTTTTGAGAAAATTATCTTTTCTTCCAGAGTAGGTCCAGATGCTTGGTCCCTCATGTATCCCTCAATTCCTGATAAACTGCAAAGCTTATACAACGATGGCTACAAGCTGGTGTGTCCTTTTTATCTGTAAAAGAAAGCTTATTATTCAATTTTGGCTGATTATAGATATATGTTAGAACTGGTATCTATGTAAATATAAATCACTGAATTAATGTCAGGTTAGTCGATTAAAATAACCGGAAAACATTGGAAAATGTTAACTTGTGCCCTTAAGGGCATATGTTAAGGAACTTATTATAGAAATATACGTATCAAAAGTCGTGCAGTCAACTTCTTAAAAGTTAAATTATCATGTTTTCCAATGCAAAGTTGCTCATTTTGGATTCCTTAACATGTGCCCTTAGGGCACAAGTTAACATGACCCGAAAACATTATTTCACTAGGAATTGAGGAATACAAAATAGGATGGAAGGTACAGAAGTTTCAAATAATACAGGAGTTAGAGAGACTGCCTTCTCTCCCAGAAACTCATATAAACTTCAAAACAACTGAATACCCTCCGATTCTTTCTCCTATTCCTTTTATTCAATTATTACAACATAATTCCGGACTAGGTTGGCTGGCCCATTTGGCCTCTGCCCCTTAGTTAATTGGAGGCCTACTAACAATCTGCTATTGGCATTCTGCTCCATTCTAATTTAAACACTCTTTCCTATTTAGCACAGCAGTGCTGTCAGTATGAAACTTATGATGTAGTATGCTATCTACTGTGGTTGTTGTTGTCTACTATAGGTAATTTTCACCAACGAATCCAATATTGATCGTTGGAAGAACAGCAGACAGAAAGCCGTGGACTCAAAAATTGGACGTCTAAATCAGTTTATTGAGGAAGTGAAGGTCCCAATTCAGGTGATTTTGTTGGTAATACAAATGTAGCTTATATTTCAACTACTAAACTATGAATGCAATGGTTTATTGCAGATGACTAGTCTACAAGGTAAAGTTGGCAAGTCTCTCGAACAAAAATATTCCATCTGTCATAGTTACTTTTTATCATGCTTTTGGATCATCTTCATGCAGTATAATATATTTCCACATGCGAAACTTATTTTAAATTCTAGGTTAAATTGTTGCCACAGTCCTTTAAGGGTCCTCTAAGGTTCATGATGTTAACGTCCTTGACCTTTTCTTGAGTTTCCCATTTAGGTCCGTTAAAAGAAAAGCTTATGTGGTCGCTATGAAGATGCTGCTATTGCGGTGCTTATGTGGCAAGTCTAACAAGGGATTCAATATAAAAATCATTTTTTTTCAATAAACTTTTATTGAACAAAAAAATAAAAACCAATTGATTAGGATTCTTCAAATCTATAATTTGGGATTTCATCAAGCCATCATCATTAGGTGTTTCTTCAAACCCAGAATTGAAAATATCTAACCACTTTTCATGCTACAAAATAAGTAAAAATGCATGGCTCCTGGCTCTTCTAACTCGGCATTTATTTGCAGTATCATCATTATTGCAAACCAAAAGAAAAAAACACTAGAAAAGATAATTTCGATCACAACTTATCAGTAGCTAAAGCTTTCAAGTGTTAAGAAATTTTGTTAGCAGCTTTCCGCAAAGAGGTGAAATTCAGCCTGAGAAAAAGAAGGATAATGAATAATCTACCAACTAAATTTTATACAGCTTTCCCACTTAACAATGGTGTTGTCTTCACAGTACTCTTTACAAAATGTTTAAATGAAACGAAGAGATATAGAAAACAAAGTTGGAACCACTTCATTTCTTCAGGCTATTACATGGCTGAAATAAAATCATAAAATCACGTTTGAAGAAACAATTTATTCTTTTACCACTACAGATTCTGAGTTTGAAGAGTCTGGACTACTGGTTTGAAGAAACCCCAAATTATGAGTTTGAGGAAGCCTGGTCATCAATCTGGGTTTTTAATATATAATTAATTAAAAATATTATTTTATTTTTTTATTGAATGCATAGTGGCACTTTTCATTTAAGCATCTTAATCGACAAGTCAAACATTGTACCGGTCGATGTAAGTGTTTTTAAACAAACCTTAATGAAAACTCGATGATCAACGACATTAACATCATGAAACTAAAAGACCGGCATGGGAAAAAGAAACATAAAGGGCCAATTTGGTTATTTGGAAATTTGAAAGCTATTAGGTTTCTGCTCTTAAAGTTGTGTTCTTATTTTTCAGTTACCACTTAAAACAGATTAAGTTTAACATTGCTGTCAACTTCATACCAGTATGCTGGAAAGCCGCCTTAATTGCAACAACTTTGGTTGTCGCCATTCATTGTAGCAACTGCATTTGAACCTGAGCTGAGTATCCAATGTTTATCTATACAGGTTTTTATAGCTTGTGGGACAGGAAAGTCAGGCAAAGCTGGAACAAAGGGTAAGTCAGGCAAAGCTGGAACAGAGGAAGATGATCCTTTTCGGAAACCAAAACCAGGGATGTGGCAACTTATGGAGAAACAGTTCAACTCCGGCATTACCATCGATATGAATGAGTTAGTTTTTCTTCTATTTGATAGCTCAATTGATGCTATATTTTGGATTCTTTTCTTAAATTTATTTAAAATAATTTATATAGAATAACATGATATTTTATCCACAAAGGGTTTAAAATGTTAAAACATGCATTTTCTGTGTTGTAGATCCTTTTATGTCGGTGATGCAGCTGGGAGAGAATCAGATCATAGTGATGCTGATATTAAATTTGCAGAGGTAGTTAAAATATTTTATGACCAAGAAATAACTTATGATTTGAGCACCATTTAAGAAATAGTTGGTTCCTATCAGTAAGTCTTAAATCATTCTTAAATGAATAACATTGTCAAATATCGGCTATGGCGGATTTTGGGTGTGGAATTTTTTACAGCCATCATGGCCAATTTTTGAAGGATGGTTCCGCCATGGGCATAAAATGGCAGGTTTTGTTTCCACCATGGTCTGCATTTGATAACAATATGAATAATGCATTAGTTTGAGCACAATTCTCTTTCTTTTTGAGTCAAGCGCATTTGTCTCTATCCATCTCTTTTCATCTATTTAAGTTCATGGGTGTATATTTCATCCAATTGTCCGGTGATTGCTCTACGGGCCTCTCAGTTTGCTCAAAAGCCCCTATTGGACCGTAACACTCAGATTGTAACTCCTGATCCAGCTTATTTCAGAGGTTGAGCAATCCACGGGGAGCATAGAGCAATTTCCTTATTGTCTTAAGCGGCAGTTATAATTCTGAATAATATTTGACCTTTGATGTCATTAATATGTTAATTTTCATTTTATCTTTGCAGGTTTATATCTAATTCGTTTATTTTATTTTATTTTTCAATGGCTGCAGGCAAATGGTTTGAAATTTTATGTCCCTGAAGAGTACTTTGCCCCATGAGCATCTAATTTGGTCATTGGTTTGGTTCATAGAAGGGCCTAGCTTTGTTTTAAAGGGACATTACGCCATGGCTTGTCTGTTAGTTTTCTAGAATTAGATAGATTAATTAACCTAGTGTTGTTGAAAGGTTTGTGAACAATATATATATATATATATATATATATATATATATATATATATATATATATATTTTGCTGCTTCAGTTCTAATATTCTATGTTTGGATGGATGGTCAAATATTAGATTCTATGCGTTCCGTGCCAGCCACAAGTAAGCCACACCATGTTCTGAAATATTGTCCGCTTTTTCATTCATAGATTTATCTTTTTTGAAAGGTGCCTCGTTGGGTTTAGGAGTATGGATGTTGTATATTGTTGAATAAAAGAGAAAACGAGAGACATATGCTGAAATACCGTTTAACTGAATAGCACCATGGAATGTCTACCATATAGGAGTTATGTAGCTTAGAAACTATGCAATGATATATTTACAGAATGAATATTCTACATAAGATTCTATCCAAAGTAACTTTGAGAATAAGTAAAAATATATTTACAACATAAACAATAAGATAAATGCATCGTTGGGCTTAGTGACTATAGAAAACAATAAGATAGCAAGGTTAGTAAGTGCTAATCCTAAAAGATGAACATACATGTTGCAAGCGACAGGATCAAACAAGGGTTTCCGAAATCCACTAGGATTGAAAGAAAAATTTCAAATATTTTTATTGAATGAAAAAGATGCCTCTTAGGCTACAACTATTAAGCTTAAATAGAGAAATAACAAAGATTTCTGCTCTTCTCCCAACAAGTTTCGCTTGCGCCCAACTTAAAAGACTGAAATACCCTTGTGTTAGTTAGTTAACGCAAGTGTAAAACACTGCGTTAGTTAACATACGCAACGCGAAGTCACGCAAGTGTAAAATATTGCGCAAGTTAACTCACGTCAAGTATTAACACTTGCGTGAGTTAACTCACGTTGTACTGATATATCAGTACAACATTAAATGTTGAACTAGTGTGCATTGAATGCAAACATTGTCACTAATGACCAGTAATCTTTAAACCCTCATAATTGAATCAAATTACGGCAGTTTAACATTAAAATCACATAATCGCACGTAAACGATTCAAATCACACAAAATCATCGTTTTTCTCACAATCACATAATCACACATAAACAATCAAAACGGTCTAAATTACGTAAATTTTCCGTAATGACCCGTAATCACACTTAACGATACAAATTACATGAAATTGTACTTAAATTCCAAAAATCACATAACCGTCCAAATAACCAAAATTCATCGTTTTTCTTAAAATCACATAATCACATATAAGCGGTTCAAATTACACAATTTCGCCGATAATGACCCGTAATCACTTAATCACACTTAACGATACGTAAACAATCCAAATTATATGAATTTGTCCTTAAATTCCGAAAATCACATAACAGTCTAAATAACAAAATTTCATTGTTTTTCTCAAAATCACATATAAACGATCTAAATTACACAAATTCTTCATTATTGACTCGTAATCACTTAATCACACATAATAACACATAAAAGATCAAAATTACATTAATTTGTCCGTAAATTCTCAAAATCACAATCTTACATAAACTATCCAAATTACACATAACGCAAATTCATTTAAATTCAACATTGCGGACACAAATTCGAATACATTACACTATTACACGTTAGTAAACATTACACTTCAATGGATCAGACATAAAGATGTAAAGCGTTATTTTCTACCATCACGCTAAGCATGTGAGCAACGTCGCTATCATCTCCGAGAAGTTATGGAAAATACACGGTCTTCCAAAAGTCCTCTTCCTTATCCTTCCCTAAGTCAATGGTTGGCACATTTACGATTACATCACGTGTTCTTTTTTTTTGTTGGTACAACATCACATGTTCTTTGATTTGAACCAATATGGATAAAAAATTCGTCAAGTTTTGCCTTCAACTTGTCGCTGGGGTTTACAAAGAACTTAGCCCTCTTCTTTACGTCCAAAAAACGAACATGAAGTTTAACTGGATCTTGTGCATCTTCAGGCATGTTTCACTTCACAAAATAACATGAAAAACAAATGAGAGAAATAAGATAAATAAATACTTGAATAATTAGAGAGCAAAAAATGCAAGCAATAATTGACGTGACATAACCGGCCACCAAAAAACATTTTACTTCATATATTTATATAATATTAGTTACATATTGACCACAAATATTCAAATTACATAACTGGCCACCAAACTATACGTCGGTGTCATATCGTGCAAAAAATAGGACAAACACCGACCAAAAAGTCTCATAACCTATCTAAGTAGTCTAGTGATAGTGCATAATCATCATGTTCATCCACGACTTCAAAATCTTGCTTTGGCTTTTCCGGAGTCGGAGTGTCACAAGTAATAGGCTTGTGCTCATTTGTTGGTTTCTTTGGCGGCTTCGGCTCCTTAGACATGAGGTCATTGAAGGCAACATGTCTATCCATGAACTCAAAATGCCATTTTTCCGCCTCACCAATTTTGTTGTTCATCCACTCCATACAAGGCGGTGGTAACGGACAATCTTCTTTCAACAAAACATGAAGATAGTGGTCGAGAATATGGCAAAGACACATGATGTTGGAATGTGGATTAAATGGTGGAGCACTTCGGACTGGGAAATATGTCTCACATATACCATTTTCGGGCAAAGTCAATAGAACAACCACTCTATTATAGCAAGTAGCAATATTGTGACCCATATCCGGAGTGGTCAACCACTTATCTACCGGCGCAATACCACTACTAATTGTTGGAGGGTGTAAACCATCCAAGATATATTTATAACAATTCTTGATAGCATATATCGACAAATAGTCACTCTTATGATCCTTCAACTCATTAATACGTGTATGACGAACCAAAACATGACTATCCTCATCCATTCCCAAGTGCCTAGCAATGACCCGGAAACCACAATTACCATCCCCTTTAACATTCACAATGTCTTCAATGTAAGGTCTCATGATATTTGGAATTTGTGAAATGTATGTGAAATTCTAGCGTAACTTGTTTTAATATGTTCTGTGCGATGTTTTGAACGTTTGTGATGTTCCAGTTAATGTTTCAACATCGAGCGATAAACATAAATAAAAACAAGAAAAATAAACGACAGGAAAGTAAAGAACACAATGAGTTTGTTGACCCAGTTCAGTGACAAACACACCTACTCTGGAGGCTACCAAGCCAGGAAGGAAATCCACCAGTGTAGTCCTTATTCTATAGCTCTCAGCAAACTCCTCGTTTACACTAAAGACCTAGGACCTACCCGTATAGACTTCAACCTAGGAACTCCTAGATATGAGATCTCATCTCACTATCCTAATGGTCAGTTAAAACCCCTGTAACCTATCAGACCTTTTCACAAACTCAAAGATGAAGTTACCTTCAAACACAAACAACTAGCACCTTGTTTCACAACTTCGGTGTAGTACAAATATGAGTATACAACTCAATCTAGGTCCTTAACATGTATCACAAACGATACAAGAAAGGCTCACAATATTCAGAACTAAACTTGCATCGGTAGATATAAGAGTAGAACACAAAAAGACTCAAACCCTAAAAATCTAAACTTTTTAGTATGACGGCTTGAATGAGCAATTAGGTCTTGGATTCTTGTATTTATATTGAAGCAGCTTAGGCTAAATACTTAGTTGGGCTTCAGAACAAAGCAGATCGGTTCAGCTAATCTGCAAAACAAAATCTGTAACAAATCTAGGAAATCCTAAAATGTCGGAACATCTTTAGGATCAACCAAATCTATAACAAATATTTCCTAAAAATATAATATCTACTTCAGGAATATTCTAGAGTTGATGTTGTAAATATATGCACGTTACTTGGTCCACAAGGTAAGGAAATATTGTTTCCTTAAACAATAAAGCGCGCGCGTACAAGTAGGCATGAACCCAGGCACACTGAACTGTGACAGGATGTTGGAACATTGTGACCAACATCTTACAGAGATGCCTAAACACATGTTGGAACTTTGGTTCCAACTTACAGAGCAAGGATATTTGTTTTAGCAATAATGCAGCCAACACAAATACCAAACAGTATGGGATATTCCGAAACGGTTTTGAAGTAGACAATGAAGCTTGTGAGCGAGAGTAAGTGCCAAGGCGTGCATCTTTCCTCTTTGGAAGTGACTTCTTGGTTTGTGAAGGTTGGCTATCCAGATTTTGAGAATCAATAACCTCCCACCTAGAGGGGTGTCATCGTGATTTTCGGGTGTCAAGTCATTAATTAGGCTTGAACCTTTCAATCATTGATGTCTCTATTTTTTTTTGGGGAAGGGTAAAAATGAGAAAACCCTTAGAAATTCTAAGTTCGGGGCAATTTTCGCTACGGGAAGGTGTTAGGCACCCGCAACGACTATAGTACTCTATAGGAGCCGTTTTTCTAGATTTATCTTTTACGCTTTATTTTAATGCTACTTATTGAAAAGGTTGTTTTTAAGAACGGGGGAGAGAAGTGTTTGGATTTATTTTTTATTGGACTTGGAGAGATTTTGGTCTCTTGCCTACATACCCTTTTAAGGGATCAAACTCCATGTAGTTCTCTTCCAAAAAAGATTTTTGTGGGTTAGCTTGTTTTTTAATTTTTTGAAAATGATTTTGAAGAAGAGAAGAGAGGCCTTAAAGGCATGAGATTGAAAAAAAGGTGAGGTTGTTTCAATTGTTAAAGCAAAAGGTTAAAGTTGGAATTTAAAATTCATTTGCATTTTGATTAAGAAAATAAAAGGAAAAAGGTCATGGAGTTTTGACTCCAAGTTTCTTGTGAAAATGATTTTCAAGTGAGGAAATCGTCAATGTTTTGAAAAAAGGTTTTTTCTAAGTTTCGCGCTTCCTAGACATACACCTAACGGTAAATCATACAACGTGTGTGCGTGTCGGTGCTTGTGTCGGTGTACATCATTATAGTGTCCATTGTCCTTTACATTGGCCCTAGTTTACATTCTATGGTCTCGCAAGAAATTGAAATAAAAGGAACTACCTAAACATTGAGAAATTGAGTGGAACCTAAACCTAAAGAATGGAGATGAATTGGAGCTTTCAATAGGCATGAAACACAAAATGGTTAGTGAAACAACATGCAATGGTAATGAAATGTTAGGCAACAAAAATAACAAAATATGGAGGGATGTGAAGAAAAAATGCATGCAAGCTAACATGACTTATGAAACGAGAAACTTAAAACTAAACTTTGTAAAAGTTGGAAACTAGCACCTAAAATTGCAAGATAAAAACTAACCAATTAACTAGATTGAAAATATTGCAAAGTTGTAAACAAAGATCAAACTTAACAAAAATAGAATATATTGCAAGAATTGTAAACAAAATCCACTAACACAATTGAACATATCGCAAAAATTGTAAGCAAAATCAATTAACTAACACAATTAAACATATTGCAAAAAATTGTAAGCAAAATCACCTAACACAATTGAATGAATTAGCACAAAATCAGAGGTAAGCTTATCATAAAATTAAATGCCAACATCAACATCACACAACAAATTTCGGATCAAAAATTGCACAAGAAAATTCACGCGAAAACACACAAAATGTACGAATCAAAAGTGAAATTAACACGTATTATTTTCAACAATCCTGAACATGTAAAAAATATTCCACAATAGTGAAAAACATATCAAGAACACATAGCATTTTTTTTGGAATTTTTACGAAGAAATTAAACGCACAAGGGATCCAAACAGCAAGAACAGGGGTGCACACAGCAGGAAATCAAGAAACTGAAAAGAAAAGCAGAAAGCCCTGGGTACCCAATAGGATCTTGATCAAACGGCTTGCAGCGCGGGGCGCTGGATCGGGTCAGAACCCACCCGGTCCAGCGCCTTATATAAAAGGTTCAAACCCGGTTTCCTTCATTTTTTTCACCCTTTCTCTTTCTTCCTCTCTTCTCCGCCGTTGGTTCTCTGAAACCCTAACCCTAACCTTGCTCAAACTAACCCAGAATCTTACAAAACATGGTTCAATCGCTTCCTTTCATTGTTCTAATCATGAATCTGGCATTGAAATTCACATGCATTAACTGAATCACCGTAGATCTGGAATTTTCGTTCGCGGATTCCAATCGGTTCTTTGGTTCTTTTTTTTTGATTCAATCTTTGTTTTGATGAAGCTTCTTACGGATTCATAGGTTTACAACGGTTGATTCACGTTGTAAACCCCAAAATCCTTCACGGTTTTGAAAAAAAAGTTAGGGTTTCATTTTTTTTTTTGAACCGGACCTTTTGAATTCGTACGGATCTATGTTGATTCAGTCTTGCTGATGTTCATGCGTATGAAAGAGGTAAGTTTTTGATTCTTCACCTGGTTTTGTTCGGAGATTCGATCTTGAACCTTCAGGATTCTTCGATCTTGATTCTGTTGTTGATTTTGAGATTGAAACCCGGAAAATGAACCATGATTCTTCTTTCTTCTTCTTAACCGGTTCAGAACCTTTGAATTCTTCACCTTCTTCTTCTCAAACTCTTCCTCTGTGATCGCGCCGGATTTATTGCTTCTGGCAATGGATTTGGTGCTTGAATTGCAGAGGTTACAGCTCAATGATGAAGATTCGATTGAATCTCTGAGAGCTTACACAAACTCCATTGATTCTGCTTGAATTGAGCTTCTGAAACGGTTAGGGTTTATGCATTTGTTCTTCAATTTCTTGAGTTTGTTGTGATTTTGATCTAACTGACATGAGAGAGAAATTTGTGAGTTGTTTGTGATGTGGCACTGATCCTGTGGACCTCTTCCTGACTGGTACAGTAACCGGCCTTATATAGGCTACCATGTGGCCTCTGGACCAATGAGGTTTTGACATGTGGACTGAGCTGCTCGCGTGGCATTTTGGACCAATCTGCAAATTTGAAAGAAAATGGGACTGCTTTGCAATTAAACAAGAATTGAACTGTTTTGAAAATTAAAAGAATTGGGACTGTTTTGAAAATTGGAATTGGACACTTCTGCAATGAAATATAAAATTTGGACTAAATTGCAATTAAAATAAAATTTGGACTTATTTGTAAAAAAACAAAATAAAATTGGTAAAAAATGTTATTGGGAAAAACGTAAAGTGAAACAATTAAAAATGAAAAAACGGACTAAAACGGACAAATTACCAAAATGAGGTATTTCAAAATACCTCTCTGTCAAAAAAATGTTTGATGTGAAAAGACCAAAATGCCCCTAGGGACTAAAACGACTCAGACTGACTCTGATGCAAAACTAAGATGACTTTTGGACAAAATTTGATTAATGATTCATGCAGACAAGTTGAAAAGACTCAGGGACAAATTGTAGGGACTAAAGTGGGTTCCTTTGTAGGAAATGACCAAAATACCCTTTTGTATGATTTTATGCAAAAAATTGGAATAAAATGCAGGAAAATATGCGATGGTCTTAGAGACCCTTTTTAAGGACTTGTAATGCAAGAAAACATTTTGGGTGGTTTTATATGCAAGAAAATTAGAGATGGAAACAGTAAAATGTGCGTTTGTAGCACAGTAGAAAATTGTGAAATTGACATAGTGAATTTGAAATAATCAGAACCAAAAAGAAGTTTGAACGAGTATTTTTTAGGTCCAAAATGAGGGTATGACAAGGGGACAAAACCCATTGATGACATTTGAGTGTACACCTCTTCCTTTTAGGTACTCCCTTGGTTACCACCTCTTTTAGAGGTGGAGGCAAACTTGTGTCTTTTGAAAATGCTAGTTGACGCATCATCTCTTTAATGTATAGTTTCATCTTGTAAGGGCATTTCTTGAGACGTTTTTGAATGCCATTCCACTCCTCCATCACGGAAAAATCATCATCAACCTCTTCTCCTTGTACACTTAACCTTTTTCAATGAGGGAATATATCATCCAATACAAGAGACATTTTTTTCTTACTCTTCATGGCAAGGATACATGCACAAGGTAATCCGCACGATGTCTTGTGCACACAACCACAATCATCCTTACAAAAGTCGAATGTCTTGGAGCATTTCAATTCATCATAGATAAATTTCAAAACGCGCCTAGATACATAACCCTCCAACTCTCTCGTCATCTTAATTTTTATGTATTTGTGTTCTAAGACCGTTTTCTTCCTCCTAAAACTTCCTTGTATCTCACCAAATTGCACGACCAACAAATATAAGGATTTCCTGTAAAGGAGTCCAAGATTTGTTGTTCCTTTCCGATATCTGAAGATTCTCTTAACAACAATTAAATGAGATTCTCTAGAATCTGACTGGAATCTTGCACACAAGCATACACTGAATAAAATATCTAGCCTAGATGCAGTGAGGTATAACAAAGAACCAATCATACCTCTATACAGCTTCTGATCTACCTTTGGTCCAGTATCTTCTTTGCTTAAGATGCAGGTTGGATGCATTGGTGTGTTCATCACTTTACAATCTTCAAGTTTGAACTTCTTCAGAAGCTCCTTAGTGTACTTTGTTTGATGAACATACACTCCATCTTTGGACTGATTGATTTGGATTCCAAGGAAGAACTTCAATTCTCCCATCACACTGATTTCAAATTCATCTTGCATTAACTTAGAAAATTCCTTGCAAAGAGATGCATAGTAGAACCAAATATTATAACATCAACATAAATATGCACAACAATAATGTCTTTCTCAAGAGTTCTTCTGAATAGTGTTGTGTCAACTTGACCTCTTTTAAAATCATTTTTAATTAAGAAATTACTTAGTCTATCATACCAAGCTCTGGGAGCTTGTTTCAGACCATATAGTCATTTCTTTAGCTTGTAAACGTGGTCAGGATTCTTAAGATAGTCAAAACCAGGAGGTTGTTTGACATACATTTATTCTTCTATGACTCCATTAAGAAATGCACACTTGACATCCATTTGATATAATGTTATGCCATGATTTACTGCATAGGATAGAAGTAACCTAATTGCTTCCAATCTTGCAGCTGGAGCAAATGTTTCAGTATAATCAATGCCTTCTTGTTGACTGTATCCTTGAGCAACAAGTCTGGCTTTGTTTCTGACTACTTCTCCTTGTTCATTAAGCTTATTTCTGAATACCCACTTTGTTCCAATAATGTTCTTGTGCTAAGGTTTGGGTATCAGATCCAACACATCATTTCTCTGAAACTGATTGAGTTCTTCTTGCATAGCTATTATCCATCCATCATCTGATAGTGCTTCATCAACTGTAGTGGGCTCTATCACTGATAACAATCCCATCATAGATTCTTCTTGTCTGAAATATGATTTTGTTCTTTTGGGACTATTTTTGTTTCCAATGATAAGATCCTCAGGATGTGAAGACTTATACTTGATAGTGTTCTTGGATTGATTAGCTTGCTGAGAACCATCTTGAGCTTCATCAGAAGCTGCTTCATTTTGAGCTTCTGGAGTGGGTACAACTTCTGGAGTTTCTTCAGAATCTAAATCCTGAACAGGTTTTGAAGTATCTTCAGGCACCTGCATATCAGCAAAACTTTCACCTTGCTCTGGAGTTTCATTTCCAGGCTCTTTGTCATCAAATTTGATGTGCATTGATTCTTCAACACATAGTGTTTATGAATTATACACTCTGTATGCCTTTGACCTTTCAGAGTAACCTAGAAAGATTCCTCTTTGGGCCTTGACATCAAATTTCTTTAGGTAGACTTTATTATTTAGAATGTAACAGGTACATCCAAATTGATGAAAGTAAGAGATATTGGGTCTTCTTTCCTTAAAGAGTTCATATGCTGTTTTCTCCAAGATAGGTCTGATATAGATTCTATTTTGGACATAACATGTTGTATTCACTGCTTCTGCCTAGAAATGTTTAGCCAAATTATTTTCATGAATCATGGTTCTTGCATTTTCTTGTAAAGTTCTATTCTTTCTTACTATAACCCCATTTTATTATGGAGTTTTAGGAGAAGAGAATTCATGGATAATTCCATGTTTTTCACATAAAGCTTCAAATGACTCATTTTCAAACTCTCCACCATGATCACTTTTGACTTTCAAAATTTTCATTTCTTTTTCAGACTGTATTTGAGTGCAGAAGTTACTGAATACATCATATTCATTATCTTTGCTTCTTAGATATTTAACCCAAGTCCATCTGCTATAGTCATCAACAATGACTAATCCATATTTACTTCCATAAAAGGATGTAGTGTTAATTGGTCCAAACAAATCAATGTGAAGTAATTCTAAGGGTATGGAAGTTGAGACAATGTCTTTAGTTTTAAAAGATGATTTAACAATCTTCCCTTTTTGGCATGCACCACAAAGTGCATCTGAATGATAGTCAATATTAGGTAAGCCTCTAACAAGTTGTAACTTACTAAGCTTAGAGATTAATCTCCAATTAGCATGTCCCAACCTTCTGTGCCATATCCATTTCTTATCATTCACTGATAGAAGGCAAACTACCTTCTGATCAACCAATTCAGATAAGTTAATTTTCTAGACATTATCGATCCTCTTTCCCTTGAATGTTATGGAGTTGTCATTCTTGTTAACTACTGTGAAGTTGGTCTTATCAAACATCACATCATAACCATTATCAATAAACTGACTTATACTAAGCAGGTTATGTTTAAGACCATTTACCAACCACACATTATTAATAGAGATAGAAAAGTTGCCAATAGTTCCTATACCAATGATTTTTCCAGATTGGTTGCCTCCAAACTTCACACTTCCTCCATCTTTTATTTTGAGGGTGAGGAACATAGACTTCTCTCCTGTCATATGTCTTGAGAAACCGCTGTATAGGTACCATGACATTTGCTTTTTCTTTGCTCTTAGGCATATCTGCAATATTGACAGTTTCAGATTTAGCTACCCATATCTTTATGGGTCCTTTGGGGTTAGTACTAGAAGTTTTACTCTCCTTCTTTTGTACCTTGTGCTGGAAGTTTGATAGCTTCTGAACATCCAACACCTCAAGTTTCACACCTTTTGGTTTTGGTTTCCAAGAAGCAACAACTGTTTTCTTCTTCTGAAAATTAGACTTTAAGATACCAGACTCTGAGATACATGTTCTGATCTCTTCAGAATCTTAATCTTTGGAGTCTTGGAATCAGAGTTAATCAATTCCTTAGGCTTAGTATTATTTGACTATGAAATATTCTTAGTTTTAGAACTGGAAGCTTCAGGTTCTGACTGAGTAATAGTTTCAGACTTAGCACCTTCTGGTACAAAGAAGGTTTTCAACCCTTCCTTAATGGATTCACATCATGCTTTAAGACTGATTTCATGTTTACTTAAAGGTTTCCCATCACACTCTTCTTGTAGCTTCTGACAAAGATACGTAAGTTTTTCTTCATAATTTTTACAAATGAAGTCAAAACCTCTAAAAAGAGTTGATTCTTGTTGATTCATTAAATCAACATACTTTTCTTTTAAATCTTTCAACTCATTGGTTCTAAGTTCAAAGTGTGTAAGAAGCTCTTTAAGTGACTCAATAAGTTCTTCTCTGGGAATTTTAGAATATACCTCATTTTCATCTTCTGAGTCTGATTCAGGTTCAACTTCTGAAGCCACTGTAGCCACTAATCCCACTGCTACTTTTGCATCTTCATCAACATCATCCTTATCAGATCCCGATTGTAACGCCCGTTTTGAACTATTTTATTTATTTAATTATTTGATTGAGTTTAGAGTCTTTTTAAATAATTTATTTGATTTATGGTGATTTGTGTTATTTTTGTGTTATATGTTGGTGTTTTAGTAGGATATTATATTATAATATATATGTTATTTGGTGTAGAGATATTATGTTATTTGGTGTAAAAATATATTTGTTATGTGGTGTAGAAATACTATGTTATTTGTTATAGAAATATATATGTTATTTTGTGTAAAAATATATAGTGTTATTTGTTATAGAAATATGTTTGTTATGTAGAGATATATTTGTTTTAGAAATAATAAGATATGATGATATAATATAATATATATTTTGATGATGTGTGCTTTTATGTATTTTTAGTATTATCTTATTTGATTTATAATATAATATATTTAATTAAATATGGGTTGTTACATAATTTTAGAGAATTTGAGGGAAGGAGTAGGAATAAGATAAGATGAGTAAGAGATATATAAATAGGAGAAGTTAGGTTAGAATAGTTTTAAAGTAAAAACAGTCTTTTGTGAGAAAAGTAGCCACCAAAGAGAAGAGAGAAAGCAATTCCCGTTTTTATGAAACCTGCCTCAGTAAAACAGCGATTTCTCACTCGTTAACCGTTGGATCGTGACGAATTTTGGACACAAGGTTCACAACACCTGGGTCTACCTTTTCACCGTTCGGATCGTCGAAACAAGGTCTGAGTTAAGAGAAAACTGTCGCACACTGAAGCAGTATATTTGGGTGTTTTCATCACTTTTGTTCCCTTCCGTAAGCTTTGTTCATCTGAAATTAAGGTAAGGGTGAGACTAACTCTCATTAAAATTAAGTGTATGATCTCTGAAATTACATCTAACATGTTAGGGATTAGTTTTGAGAGTTTTTGAGAATTAGGGTTATGAGAGAATTTAATGGTTTAATGATGTTTAACGGTTTAATTGATGCACAGACCTTAGATAATTCATAAGATTGATAATCAGAATTAGTTTTAAGGTTAGAACCATGAGATTAGGTTGTTCCAGATTTTCTAAGTTGTTTACTTGTGCTGTTTTGAATTGTTTTGATTATGATTTGAGTTTTGATATGAATATGTGATTTGCTGGTAATTGAATTATCATTTCAGTACTTGTAATTTGATATGCAATTCTTTCTTTAATTGATTGTGCATGAGTTATATGATGAAGTTGTTTATGATTAATGAATCTTTTATGGTTGATTTAATATTGAATTATGAAGTTGTTGTTGTGGTATTGAGATGGTGTCGTTGTATTTGAGTCGTGTCGTTGCATTGAGTCGTGTCGTTGCATTGAGTCGTGTTATTGCATAGCATAGTCAGCGATGGGGGCTTGATGCCTGACAGGTCCTTTACGACCTCAGCGATGGGGGCTTGATGCCTGACAGGTCCTTTTACGACCTTAGCGATGGGGGCTTGATGCCTGACAGGTCCTATTTGACCTTTAGCGATGGGGGCTTATGCCCTGGATGGTACCACATGCATATAAGTTGTTAAGATGTCAAGATGTTAAGAAGTTGCATAGTCGTGTCGAGTTGTCTAAGTTGTCTAAGATGTTGAGTTGTTGAAGAAGAGTCTTGATGAAATAATTATGAATGCATTTGTTGTTTAACATGATGAACTTGATGATGCGATGATGTTTTCTATATGATGAATTTTGATGATGTTTCTATACATGATTATGATGAGTTGTTTGAGATTATATCTGTTGATGAATATGATGAACTATGATGAGTTGCTTTATGATTGTACTTGTTGAAGATTATGTGATTAATTGATGTTTTAAGTTGTTAGTTGTAAATTGATGAATTATATGCTTAAGTTTAATGTTTGTGAAATCTCACCCCTTCTGTTGGAATTGCCGCCTTGTGGGCAAGTGCAGATTTCCAGGACTAGCTGTTGATGTGAGTGGACTCCTCACGTGTCTAGGTGCTCTGATACGTAACGGGATGGGGAACTTTGCTTATGTTTTCTATTCTTTACGTATTAAACTATGAGATTTTATGAACATGATATTAAAGAATTTGATGAGATTTTACGTTGAGGCCTTCGTGCCAAAGTTGTTTTTAAGATTTTTGAAATAAATTCCGCTGCGAAGTGATTTAAGATTTTATTGAAATATTTTGAAGGATAAATTATTATTTATTCCATTGTGATTTTTAAGAAATGTAGCATTCCGTTTAAGTTGTGAAACTCTGATTATTATTTTGAGAAATTTTTATGTTGGGAAAACGGGGTGTTACACCGATTCACTGTCTAAATCTTCCCAGGTTGCCATTAAACTCTGCTTGATCTTCTTCTTGAACTTGTTTGATTTGAAAGTTGGTTTCTTGGATTTCTCCTTTGATTTTTCCTTTTGAAGATCAGGGCAATCATCAATGAAATGACCAGGCTTATTGCAGTTGAAGCAACCCTTCTGATCTTCTTTCTTGGAGCCTTTATAACCACCTCTTCTACTCAAGAACTTCTTGTTCTTCTTAGCCAAATACTGCAGCCTACTAGAAAGCATAACCATCTTCTAAACAAGATATTCATCAGAATCTCCATCAGGGGATTCATCTTCAGACTCAATGACTTTATGAGCTTTTAAAGACTTTCCTTTAGATGGGAGAGCAATAGATTTAGTCTTCTTAGCAGAATCATGCTCATCAAGACTAATCTCATGAACCTTGAGAGAGCTTATTAGATCTTCAACACTTAGAGTGCTTAAATCTTTCGCTTCCTCAATAGCAGTAACCTTAGGTCTCTATCTAGCAGGTAAGCTTCTCAGAATCTTGCTCACAAGATCAGAAGCTACATAACTTTTCTTAAGTATTAGAAGTCCAGAGACTAGAGTCTGAAACCATGAGTACATGGCTGCAATAGTTTCATCATCTTTCATCTCGAACAACTCATACTGATGAGTAGCCTTTGCTTCTCTAACTTTCTTGCTTCCTTCATAGTTTGCACATAGTGAAGCAAACATTGCCTTAGCAGTAGATTTGTCACTCATCTTCAGATACTCTGTGCGAGGCAATGGAGCAACAAGAATGTCTCTGATCTTGGGATGCTTCTTGTAAAGTTTCTTCTGAGTAGGAGTGTGTTTCTTCCTATCAACATCAGCTCCTTCTACATCAAGGGGCAAGTCACCAACACCATCTTCAAGAATATCCCAAAGCTCTTCATCCAAACCCATAATGTAACTATACATTTTGGTTTTCCACCAGGAGAACTCTTCAGGATCTCCATTAAACCTTGGAGCTTTGTTGGAATCAGATTTCTTCTCTTTAGAGGTACCATAATCAGGACCAACATCATGAAGATTACCACCAGAGCCAGAAGATTCACCAACAGAGATGTTTTTCTCAGATCTTGAACTGTTATACTGTTAAGTGTTCGCAACATAACTAAGACTCTAGATACCAATTGAAGGTGAGAAAACACAAGAAGGGGGGGGGGGGGGGGGGTTGAATTGTGTTAGCCTAACTGCAATTCAGAATCTGATAGAGTTCAGCTTCTAAAATGATGTTCAAGATCTAAATGCAGCGGATAAAAGCAGAGAGAGAAAGAAGAAAGACACAAAGCAATTATACAAGTTCCTTCCATAAACCGGAAGTAGTCCTGTCCCCCTTGCACTTCCAAGGAGAGTTCACTAAAAAATGTAATATCTGATTACAACTGCTCACTGCTAAAACTAGCAAGAGACTTCAAACTACTCAAGCACAACTGCAAGATATTTCCTATGCTCAAGAACTAAATCAAGAGACTTCCTATGCTTAAGCACAACTACAAGAGACTTTTATTCAAACATAATTACAATAAAAAATGTTTGAGGTTGAACACTTGATATACAATCAGTGGTGTTCACAATGCAAACCAGATACAGACTCAGACTCTAGAATTTCTAAGATATGAAAGTTGATAAGAAATTCTAAGTGAACTTTGATGTGAAACAATTTCAGTAGAGTTTCAGCACTTGTAAATTGTTTTCAGAGTCTTGCAATTCTTCATGCCTTCACTCCTTTATATAGGGGTGTGAGAGAGACGTTGTTGATTGCGAACACATCAAAAAGAGTCATTTGAAACTTGATCAAATCACCAATGATTTGTTGCCTTATTTGGTTATTGTCCTATTGAAGGAACAATTTCAAATCCTTTCTCTAAAAAGAGAATTACCAGTATAGTCACAGTTGTTGTTCTTGTACTATTGTAGACACAAAACAAAGTAGTGGAGATAGTGGTTGTACATTGTACTATTGTCCTTTCTCCAATGTTCTCCAAAGAATAAGCATCCAATGCATTCCAATTTCTTTGATTTAGTTGTTGTTTCAGGCTTCCATTCATCTGCAATGATAGGCGTGATTAAAAACATTTGAACAACCTTTGATATAAATTTGAAGCTTCTAGTCTTCTGGCTTCTGATGATCTTAAGCATCTGATAATCTTCAGAACCTCTGATGACTTTAGCTTTTGGTGACCAGCTTCTGATGAGGTGCTTCTGATGATGTCAGCTTCTTCAGAACCTATTGTCTTCAGAACCTCTTTTCTTCAGACGCTTCAAGCTTCCTTTTTGTTTATCCAATTGCTCTCATTTTGTTCTTCAGAACCTATTGCTTAAATTCAAGGACTAAATTTTTTGACTATGGTCCTGCACACTTGAACAAATATTAGCATATCCAATTGAGAATTTTTAATACCTTGTTATCATCAAAACTCAAAAAGGTAATGTTAAACACATTTTGTTCCAACAGTCACCACAAAATGTAATAGTTGATCCCATAAAACCCGCTTCATCACCGAATCACAAGGAGCATAAACATTTATATGCACAAACTCCTAACTAGTTTGAAGAACCTGACCTCTAATAATCAAGACATGAGGGAACCAAGTTGTCAACCATCCCTGAACATAATTGTAATCTCACACAGTCAGTACCCCCCCTGAAGCTCCATTCAAATGTTGATACGAGTACCCCATCGAAGAATTCCCCAAATAGCCTTAATCAACAAGTCGTCGACCTTGCTCATCTTAGTCTCTTGTCAGCATAAAACAAAAGGCTTCTTATCAAACACCAACTTTTTAACTTCAGTTCTCTTCTCAAACCCCCCTAACCCCCTGACATTATATGAAATAATCTTCATTAGAAACACAAACTCCCTAACACACACGAACACACAACTTTTTAACTTCAGTTCTCTTCTCAAACCCCCCCCACCACCTAACATCCTCTCCCACTCCCTCTAGACACCCCTTTCGCCAAAATCCTCCCCACCTCCTCTCTAAGACCACGTCTACCCTCCTTTGACAACACATTAAAACGATTATTATTATCTCATGTGTACTTGACGCCAATCAAACCTCCTATTCTTGAAGCATCAGCCGCATCTGCCTTAGGACCTCCCTGTAACGACACCCAATGCTCCCAATATTTCTTTACGGATGAAATATGAAATTCTGGCACGTTAAACTTAAGATGTTCTACGAGATGTTCCAACACCAGTTCGATGAATTACGATGTTGAATTAAAGGTTAGAACATTAAGCTAACAAAATAAAACAGATGAACGAAAACAAACAGAAAAATAAAATGCACAGAGAGTTTGTTAATCCAGTTCGGTGACAACACACCTACTCTGGAGGCTACCAAGCTAGGAAGGAAATCCATTAGTGTAGTCCTTGTTCAATAGCTCTCAGCAAACCACGTTTGCACTATGGACCTAGGACCTACTCGTACAGACTTCAACCTAGGAACTCCTAGATTTGAGATCCCATCTCACTCCCTTACAACTGATCACAGACTCTGTGATTCTTACAATACATATACAATTAATCAACACAAAATTACCTTCAAAACACAACAACTTACACCGTGCTTCACAACTTTGGTGCAATACACAATCTACCCGACTCTTTGCTTAAAAGCTTCAGAGCAGTGAACAAAATACAACTCAAAGCACAGTCCTAAACATGTATCATCTGACAGACGTAAGGCTCACACGAAAATGACAGACTCAAAAACCTAGATGATCTATTCTTCAAAATGACGTGTTGAGTGATGAACTAGGTCTTGCAGCCTTTTCTAAATACTGAAGCAATATGGGTCAGATCATTTTTTGGGCTTCAGATGAAACCGGTGATCCATTACTAAGTCAACAGGACCGAATAAGGAAACTCCCAAAAAGTAGGCACATCTTTAGGAACATTACGATCACCTTCAAAGACTTTCCTATGTCGTTAGCACTTCCTCAGGAAATCACATCTGTTCTGATCTTCTAATAAAGACACGCAGGTTGACAACCACTAATGAAGGCGTGGATTCCTTAAACAAACAAATGTGTGCGTAAAATAAGGCAAGGTACAAAACACACAAACCATGCCTGGATGTTGGAACATCGTGTTCCACATCAGAAGTGAATATTTGTTTTAGGCAAAATTGAAGCCAACATACAAATATCCAACAATCTCCCCCTTTGGCAAATTTTTGGCTAAAACAACTTGAGCCCAGTCTAAACAATGAAGAGAGACCACACACAACATTTTCTTCAATCTTCACAAAACAATCTTCCTTGAAGAAAGGTTCACAAAGCTCAGATAACTAATAGATACCACATATAGATCTTCAGTCACATCATAATCTTCAAGACTAGAAGAAGTATATCACAGATCTCAGATTCTGCTTCCAATATTTTCACAAAATAATTAACACATGGAAATATGCAAATAATAGAAACAAGTAGGTATCATCATAGAGAATCAGAGACTTGCAGCAGCGGACATATAAGAAAAAATTAATTCCCATAACATCCCAAACAGACAGTCAACGGGCACAACATGCTACTTAAATAAACATAGGAAAAATAAACCCAAACAACATTCAGTAGCTCAAACACGAATGTTCCAGCATTCAAACAAACATCAGGAACACATATGAGAATTACTCCCCCTCAAGGAGCACAACCAGTGTAACACCCTATTTTTATTATCTAATCATTTTGTCGAGTTTAGTGCCTTTTTAGTATATTTTATTTGAATAATTGCGGTGTGTGGGTTTTTGTGTTATGTGTTAGTAATATTAGTAGTTTATTAAAATAATGTTAGTGAAGGATTGAAATTAAATTAGAATATTGAAGCAGTAAGGGCAGTTTTGGGAATAAGGAAAAGTTATTAGGTTAAGAATATAAGAGGAAGGGAATAGAAAGTTAGTATACGTGAAAAACCAGTTTTTGGGAGAAAAAGAGAAAAGTGAGAAGTCAGAGAAGAGAAGCTTGTAGATTTCAAAATTCAACAAACCTAAGGTAAGGGTGAGACTAACCTTCTATAATCTTAAGCATATGATTCTAAAAAGGGTTTAATCCTGTTGTTGTTGTTGTTGAGTTTGAGATTATAGGAATTAGGTCTAAATTCAATAAAATTTGTTGATAGTGTAGGTAATTCTATGAATTAATGTAAGCTAGTGATGTCTAGGTTGTAGAATAACAATAGGTAATATTTCCTATCAATTTTAGGGTTGTCAAAATTAGGGTTTGGAGTGAGAACAGAGGTCTGTTCGCAGACCTGTCTGTCGTCGCTCGCCACGACGAGTGCTCAAAACTCGCCTAGCGAGTAGATGTCATCGCTCGCCCCGCGAGTGTTCTTGGTTGCCTGGCGAGTAGTTCCCAACTCGCCACAGCGAGTGGTTTTGGTCGTCCGGCGAGTAGATCCCAACTCGCCACATCGAATGTTTTCCCCGCCTAGCGTGTAGACGCCGTCTCTCGCCACAACGAGTAGTTGTGTTCGCCTAGCAAACTGTTCAGTGGCATATTGCCCGTTTCGCGTTCTTGTGTCTTTTTCACTCGTTTCTATTTTGAGTTGGATTTTGTCAAAAACATGAAAATTGTTGATAACTGATTTATCTTTTCAGTGGCCTTGAGTTGATGTGCAAATCTTTTGTGGTTGATTTAATATGAATTTATGATGTTGATGTCGTTGCATTTAAGTTGTGTCATTGCATAAGCATTGTCAAGCGAATGGGGTTGTAGCCTGACAAGTCGAATATGACTTTAGCGAAGGGGGTTGTAGCCTGACAAGTCCAATTATGACTTTAGCGAATGGAGTTGTAGCTCTGTTGGTACCACATGCATAATTACATTGCATTTTGTTGAGTAGTCGTTGTTGCATTGTTGAGTCGTTGTTGTTGCATTGTTGATGTTGCTGCTGCATTATTTGAATGAAGTTAAATGATAATTGTTGTTGGCATTATGTGAAGTATTCTTTATATGAATTGTTTCTTATTATTATTGAATGTGAAATCTCACCCCTTCTATTTGAATGTTGCCTCTATGTGGGTAACGTGCAGATAACCAGGAGTAACCAATGATGTGAGTTGATTCCTCGTGTCGTCATAGGAGTCATGCTCTGATACGTAACGGGACGGGGATAGTTATATGTTTTGTTTTCCTTAGTACATCTTACTTTTTAAGTTGTTGTTGTTGAACCACTTTTGGATTGAAACTTTATTATGTTGCTGATGTTGAGGCCTTAGTTCCGAGTTTTGATTAAAACATTGAATATTTTCCGCTGCGACATTATTTGAATTATTGAAAACAGTTGTTTAAATAAATAGTCAATTTAACTCTATTTATATTTGATGATAATTTGAAGAACGAAATGTGGCATCCTGTTTTGCGATGAAACTCTCATTTATTGTATGTTATTTACATGTTGGGAAAACGGGGTGTTATAACCAGTATTCTGATACCCCCCTGAACACATGCATCCGAATATAAACATACTCATGTAAGGCATAATCATATACAGACATCCAACCTCAGCCTATCAGGAAGGACTTCAGAAGCCTACGCAGATGTTACAACATCACCTGGGACATTATCTGCTCAAAAATAAAACTGCCCTCAAAAGAGCACAAACTTACTTGTACCTGCTTTCAAGCTTGCAACAGAAGAACATACTAACACAAATAAGCACTTGGTACCATGCACATCTACTCCCCCTTTTTAGCCATAAAATATGCCAAATAATAAGATGAGAAAAGCATAAATCAAAGCTAAAGGTACTAGTGATTTTGAACATTAGCTCCTATAATTCTTCATGGACACAACTACCCAGCTTGCTCCTTAATTTCTCAAATAGTTTGACATCTAAAGCATTTGTGAAAATGTCAGCAAGTTGTTCTTCAGTAGTCACATGCTCAAGTGTTACCACCTTGTCTTCGACAAGATCCTTGATGAAGTGATGTCGAATGTCAATATGCTTTGTTCTGCTGTGTTTTATAGGATTCTTTGAGATGTTGATTGCACTTAAGTTATCACATTACAATGTTATAACACCTTGTTGAATATCATACTCTTCCAGCATTTGCTTCATCCAAACTAACTGAGAACAGCTACTTCTTGCAGCGATATATTCTGCTTCAGCTGTTGATAGTGACACATAATTTTGTTTCTTGCTGAACCATGATACAAGATTGTTCCCAAGACAGAAACAACCTCCCGATGTACTTTTTCTGTCATCTGCCCAATCTGCCCAATCAGCATCATAATACCCAATCAACCTAGAATTATCACTGTGAGAGTATATAATTCCATAGTCTGTGGTGCCATTTATGTACTTCAAAATCCTTTTTACTTGAACCAGATGACTCAATTTGGGCTCTGCTTGATATCTTGCACATACTCCTACAACAAAAGTTATACAGACTTTGATCAACAACAACACCGTTTTCATCTTTTGATAGCTTCAAATGAGTGGTTGCTGGTGTTCTCTTATGGCTAGCATTTTCAAGGCCAAACTTCTTTACAATGTTCTTAGCATACTTGCTCTGAGAGATAAATATCGTGTCTTCCATCTGCTTGACTTGTAGACCAAGAAAGTAAGTTAATTCCCCAAAAGACTCATCTCAAATTCAGACTGCATCTGATGGACAAAATGTTGAACCATTTGATTCGACATTCCTCCAAACACAATCTCATCAACATAGATCTGTGCTATCATGAGTCTTCCTTTGTCCTTTTTAACAAACATGGTCTTGTCAGTTCCTCCTTTCTTGTAACCTTGATTAATCAGAAATTCTATAAGTCTTTCATACCAAGCCCAAGGAGCCTGCTTCAACCCATACAGTGCTTTCTTCAGCTTGTACACATGATCAAGGAAATTTGGATCAACAAATCCCTTAGGTTGCTCTATGTAGGCTTCTTCATGGAGGTATCCATTCAAGAAGGCACTCTTCACATCCATCTGAAACAGTTTGAACTTCGGAATACAGGCCACTCCCAAAAGTAACCTTATGGATTCTAGTCTGGCAACAGGTGCAAATGTTTCGTCAAAATCTAATCCTTCTACCTCTGTATAGCCTTGAGCCACCAGTCTTACCCTGATCTTGGTAACAGTACCATTTTCATCTGACTTGTTCTTGTAGACCATTTTGTTCCAATAACATTTATGTCATTTGGTCTTGGCACTAGATCCCTTACCTCACTTCTTTTGAACTGGTTAAGTTCTTCTTGCATAGGCTCAATCCAGAAATCATCATTGAGAGCTTCTTTCACATTTTTGGGCTCAAATTTGGACACAAAACAGGAGTTTGAGACAATGTCATTAGTTCTTCTGGTTCTGATTCCTTGATCTAGATCTCCAATAATGAGCTCTTGAGGATGATTTTTCTGAACTCTGATTGACGGTCTTTTACTTGTTCCTGCATTGTTCAACTCAGCCTCCTTAGGGTTAGTTTAAGGTTCTATAACAGTTTCAGGATATGCTTCAACCCCTGGTACAACTTCAGGAACTGGTTCTTTAGCAGCATCACGTATCACCACATTGATGGATTCCATAACAACTTGAGTTCTGTTATTGTACACTCTATAGGCTCTGCTGTTAGTAGAGTAACCCACAAAGATTCCTTCATCACTTTTTGGATCCATTTTTCTCCTGTAATCTCTATCAGCTAGAATGTAACACTTGCTGCCAAAAACATGGAAATATTTTACAGTTGGCTTTCTTTCCTTCCACAGTTCATATAGAGTAGTTGCAGTACATGTTCTTAATGTGACTCTATTATGAACATGACAGGAAGTGTTCATGGCCTCAGCCCAGAAATGATAGGGAAGATGTTTTACATGTAGCATAACCCTGGCTGATTCTTGCAGAGTTCTATTCTTTCTATCCACCACACCATTCTGTTGAGGTGTTATAGGAGATAAGAATTCATGCTTGATTCCTTCACCTGTGCAGAATTCATAAAATCTGGAATTTTCAAATTCTGTTCCATGGTCACTCTTTATCCGGACATTGCCTCTATCTTTCTCTCTCTGAAGTTGAATGCAAAGTTCCCTGAACGACTCAAATGTATCTGAATTTTTCTCTGATAAAGTTCACCCAAGTGAATCTAGAGAAATCATCAACAACAACCAGAACATACCTCTTACCACCAATGCTAGCCACTTGCATAGGCCCCATCAAATCAATATGAAGGAGTTCAAGAACCTTTGAGGTCCCTGATGTTCCAACCTTGGATGAGACATCCGAGTTTGCTTGCGTACCTGACATTCTTCACAAATGCTTCTTTCAGTAATCTCCAACTTGGGTATACCTCTGATTGCTTCTAGTGCAATAGTTTTCTTTATCCCTTGCATATTCAAATGTCCCAGTTTTTGGTGCCACATTTTGACCTCTTCATATTTACTTAGCATACATGAGGCTATGAGAGCCTGTTCTTGAGAGACCCATAAGTAGCAGTTGTCCTTAGATCTAGTACCCTTCATACTCACCTTACCTTCCCCATCCATGATCTGACATTCAGTTTTGCTGAAATTTACACTCAGACCTTGATCACACAGTTGGCTAATACTGATCAAATTTGCAGCTAGCCCTTTGACTAACAAAACATTATCCAGTCTTGGGGATCCCTCACTAACTAAGTTTCCAATACCTACAATCTTTCCTTTAGCCCCATCACCAAAGGTAACATAACTCTTGGCATAAGGTATGACATTTTCAAGAAATTTGTCCACCCCAGTAATGTGACGAGAACATCCACTATCATAATACCAGTCTTCACTAGAAGATTCTCTTAAGGATGTATGTGTTATCAGTCATATACACTTAGGTCTCCATTCCTTCTTGACCATTCTTACTGCTGATCTGTGTAACACCCTATTTCTATTAAAGCGATAAATCACGCAATTATAATAAATAATTAAGAAATAGACGTCACGTCTTTGAATAATTCCCCAACTAGACATGCATAGAATATCTCAACATAAAACATCACAGCGGAATATCACATACACTTCAAATATATAGCCATGTCATCAACTCAGGAAGTACAACCAAATCATAATAAATCTCAACATAAGGTATATCTCAACAACAAATAAAATCCAAAACATCAAATAAACGTCGTCCTAGATTAGAGCCTCTCTTAGACACGAAAAGCGACATAAGCGGAGGAAGCTCCCGCTATCCTCAAGCAACTCACCAAGCAATGAAAATCAACTAATCCTGCACGCCGTCTACCCATTCATACAAATAGGTAGGCAGTCCACCACATACCACTGGAGGTTAGCTTCACATCAATCATAATCAGAAATTATAAACAAGATTGAACATGCATTAATAATTCATCGTTCAAAAATGAGCATCGTCATAAATTATTATCAACAATATTTGCACAAGTATAAGATTCACCAATTGCCACTAATCACCAAGCACACGAATACACCAACACGTAATTCACATCGAGCACATAAACAGTTATCAATCATGTTATTCTTATGCAATGCGCCTAGACACGACCTATATGCATGTGGTACCAATCCACCTCCGAGGCCGTCGCCCCTGATGCGAACTGAACATCATAATCACCCCGAATAATTGAATACAAAAGTATTCGTCACCAACATGTTATGATGCATGAACATATGACACAATCGACAACAATGCATATATTCACATAACCTCAACAATCAACACCGACATATTTCAATACATGCTTACACCAACAATTCAACACCAATAACATGTAAGAAAATTCACCAACAACATATATGCACATAACATATATATACACCAACAACATCTCCATAGTAATTCAACAATTTCATATAATTCTCACAATTCAAGTTAACGGAGATAATACACCATATTATGACAATCATCATATTCAATCACCAAACCATCATTCATACAAATTAGATTAAGAGAAGAAAATTAGGCTGTATCTACTGATCCAGCTTGGAAAACAAGAAAGAAACGGTTTTTACCCACTTCTAGGCAGAGGGGCGCATGGACTGGGCACAAGGGTGCCTGAGGAATCCCCTCATGTGCATTTTTTTTTTGCATTTTCTTCACGTTTTCGATCGTTCTTTCGTCTGGAAACTCCTAGGAACTTTAAATGAATTTTCTTCACTGTGTATTGTCTTTAATAACCTTATAAGAACCCTTTATCTTCAATTCTTCATCCTTGATCCTTGATCCTTTAATTCAATTTATTTAAATTCCTTAAATCCAAAGTTTGTCCAAACCCTCTGATGTAGGCAAACTTGCTACATGTATCGAAGATGAAGTGGAGTGCAAGAAAGGCTTAATGGGAATAGTGCATATTTGACATCCGGTGTGGGATTGACTCAAATTATACCTTTTCGGAACGGAAATTCGCAAACGAGCACAACTCATGGCCTAGCTATGTTGTAGAGGTTAAATTAGCCATACGAAGACATCTGAAGGCCCAAAACCGCATTTTTATTATTTCAGCACAACTTTATTAATTTTCCATTTTTGTTTCAGTCTATTATTTTCGGTCTATTATGACATTTTATTTCCCTAATATTTAAACTAAACATTCGTAGCCTAAGAGACGGGTTTTTTTCAATAAAATTTTAGCGAACTTTTCTCAATTTCGGTGGATTCCGAAAACCCTTATTTAACATGTTTATCGCTTGCAACTTGCCTGTTTATCTTTTAGGTTCAACGATTACTAATCCTTACTTCTGTTCTGCGTCACATTCCATCCCTCCAAATTGATCACTTATAACTAACATATATAGTTGTTAAGTTTTCTAATTAATCTCATAACCGTGGATGCAAACTTTTTATTTTACTTGATGAATTTTGTTACACTTGCCAAATATCAATCACTTTTCTAGAAAGATTAGTCTCTGACATGGATCTTGCTTTCATCAGTAATATTTGGCGCAAAGTATTCAAATTTCCGGTTCAAAGTTGAGAATGACCACTTTCTACCATCCTAAAATGGATGGAAAAATGAAGTCTTGAATCTATCTTTAGATCAAAAACTAGAAGATCTGTTCACCATTAACCTTTCCTTTGGTGTATGGCAGGGATCCTATTTTTACCACTGAATGTTTTATGGGTTCATCACCAATAGAAGTTGTTGACAGAATATGTTGCTGACTCTACACAAGTGTATTTAGAGTTAGTTATTCACCTACAAGGCTTTCTAGCTAACAACATAACTAACTAACTAATAAGTAGATAACCACGTGTACTTTCTAACAATAGCATGTAGTACAAGAAACTACCAAAATTACTTATTCTCACAATTAGCACGTACAGGGATCCTATTTTGTTATAGTTCTTACCTATAAGATGACGAGACTGCTAAGATACTGTGTTTAAAGATGGCATGATGATGAGTTTTATAAATGATCTAATCAATTTTATGCATTATAGTGTGTGAGTTTAAATGTCCACAATGGAGGTGATGTTAAAATGTATATCCCTCTTGGATGGGGTTGCCAATCTCAAGATATAACAATGAGACATGGGGGCAGCTCCACTTGTTTGGACCAAAGATTATGGAAGGTTCAGAGTTCAAGTTCTGGAAAGGAGATAAAACTAACATAACAATTAACATACTAATATTTTCTAATAAAAAAAAAAAACAAAACAAAACAGAGAGACTTTATGTATTGCCAAACTTCGTCTTAAGCATGTGGGCAACCATGTAGAGGATCCAGTCACCCGTGGAGACCCCAGTCAAGCTCATGCATGCATGTTACCCTCCTAAGTGTTGATCTTCCTTCTTGTGAGTCAGTCAAGAAGTTCACGGACACCTCCTTCGTCATAGATACAATCGCCCGTTTAAATATATCAAAAAAGACACCCTAACAAAATCATGACTTTATTTGAAGCTGAGAATATCCTTGTAATGAATGAATGGGAAAAATATATGTAAGTTAAACACTCATGAGTGTAAAGTACCTCATTAAGCAGTTCCAATGCATGACAAGGACTAATGTAACAAATATTTAAGCTAAACACTCACAGGGCAGCTCTCCTTTGGCAAGTGAATTTCTAGAGCCTCTAAGTCAAATGAAATATCACCATATCACTTGCCAATAGAGACATGCCCTATGACTGATTTGCTTACTAAAATATAGCAATCCATCTCCCACTCTTGTTCTCTCTAATGTGTCTAGTTTGCCAAGTATCAAATGACACTCTCAACATGTTATATAGGCTAATTGTCGAGGGTTTTATGCTTTGGATATACTTCTTAAATGCCACTTTTATCAGAACAATGGCATATGCTTGAAGGAGCTAAATATCATATATAGTCTTGAATTTTTATTTTCCATTAATATTCTTTCTTTATTATTTTTCATGTTCTTCTTTTTGAAATAGAATCACAATATGCTCCATTTCATAAACTTGTTGAGTGACCACATCGACTGTCATAAGGTAAAAGTCACCACGACTTCATAATATGAAAAAAAATTGCACATAATAAGCAATGTTATTTAGAAAGTACAGAGGCACAAGGAATCAAAATTTGATAGCGATATTGTAATTAAAAAGTTCTAATACTTTAAGCACACTAAACAATGTTTTCTTCTCTTTTGTATCAAATTTCCACCTCATTGTTTGCCTCATTTAGTGTACTATGTTTCAACTGTATTAGAAGAATGAAGTCATTCTTTCAAAGCAATATAGATTCTATCTTTAGATATGATAAAAAAAATACTCTGATTTTATTCACAGCTTCTGTTTTCCACTTCTTTAAAGTGCAAGAATTGGGAGGATGGACCAAAAACGTTGTGACTATTGGCTATGAGGAATAAACCAATTAATGAGCATATTTAAAAAATGTGCCTAAGAATACATCTGTTTTTGGATATCCATGGTATAACCCACAAATATATGCCAATGTTTCATTGGGTTATTCCATCTTGTTTGCTATAAAAGTTTTTAAAGTCTCACAAACCAATGGCACAATTCAGGTTGAAAAGTTCATCAATAAGCAAATCAACAATAGGGCACCTCTCTCCTGGCAAGTAAAAAGAGCTCACTGCCAATAACTTGCCAAAGGAGAGTTGCCCTGTGGCTGCTTTAGCTTAATCTCATAGATTGGTAGCAATAAAAAGTTAATTCATCAAGATTGTCATCGCGATTTTCGGGTGTCAAGTCATTAATTAGGCTTGAACCTTTCAATCATTGATGTCTCTATTTTTCTTGGGGAAGGGTAAAATTGAGAAAAACCCTTAGAAATTCTAAGTTCGGGGCAATTTTCGCTACAGGAAGGTGTTAGGCACCCGCAACGACTATAGTACTCTATAGGAGCCGTTTCTCTTGACCTATGTTTACGCTTTATTTTAAGTGCTATTTTGAAAAAAAGATTGTTTTTAAGAATGGGGGAAAGAAGATGGTTTGGATTTTATTTTATTGGACTTGGAGAGATTTTGGTCTCTTGCCTACATACCCTTTTAAGGGATCAAACTCCATGTAGTTCTCTTCCAAAAAAGATTTTTTGTGGGTTAGTTTGTTTTTAATTTTGAAAATGATTTTTGAGAAGAGAAAAGAGGCCTTAAAGGCATGAGATTTGGAAAAAGTGAGGTTGTTCCAATTATTAAACAAAAAGGTTAAAGTTGGAATTTAGGGTTCATTTGCATTTTGATTAAGAAAATAAAAGGAAAAGGGTTGTGGAGTTTTGACTCCCATATTATTATGAAAATGATTGAGTGAGGAGTTAATTTGCTTTGAAAAAGGCATATTTTCCAAGTATCGCGTTTCCTAAACATACATCTAGCGGTAAATCATACAACGTGTGTGCGTGTCGGTGCTTGTGTCGGTGTACATCATCATAGCGTCCATTGTTCTTTACATTTGGCCCTAATTTACATTCTATGGTCTTGCAAGAATTTAAAAGGAAACAAAATTACCCTAAATATTACATAGAAATTAATGGAAATTGTGTAAAACTAGCTAAGAAAGAAATGAAAATGATGCAATCCTTGCATTATGGATGAAACATGAAATGAGATGGTTAGTAGACAAAATATAGGATAGTAGAGAAATTGGCAAAGAATGAAGAATAAAATGATGGGAAACACTTAATAAGAAAGGAATTCAACACATAGTGAAAATAATAGCAGAATGTGGTGAAAAGAGATGCACAAAACATGGATGCAATCATTCTAACACATGACCTAAAATATTCATCCTAGCATGATTTTAGAGATTTATTTCAAGTATAGGGATGTGAATTACAAGGCAATTTTGGGCACAAAACCATCACATATGCACATTTCCACTTTTAAACCATTCAAGTTGCTTGCAACACAAAAAATCAAGATCTAAACCCAAACAGTAGCAATGGCAAGGAATCATGAGCAAAAATTATTGCAAAATCATAGCACAAGCATTGAGATCATGAGGCATTGAATCGGCGCCAAAAATCATGCAAGAAATTGTACAAAGAACACAAAAAATGTACAAATCAAGAGAAAAAATTAACACACCTATTTTTTATCCATTTCAAGATGTAAAAAACGCCACAAAACAGTTGAAAAGCATCGAGAAACACATGGTAATTTTTTTGGAATTTTTGTAAGAAAATTAACACATACAGGGGTTCAAATAGCAACAATATAGGTGCAATTAGTAAAGAATTCAAAAGAACCGAAAGGAAGCAAGAAGACCTACGCTACCCGGCCCAAATCCACACATCTGATGGATCCGGATCTCTAGAACGCATCAGGGGCGTTGGATTGATCCGGATCCAATAGGATCTAGATCCAAAGGCCACGAATGCGGGAGAATGGGTCGGGTTTAAACCGACCCGGCTTACGAGCCTATAAAAGGGAAAATGGCCCGGTTTCCTTCATTTCTTTCATTCTTTCTCTCTCTACCTCTCTTGTTCGTCCTTCTCTCTTCTCCGTCCAAAAACCCTAACCCTAAGTCTTGTAATCCAACCCAGGACGCCATGGATTATAGCTTAAGAGCTTCGTCTAGTTATCCTTATCACGAATATGCCACTGAAATACATGTAACGCCCGTTTTGATTATTTAATTATTTGATTTATTTGAGAAATTGCTATATATTTTTATATATATTATGTGATGTTAAGTGAAGATTTAATATGATTTTATGTGACGTGGCGACTTATTTTATTGTTTAATAAAATAAGATTTGAAAATAAAATAAAATATTTAGTTGTGGGTTAGTTTTGGATTTTAGAGAGTTATGAGGGAGATAGAGTAAATAAGATAAGATTTGTTGGGAGTATATAAAGGGAAAATTAGGTCAAGAGAGTCAGTACGCGTTACTGAGTTTTGGAGAAAAAGAGAGGAAACGGCTGCGTGAAGGGAGAAGAGCATTAGGGCTGCGATTTTCTGCTATTACCAGGAGGGTGAGCCTAGCAATTTAATTATATCATTCTGTAATTCATCTAATCAAGATTAACAATCATAGGGCTGTTTTGAGAGAATTGAAATTAGGTTAAAAAGTGAGAATAACCATGAATTAGGCCATAAAGCTGTATAATAGATGTTTAGATGAGTACAGAACATAGATTATCCATAACAATGATGATTCTGAGAGTTTAGACGTTTAAGATGATGAATTTGGGACTTTTTGGGTGAATTTTCGCAGAAGTCGTAGCAGACTGTTCGTCGCTCGCCTGAGGCGAGCTATGAAACTCGCCGCGGCGAGTAGACCTAGTTTACTCGCGAGGCGAGCAACCCAGCTCGCCATAGCGAGCAGTACCCTAGAGCTCGCGAGGCGAGCACTCCAACTCGCCATAGCGAGCAGGACCTTGGTTACTCGCGAGGCGAGCATTCCCACTCGCCACAGCGAGTTATGACAGAACCCAGAATCCATTCTGTTGGCGACCTGCAGTCGCATATAACCTTGAGAGATGACCTTTGGGTAGCTTCTGGAACTTTTACTGAAGTTTAATATGATCTGTCATGATGATACATGATGATTGAGATTGTTTATGATGATTTTATGAAGTTTATGTGTGATATATGAATTAATTAAGTTATGAATGCTTGAATTACTTGCGATGCTTGCACTATGGATGCTATCTGTATGATGTACTTGCTGCCATGTTGCTATTTACTTATGTATAGTTGCTGCATGTGTCGGTCCTTGATGATTAAGATGTTTTGCGACGTTTAAGATGTTAACTTGTTTAAGTTAAAAGTGTTGAGTCTCATGCATACTCATTCTATGATGGGGGCTTATGCCCTGGAGTTTTTACTCACCAGCGACGAGGGCTTATGCCCTGGAGCTTTGCTCACCAGCGACGAAGGCTTATGCCTTGGAGTATATTTATGCTCATAGCGACGAGGGCTCATGCCCTGGATTGGTACCACATGCATATAAGACGTAGGGTTGCATAGTCAAGTGATGATGTCGAGTCGAGTCGTCTAAGATGTTTACTAAGATGTTTACTAAGATGTTTATGATGTTGATTATGACGCTGCTAAATGATGTGTTGTTATGTTGATGTTCTAAATGCTAGATGTTTATCTGTAATATGAAGAATTATGTTTGGTTGTTGATTGTGATTATTTAATTACATGTTTAATATAATTATTTGTGAATCTCACCCCTTCTGCTGGAATTGCCGCCTCGTGGGCAAGTGCAGGTAACCAAGATTAGGTGCAGACGTGTGAGGATTTCTGCAATTGAGTCTAGGTGCTCTGATACGTAACGGGATGGGGAAACTTTGCTTATATTTTCTCTGTTCCTTGCGTATTATGCTATTGATATGATTATGTTATTTTGAAGATTTTATTAAGACGTTGTGAGGCCTGTGTGCCAAAGACTTTTCTTTATGAGATGATTTTATGATTTTCCGCTGCAATAATTGAGTAATATTTTACGAATATTTTATGAGGATTTAATGATTATTTATTCATTAACATGAGATGTTTTAGAAATGTGATGCCCTGTTTATGTGCTTACTCTGATGCATGATTATCTTTTTAAAGAAATTTTTATGTTGGGAAAACGGGGTGTTACAATTGGTATCAGAGCAGGTCGGTCCGTCCGGCCAAGTAGAGAGTCGAGTGACGTTGTCTTAGAGTTAGAATAGTATTATTGTATTATTCTAACTTATGTTTGTTTTGTTAAGGATTAAGATGGCGGGAAGGAATGACGCTGCAATTGCTGCTGCCTTGGAAGCTGTTGCTCAAGCTGTGGGACAGCAGCCAAACCCGAATGCTGGTGCTGGTGCGGAGGTCCGTATGCTGGAGACCTTCTTGAGAAACCATCCTCCTACCTTCAAGGGGAGATATGATCCGGATGGAGCCCAGACGTGGCTCAAAGAGATAGAGAGGGTGTTCAGGGTGATGCAGTGCACGGAGGTGCAGAAGGTGCGTTTCGGTACGCACATGTTGGCTGAGGAGGTGGACGATTGGTGGATTAGTCTTCTACCTACCCTGGAGCAGGACGGTGCTGAGGTGACCTGGGCAGTGTTTAAGAGAGAGTTCCTCAACAGATATTTTCCTGAGGATGTGCGGGGCAAGAAAGAGATTGAGTTCCTGGAGCTAAAGCAAGGGAGCATGTCTGTGACTGAATATGCTGCAAAATTTGTGGAGCTGGCCAAGTTTTATCCACACTACTCTGCTGAGACCGCCGAATTTTCTAAGTGTATTAAGTTTGAGAACGGATTGCGAGCTGATATCAAGAGGGCTATAGGGTATCAGAAGATTAGAAACTTTTCTGAGTTAGTGAGCAGCTGCAGGATTTACGAGGAGGACACGAAGGCTCATTACAAGGTGGTTAATGAGAGGAAAGGAAAGGGGCAGCAAAGTCGTCCTAAGCCCTACAGTGCCCCTGCAGATAAGGGCAAACAGCGAGTTAATGATGAGAGGAGACCTCTGAAGAAAGATGCTCCTGCTGAGATAGTTTGCTATACTTGTGGCGTGAAAGGCCATAAGAGTAATGCTTGTCCTGGAGAGGTGAAGAGGTGTTTTCGTTGTGGCAAGAAGGGTCATACTACTGCGGATTGCAAGCGTGGAGATATTGTATGCTTTAATTGCAATGAGGAAGGTCATATTGGGTCCCAGTGCACACAACCTAAGAAGACTCAGACTGCTGGGAGAGTTTTTGCTTTGACTGGTACGCAGACGGAGAGCGAGGATCGCTTGATCAGAGGTACTTGTTATTTTGATAATATACCTTTAGTTGCTATCATTGATACTGGTGCCACACATTGTTTTGTTGCTCTTGATTGTGCTGCTAAGTTGAATCTTGTTGTATCTGATATGAATGGGGAGATGGTTGTCGAAACTCCAGCTAAGGGTTCGGTGACTACTTCCCTTGTGTGTTTAAGATGTCCTGTATCTATGTTTGGTCGTGATTTTGAGACTGATTTAGTGTGTCTACCGTTGGTTGGGATGGATGTGATCTTGGGGATGAATTGGTTAGAGTACAATCATGTTCTGATTAATTGTTTTAGCAAGACGGTGCATTTTTCTTCTCCCGAGGAAGAGAGTGGCGCAGAGTTCTTATCCACTAAACAGTTGAAGCAGCTGGAACGCGATGGAATTATGATGTTTTCTTTGATGGCGTCTTTATCTATTGAGAATCAGGCAGTGATTGATAAGCTACAAGTAGTATGTGATTTTCCTGAAGTTTTCCCAGATGAGATTCCTGATGTGCCTCCGGACAGAGAAGTTGAATTTTCGATTGATCTTGTTCCTGGAACGAAGCCTGTGTCTATGACGCCTTATCGTATGTCAGCTTCTGAATTGGCGGAGCTGAAGAAGCAGTTAGAGGATTTGCTTGATAAGAAGTTCGTGAGACCAAGTGTTTCACCGTGGGGAGCTCCAGTGTTGTTAGTCAAGAAGAAAGATGGAAGTATGAGGTTGTGCATCGACTATCGTCAGTTGAATAAAGTAACGATAAAGAATAGGTATCCACTTCCGAGGATTGACGACTTGATGGATCAGTTGGTGGGTGCTTGTGTATTCAGCAAGATAGATTTGAGATCGGGTTACCATCATATTAAAGTGAAAGATGAGGATATGCAGAAGACAGCGTTTAGGACGCGATATGGACATTATGAGTATACGGTGATGCCTTTCGGTGTTACTAACGCACCTGGCGTATTTATGGAGTATATGAATAGAATCTTCCATGCTTATTTGGATCGTTTTGTTGTGGTATTCATCGATGATATTCTGGTTTACTCTAAGACTGAAGAAGAACATGCTGAGCATTTGAAGATCGTCTTGCAAGTATTGAAAGAGAAGAAGCTTTTTGCTAAGTTGTCTAAGTGTGAGTTCTGGTTGAAAGAAGTAAGTTTTCTTGGTCATGTTATTTCTGGCGATGGCATTGCGGTTGATCCGTCTAAAGTTGAAGCGGTATCGCAATGGGAGACTCCGAAGTCGGTTACTGAGATTAGAAGCTTCTTGGGTCTAGCTGGTTATTATCGAAGATTTATAGAAGGATTTTCTAAGTTGGCCCTTCCGTTAACGCAGTTGACGTGTAAAGGTAAATCTTTTGTGTGGGATGTTCATTGTGAGAACAGTTTTAATGAGTTGAAGAAACGTTTGACGACGGCTCCAGTTTTGATTTTGCCGAAGCCCGATGAACCTTTTGTGGTGTATTGTGATGCGTCCAAGTTGGGTTTAGGTGGTGTTCTTATGCAAGATGGTAAGGTAGTAGCGTATGCTTCAAGGCAATTGAGGATTCATGAGAAGAATTATCCGACGCATGACTTAGAGTTGGCGGCTGTGGTCTTTGTATTGAAAATATGGAGACATTACTTGTATGGTTCGAGGTTTGAGGTGTTTAGTGATCACAAGAGTTTGAAGTACTTGTTTGACCAAAAGGAATTGAATATGAGGCAGCGAAGGTGGCTTGAATTGTTAAAAGATTATGACTTTGGTTTGAATTATCATCCGGGCAAAGCTAATGTGGTTGCAGATGCCTTAAGCAGGAAGACTTTGCATATGTCTGCCATGATGGTGAAGGAATTCGAGTTGTTGGAACAGTTTAGAGATTTGAGTTTAATCTGTGAGAGAACACCTCAGAGTGTAAAGCTGGGAATGCTGAAGATTGATAGTGATTTCTTGAAAAGTATCAAAGAGGCGCAGAAAGAAGATGTTAAGTTTGTGGACTTGTTGGTTGCTAGTAATCAGACGGAAGATAGTGACTTTAGAGTTGATGATCAAGGAGTGTTGAGATTTCGAGGTAGAATTTACATACCTGATAATGAGGAAATGAAGAAGATGATTCTTGCAGAGAGTCATAGAAGTAGCTTGAGTATTCATCCGGGAGCTACGAAGGTGTATCATGATTTAAAGAAGCTATTTTGGTGGTCTGGTTTGAAACGTGACGTGGCACAGTTTGTGTATTCTTGTTTGATTTGTCAGAAATCGAAGGTTGAGCATCAGAAACCTGCTGGCATGATGGTGCCTTTAGATGTGCCAGAGTGGAAATGGGATAGTATATCCATGGATTTTGTGACGAGCTTGCCGAATACTCCTAAAGGGAATGACGCTATTTGGGTGATTGTTGATAGATTGACGAAGTCGGCTCATTTTCTACCGATTAATATTACTTTTCCTGTTGCTCAGTTGGCAGAGATCTATGTCAAGGAGATTGTGAAGTTGCATGGTGTTCCTTCGAGCATCGTATCAGATAGAGACCCGAGGTTTACTTCTAGATTTTGGAAGAGTTTGCAAGAGGCTTTAGGTTCTCAGTTGAGGTTGAGTTCGGCTTATCATCCGCAGACAGATGGTCAGTCGGAAAGGACGATTCAGTCGTTGGAAGATTTGTTGAGGGTGTGTGTACTTGAGCAAGGAGGGACTTGGGATAGTCATCTTCCATTGATAGAGTTCACGTACAACAACAGTTATCATTCGAGTATTGGGATGGCACCCTTTGAGGCTTTGTATGGTCGGAGATGCAGAACTCCGTTGTGTTGGTTTGAGTCAGGCGAGAATGTGATGTTAGGACCAGAAATTGTTCAGCAGACTACTGAGAAAGTAAGAATGATCCAAGAGAAGATGAAAGCGTCGCAGAGTCGACAAAAGAGTTATCATGACAAGCGTAGAAAGGACCTTGAGTTCCAACAGGGAGATCATGTGTTCCTGAGAGTGACTCCTATGACCGGTGTTGGACGTGCGTTGAAGTCAAAGAAGTTAACCCCGAAATTTATTGGTCCATATCAGATATCAGAGAGGATTGGGGCGGTGGCCTATCGTGTTGGATTGCCACCACATTTGTCGAATTTGCACGACGTGTTCCATGTGTCGCAACTGAGGAAGTATGTTCCGGATCCGTCTCATGTGATCCAGAGTGATGATGTGCAAGTTAGGGACAACCTTACGGTTGATACCTTACCAGTGAGGAACGATGACAGAAAGACGAAGACGCTGAGGGGCAAGGAGATACCTCTCGTTAGAGACGTTTGGTCGGGAGCGACTGGCGAAAGCTTGACGTGGGAATTGGAGAGTAAGATGCTGGAATCATATCCAGAGTTGTTTGCTTGAGGTAATTTTCGAGGACGAAAATCTTTTAAGTTGGGGAGAGTTGTAACGCCCGTTTTGATTATTTAATTATTTGATTTATTTGAGAAATTGCTATATATTTTTATATATATTATGTGATGTTAAGTGAAGATTTAATATGATTTTATGTGACGTGGCGACTTATTTTATTGTTTAATAAAATAAAATTTGAAAATAAAATAAAATATTTAGTTGTGGGTTAGTTTTGGATTTTAGAGAGTTATGAGGGAGATAGAGTAAATAAGATAAGATTTGTTGGGAGTATATAAAGGGAAAATTAGGTCAAGAGAGTCAGTACGCGTTACTGAGTTTTGGAGAAAAAGAGAGGAAACGGCTGCGTGAAGGGAGAAGAGCATTAGGGCTGCGATTTTCTGCTATTACCAGGTAAGGGTGAGCCTAGCAATTTAATTATATCATTCTGTAATTCATCTAATCAAGATTAACAATCATAGGGCTGTTTTGAGAGAATTGAAATTAGGTTAAAAAGTGAGAATAACCATGAATTAGGCCATAAAGCTGTAGAATAGATGTTTAGATGAGTACAGAACATAGATTATCCATAACAATGATGATTCTGAGAGTTTAGACGTTTAAGATGATGAATTTGGGACTTTTTGGGTGAATTTTCGCAGAAGCCGTAGCAGACTGTTCGTCGCTCGCCTGAGGCGAGCTATGCAACTCGCCGCGGCGAGTAGACCTAGTTTACTCGCGAGGCGAGCAACCCAGCTCGCCATAGCGAGCAGTACCCTAGAGCTCGCGAGGCGAGCACTCCAACTCGCCATAGCGAGCAGGACCTTGGTTACTCGCGAGGCGAGCATTCCCACTCGCCACAGCGAGTTATGACAGAACCCAGAATCCATTCTGTTGGCGACCTGCAGTCGCATATAACCTTGAGAGATGACCTTTGGGTAGCTTCTGGGACTTTTACTGAAGTTTAATATGATCTGTGATGATGATACATGATGATTGAGATTGTTTATGATGATTTTATGAAGTTTATGTGTGATATATGAATTAATTAAGTTATGAATGCTTGAATTACTTGCGATGCTTGCACTATGGATGCTATCTGTATGATGTACTTGCTGCCATGTTGCTATTTACTTATGTATAGTTGCTGCATGTGTCGGTCCTTGATGATTAAGATGTTTTGCGACGTTTAAGATGTTAACTTGTTTAAGTTAAAAGTGTTGAGTCTCATGCATACTCATTCTATGATGGGGGCTTATGCCCTGGAGTTTTTACTCACCAGCGACGAGGGCTTATGCCCTGGAGCTTTGCTCACCAGCTGTAACACCCCGTTTTCCCAACGTAAAAATTTCGTAAATTAAATCAGAGTTTTCACATAAACGGAGTATCACTTTCTTAAAACATCTCAAAGGAATTGAATAACAATTCATTCATCATGAAAATAGTTATTAAACTTCTCAAAACATTACAGCGGAATCTTAAAAGTCTTGGCACGCAGGCCCACCATCAAAGAATCATCATCACAAAACATCTTAATCATCATCAAAGAACATCATCACAAAACATCTTAATCATCATCAAAGAATATCATCACAAAACATCTTAATCATCAAAGAACATCATCACAAAACATCTTAAACAACTCGACTCGACAATGCAACTCGACTATGCAACTCTAACATCTTAAACATCTTAGACATCTTATATGCATGTGGTACCAATCCAGGGCATAAGCCCTCGTCGCTTTGAGCATAAATATACTCCTAGGGCATAAGCCCTCGTCGCTAGTGAGCAAAAGCTCCAGGGCATAAGCCCTCATCTCTGAATGAGTATGCATGAGACTCAATCACTTACGTCTTAGACATCACGACACTTCTCATATGACTCCAACAAATTGGACAACATCTCACATCATAGACCGACTCATGCAGCTTTAATTAAATAATAACAACAACATGGCAGCAAATCATCAATCATATAACAACATCAAAAATTCATCATTTAGGCATCACATATATTACAATATAGTTCACATAATGCACATATGATTCATAATCATTATCAACAACATCAAATCATCACATTAACTTTACAAGTATAGCACGTTATGCACTCATCATTCATAATTCATAAGCAATAACATTCTTCAAAAGTAATCAAGTATGATTAAATAAGACATAAGCCAAATACTCATAAAACACCTCAACTAAATCCCTAATACCTAAGTTTGAAGTTTGGAAACCAACCCTAAGTCTTTGGACTAACTTGGATTAGTTATGCTAAGTTTTCTTAAAGTTTTCTCAAGACCTACTTGGACTATTTTCATCATAACTCAAAATCTACAAATAATTTTCTAGTCACTCCAGAGCCATTAGAAAGCTAACTCAATTACCTACAACTTTCGTGTTTACACCAAGACCCATTTCGGAACAGAAATATATGAAAAAGACACAAGAACATGAAACAGAGAATGCTGTTTTTTTTCCAAGACCTACTTGGAGTGTTTTTATCATAACTCAAGATTCACAAAACATTTTTGAGTCACTCTGAAGCCATTAAAAATCTAACTCAATTATCTACAACTTTCGTGAAGACATCAAAAGCTAATTATGAACAGAAAAGTCCCAGTTTTTATTTTAGTTTTTCGGTTACAGAAAATCGAAAAGAGAACGAGCCTGTTGACCCCTTTGTAGTATTTTAGTCATATCTAGAGTTCTAAAAGCTTAAATTGAGTCACTCCAAAGGCTAGTGAAAGCTAACATCTATATCTACAACTTTCATGAAGACACCTAAACCCAGTTCGGAACTTAAACTTGTCAAACTGAGACAACAAGTAACGTGTTTTGCACAGCGAAAGCAAAATCGCAGTTCAGTTGCGGTTTCGCCTTGGGGAAACCTTTTCTACTCCGTTTTCGATCCAATACCCTCAAAACATGACCTTAAACATCACCCTATGATTATCCTATCATTAGAACATTAATTATTCATCAACTTACTAGATTATCCACTCTTTTTAAGACTAGAAACTCAATTCGAAACCTAAACTAGTTTTCATTAATTCTCACCTTTCAACTTCATCTTTTAATTCATTCACCTTAACCTAGTTCTTAATTCTCTCAAAAACTCATCCATCTCTTGTTAATCATAATTGAATTGAATTACAGTTTAATATAATGAAAGCTAGGCTCACCCTTACCTTAATTTGGTCTCCTGAATCAAGCTGCGTTCTTCTTAGGTTTTTCTTCTCTCCTTCGCGCCTCCTCTCTTTTTCTCTAGGTTTCTCCAAAAGTTATATCACGTACTAAATAATTCTAACCCTAATTCTCTTATTTATATTCTCTTACTCATCTTATCTTATTTCTACTCCTTCCCTCAAATTCTCTAAAATTATGTAACAAACCATATTTAATTAAATATATTATATTTCTACACAAATAACAAATATATTTTCAAACCAAATAACGAATATATTTCTATAACAAATATATCTCTACATAACAAACATATTTCTATAACAAATATATCCCTACATAACAAACATATTTCTATAACAAATAACACTATATATTTTTACACAAAATAACATATATATTTCTACACCAAATAACACATATATTTTTATAACAGATGACATAGTATTTCTACACCACATAACAAATATATTTTTACACCAAATAACATAATATCTCTACACCAAATAACATATATATTATAATGTAACATGCTACTAAAACACCAACATATAACACAAATAACACACATCACCATAAATCAAATAAATTATTTAAAAAGATTCTAAACTCAATCAAATAATTAAATAAATAAAATAGTTCAAAGCGGGCGTTACACCAGCGACGAAGGCTTATGCCTTGGAGTATATTTATGCTCATAGCGACGAGGGCTCATGCCCTGGATTGGTACCACATGCATATAAGACGTAGGGTTGCATAGTCAAGTGATGATGTCGAGTCGAGTCGTCTAAGATGTTTACTAAGATGTTTACTAAGATGTTTATGATGTTGATTATGACGCTGCTAAATGATGTGTTGTTATGTTGATGTTCTAAATGCTAGATGTTTATCTGTAATATGAAGAATTATGTTTGGTTGTTGATTGTGATTATTTAATTACATGTTTAATATAATTATTTGTGAATCTCACCCCTTCTGTTGGAATTGCCGCCTCGTGGGCAAGTGCAGGTAACCAAGATTAGGTGCAGACGTGTGAGGATTTCTGCATTTGAGTCTAGGTGCTCTGATACGTAACGGGATGGGGAAACTTTGCTTATATTTTCTCTGTTCCTTGCGTATTATGCTATTGATATGATTAAGTTATTTTGAAGATTTTATTAAGACGTTGTGAGGCCTGTGTGCCAAAGACTTTTCTTTATGAGATGATTTTATGATTTTCCGCTGCAATAATTGAGTAATATTTTACGAATATTTTATGAGGATTTAATGATTATTTATTCATTAACATGAGATGTTTTAGAAATGTGATGCCCTGTTTATGTGCTTACTCTGATGCATGATTATCTTTTTAAAGAAATTTTTATGTTGGGAAAACGGGGTGTTACAATACACACACACCGTTCGAAGTGATGTAGATCTTAAGGTTTTGTCACGGTTTCGAATGGTCTTGGTTCTTTAGCTTTCGATTCGAATTTCTTTCAAAACGAACTTGTTCATGGATTCTCTGGCTTACAACGATTGATGTTTGTTGTAAACCCTAGAATCAGTATGATTTTCTGGAAATTTTTAGAGTTTTTACGTTTTTTGAACCAAAACTTCTTCGAAACTATAATGGATCTACATCAACTGGGATTCATTGTTGTTTATGAGTATGAAGAGGTAAGTTCTTTGATTCTCACCTGGTTTTGTTCGGAGATTCGATCTAGAGTCTTCGGAAACTTTTGGATTTGATTCTGTTGTTGATCTTTGGCTTGAAATCCAGAAATAAACCGGTGAATCTTTCGTTCTTCTTCTTCTCTGGTTCAAAACCTTGAAATTCTTTCCCTCTTCTTCTCAAAACCTTGCTTCTGTGATCGTACTGAGTTTGTTGCCATTGGTGACGATTTTGGTGCTCGAATTGCAGAGGAAATGATTCGATGATGAAGATTCAGCAATGAATCTCTGAGAATTGCTACGAATTTCACTGCATTTTGGGTTGAATTTGGTTCTGGAAATTTAGGGTTTGTTCTTCGTTCTTCAATTTTCCTGAGTTTGTTACAATTTGATCTAACTGACATGAGAGAGAAAATTTCTGAACTGTTTCTGATGTGGCCTCTATCCCCTGGATTTCTCTGACACTCGTGGCCTTATATAGGCTGACATGTGGACTGAGTTGGCCTGCGTGGCATCTTTGGGATCAATCTGCAATTTTGATAAAAGGAGGACCTTTCTGCAATTATGAAAGAATTCGGGACTGTTTTTTTTTTTGAAAATTAAAAAAGAAATTGAACTGTTTTGAGGATTAAAAAAAGAAAGAAATTGGGGCGTATTTGTAATAAAGTATAAAATCTGGACTGAATTGCAATTATCATGAAAATTTGGACTAAATTGCAAAACGTTAAAAAGTAAAACTGGTAAAAAAGGTAACTTGAAAACAACGTAAAGTGAAACAGTTAAAACTGACAAAATGGACTAAAACGAACAAATTACCAAAATGAGGTATTTTAAAATACCTCTCTGCCCAAAAATCAAATAATGTGAAAAGACCAAAATGCCCCTGGGGACCAAAACGACTCAGACTGACTCAGCTGCGGAGCTGAAATGATTTTTAAACAGAATCTGACGCATGATTTGTACAGACAAGTTGAAAAGACTCAGCGACAAATGCAGGGGTTCAAAATGGGTTCCATTGCGGGAAATGACCAAAATGCCCTTCTGTATGATTTTATGCAAAAGTTTGGAATAAAATGCGAGAAAAATATGCAAAAAGAATTTAAAGGCAGAGACAGTAACAGATGCAGCCGAAGCACAGTAGTAAATTGCAGAGTAATACACAGTAAATTGGAAAGGCATCAGAAATAGAAGAGAAATTGAACGAGTATTTTTAGGTCCAAAATGAGGGTATGACAGCTGCCCCTATTTAAGTTTCTTTGTCTGGAGAGTCAAGAGACGGAGTCTTTGGCTTGACGTGACGAAGATACTTAAATATCGACATTAGCACTGATTTTGGGCGTAAAAATACGTTCGTGAATGTTGTGCATGCCATGCAACATTTTGATTATGAATGCAAGACAGACTGAAAATTGAATTTAACAAAATATGTCGTATCCATTGCGGGACTGGTAGACATTAACAGAATAACAAACAACAGGGCATGTCGTATCCATTGCGGGATTGGTAGACATTAACAAGATGGTGAATAACAAGACTCACTGGGGAGACTAAGTAGCAAATTGACAGGTGCAAGTTGTTCTTTTGGCTCGAACTGGGAACTTGACCGGGAACACTGACAAGTAGAAAGGGCGCAAGCTGTTCTTGTATTTGAACTGGTTACTTGGCTGAAAGAAAAGTCAGGAGCACAAGCTGTTCTTGCATTTGAACTAGTCACTTGGCTGACAACAGAAACAAAGCACAGGTACAAGTTGTTCTTGTATTTGAACTAGTCACTTGACCGATGCAAGGGTAAATTGACAGGCACAAGTTGTTCTTGGATACGAACTAGCCACTTGGCCGTTAACAGAAACAAATTGACAGGCACAAGCTGTTCTTGGATGCGAACTAGCCACTTGGCCGTTAACAGAAACAAATTGTATTGTAGAAACAAATTGGAATTGACTTGACATGACCGCAGGAGCTTGAATTCGAAAGGACTGCTAAGGTTTGAAGTTGACAAGACTGTTGGATTTTGAAATTGACATGACAGCATGAATTTGAAATTGACATGATTGATTTTGACAGAGATTAACATAGGAATTGAGAATGCAAATGTGTATGAATAACATAACAATTTTATCAAATGCATGAACACATAGGATGCATGATTATGCATGTATGAATGCTTTGAAATGCATGATGATTGGCAATTTGCAGACATAATTTCACAGGGACAGACAAAACATTGGAATATTGGGCACGTAATGGCTCGTGCTCTGACATATACTTGCAAAGGTTCCTCTCCTGGGGATGCCGTCATCTGAAGACACATCAAGGCCATTGTTTGAGGACAGGGAGCCGTATCCCGTTCATAGACTTGCAGAGAGTGAGATCTTTTGATGGTACTGCTATTGCTGGACGCTCTACTGTCGAGCACACTTTGGATATTCGCATTTGTGGTCAATGCTTTTTTGCATGCTTGCTTTTGTTGTTTTTTTTCCCTCCCATTCTTGCCTGGATCGCCCTTTCGGGTTTTCAATCCACCGGGGAATAAATTCTTTTCAAATGCCCCTGTTTTTGCCTGAATTGCCTTTGAAGGTCGTCAATCCATCGGGGTGCTCATTTTTGCCTAAGCTGCCCTTTCGGGTTTTCAACTTAGCGAGCTTATTCATTTTTGTACTTTTCATTCTGTTTTTTCATTCATGCCATTGACCACAGACCGTACTAGGGAGAGAGCCTGCTGGTAACCTGCGTTGAAGTGGACATCGATGGTCGTTTGTTCATGCATGTTTCGTTTGAATGCGCCTAGTTGCTTAGGTTGGTTTTCAAAATACACATAAAATTTTCAATTTCAAAGATGTTTGTTTGAGATATTGTCATTATCAAATTGGAAATAAATTTTTTTTTGTATAAAGCTTTGAAAATAGAATGACGAAATAGAGTTTCAAACAAAAGCATAGGCTCAAATCGACGTATAGGAGTAGTAGCCAGCCAAAGGCGTGACCCCACGGATTTACAAAACTTGGAAAATGGTAATTTCATTGGTTGGTGGTACATTGAACACAGTGGTCACTACAGTTCCCAGAAATTTTGAATTCACAGGCGAGGCAGCTTCAGACGAGCGGCCGTTCATCAGTTGCTCATGCCCCAAGGGGATGGTGGTTTGCCAGATATAGTCAATTGCCTTTCGTTTCAATCTCATTTTTGCATGCACCGCCCTTTCGGGTTTTCGGCTCATCGAGACGCTCATTTTTGCCTGAGTTACACGTAGTCTCAGCGAGCTTTTTCATATTTGCATTTTTCTTTCCTCTTTTTGTTTTTGTCCCTTATTTTGCCTGGACCGCCCTTTCGGGTTTTCAATCCACCGGGAAGCGCATTTTTGCCTAGGCCTCCCTTTCGGGTTTTCGACCTACCACGCTATTCTTTTCATATATCTAGGCGAAGTATTTCTTGACTATATCGGCATTCACAGGATTATGAAGTTCCACACCATCCATGTGTGTAAGAATCAAGGCTCCGCCGGAGAAGGCCTTCTTGACAACATACGGTCCTTCGTAGTTAGGCGTCCACTTGCCCCTTGGATCAGGTTGTTGGCTTATTCTTCTTTTCAATACAAGTTCACCCTCCTTGAATTCCCGAGGACGGACTTTCTTGTCAAAAGCAGTTTTCATTCTTGTTTGATATAGCCGTCCACGAGCCAAAGCATCCAGACGTCTTTCCTCAATCAAATTCAGTTGATCATACCGACTATGGCACCATTCAGCCTCAGACAATTTTGCTTCCATGATCACGCGGAGAGACGGGATTTCCACTTCCAAGGGGAGAACTGCTTCCATGCCATATACAAGGGAGAAAGGCGTTGCCCCGGTTGAACTGCGCACTGTAGTGCGGTAGCCGTGTAGGGCATACGGCAACATCTCATGCCAGTCTTTGTATGTAGTTACCATCTTTTGTACAATCTTCTTGATATTCTTGTTGGCGGCCTCAACTGCACCGTTCATCTGAGGCCTATAAGGAGAGGAGTTGTGATGTTCAATCTTGAATTTCTCGCACAGGGCCTGTACCATGTCATTGTTCAGATTGGTACCGTTGTCAGTGATAATCTTGCTGGGAACACCATATCGACAGATGATATTGTTCTTGATGAACTTAACCACCACTTGCTTGGTTACGTTGGCATAAGACACAGCTTCGACCCACTTGGTGAAGTAATCGATTGCTACCAAAATGAAGAGATGACCATTCGAAGCCTTTGGTTCAATCCTTCCGATCATGTCGATGCCCCATATAGAGAAAGGCCACGGAGAGAAAATGACGTTGAGGGCGTGCAGAGGCATATGAATCTTATCAGCATAGATTTGACATTTATGACATTTCCTGGCATATTGGTAGCAATCGTGTTCCATAGACATCCAATAGTAGCCTGCTCTCAACAATTTTCTAGACATGGTATGCCTCGAAGCATGGGTCCCGAAAGTGCCATCGTGCACGTCATGCATCAGTTGCTCTGCTTCACACTCGTCAACACATCTCAACAATATCATATCAAAATTCCTCTTGTATAGAACATCCCCATCCAACACGAACTTACTAGCCAACCTGCGCAAGGTCTTCTTGTCTTTATTGGAGGCATTCGGCGGATACTCGCGGCTTTGCAAAAACTGCTTGATATCACAATACCAGGGTTTATTGTCGACTATATCCGCATTTGTTTGAACGGTCACATCACTGATGGCAAACACATGAGAAGGCCGGTCAAGGCGCTGCACTTTGATTATTGGCACGTGGTTCCAATGGTTCACTTGAAACATAGAGGATAAAGTGGCCAGAGCGTCGGCCATCTGATTCTCCTCGCGGGGAATATGGTGCAATTCGACTTTTGTAAAGTACGTCAACAGACGCCTCGCGTAGTCACAGTAAAGGATCAGATTAGCATGATGAGTCTCCCATTCTCCCTTTATCTGGTTAATAACAAGCGCAGAATCTCCATAGATGTCGAGATGCTTGATTCTCATGTCGATTGCCTCCTCGATCCCCAAGATACATGCTTCGTATTCAGCCATGTTGTTTGTGCATTCAAATACAATCCGAGCGGTAAAAGGAATGTGATGCCCCTGCGGAGCCACGATCACTGCGCCAATTCCTCGGCCGTAGGCATTAACGGCACCATCAAAGACTAACCCCCACTTGCTATCAGGGTCTGGACCTTCACCAATCAACGGTTCTTCACAGTCTCTTGACTTCAAATACATGACCTCTTCGTCGGGGAAATCGAACTTGATGGGCTGATAGTCATCCAGTGGCTGGTAAGCGAGGTGATCAGCTATAACACTTCTTCTAACGGCTTTTTGAGCTTGGAACACAATATCATATTCAGACAGCAGCATCTGCCAACGCGCAATCTTTCCAGTGACTGCAGGCTTCTCAAAGATGTATTTAATCGGGTCCATCCTGGATATCAGCCAAGTTGTATGGTTCATCAAGTAGTGGCGTAGGCGTTTGGCAGCCCAGGCCAAAGCACAACAAGTCTTTTCAAGCATCGTATACCGAGCCTCGCAGTCAGTGAATTTCTTGCTTAGATAGTAGATGGCATGCTCTTTCTTTCCAGTCTCGTCTTGTTGACCGAGCACACATCCCATGGATTCATCTAATACGGACAGATACATAATCAAGGGCCTTCCTCCCACCGGTGGGACAAGGATTGGTGGCTCTAACAAATAGTTTTTTATGTTGTCAAAAGCTTCTTGGCATTCATCGTTCCACACAATGGGTTGATTCTTCCTGAGTAGCTTGAAAATTGGCCCGCAAGTCGCGGTCATGTGAGATATGAATCGGGAGATATAGTTCAGACGCCCGAGGAACCCTCTAACTTGCTTCTCGGTCTGCGGGGCCGGCATTTCACGGATTGCTCGGACTTTGTCGGGATCTACTTCAATGCCTCTTTGACTAACAATGAACCCTAGCAGCTTTCCTGATCTAACACCGAACGTACACTTGTTGGGATTTAGTCGAAGCTTGTATTTTCTCAATCTTTCAAACATTTTTGCCAAATACTCAACATGTTGTTCTTCATCGCTTGACTTGACAATCATGTCATCCACATACACTTCGACTTCTTTGTGAATCATGTCGTGAAACAACGTAGTCATCCCCCTCTGATAGGTGGCACCAGCATTTATCAGGCCGAACGGCATTGCTTTGCAACAGAAAGTTCCCCACGGAGTGATGAACGACGTCTTTTCTCTGTCTTTGGGTGACATCTTGATTTGATTGTATCCCGAGAATCCATCCATGAAGGAGAACACTTTGCACTGAGCGGTATTATCAACAAGCACGTCAATATGAGGTAGTGGGAAATTGTCCTTCAGACTGGCTTTATTCAAATCTCTGTAATCAACACACATCCGAACTTTGCCGTCCTTCTTCGGTACAGGCACAATATTAGCAACCCATTCGGGATACTCAACTGTCATGAGGAAACATGCATCAATCTGCTTCTGCACCTCACCCTTAATCTTGAGAGCCATGTCAGGACGAGTCCTTCTCAGCTTTTGCCTAACAGGGGGACATTCTGGCTTTGTTGGTATCCGGTGTTCTACGATCTGGGGATCCAAACCCGGCATATCTTCATACGACCATGCGAAAATACCTGAATATTCTCGGAGAGGTTGGAAGATCCTCTTCTTAACCCCTTCTTCCAGGGCAGCACCAACCTTGATCTTTTGCTTATTGTCTTCGGTACCCAAGTTAATCAACTCAATCTCTTCCTGATGAGGCTGAATGGCTTTCTCCTCTTGTTCAAGTAGTCAAGTAATTTCCTCTGGTATGTCATCATCCTCCTCATCTTCGGCTCCAAACACCGGGAATTCAAAAGTTGGAGGAACCGCAAGGTCACAGTGTTCAACGGGTTTATTATGGTTCAATCTGCGTGATTATGGTTGGATGATTTTTAGAAAAGATTTTTCATGCAGATCTTTGAAATTAATAAGAAAATACAGATGTTTTGGTTTTTTCTGGCATTACCATCATTTCCAAGGGAAAAGGCATTAAGAAAAACAACAGTCGTGAAAGAAACGACAATTTTTATTAATAATGGCAACGCCGAAACAAACATGCCCTTTACAAAAACATCATTTTCGCTTCGGGCGAAGCGAAAAGATGGTTATTTTGGAAAACAAAGACCTAAGCAACAAGACACATTACTTGGAATCATGCATGATTAACGGGAGGTCAATGACATTCCAGTTCTTCGCAGTGCCTCCTGATATAACAAACACGGGCCTAGACCCATCGAGCACGAGCCATTTTTCAAACTGCGGCAGAAGAACCAGGAGGCATTGAGCACTTGGAATTTTTTATGTGACCGATGAATGATGCGTATGATGCATGATATGTATAAATGCAGATGCAAAAATGACTCTTTTCGTTATCAAAGGGTTTTAGACAAACTAGAAACTTTTGCAAACATTTTTAGCAAGATGACGAGATTAGAAAGCTGTCAAGACAAATCGTTTTGAAATGCTAAGCGAAAGGAAGTGGGATCGACTTCCTTGAACTTATAGGACTTAGTCTTCCTTATGCCTGTAATGTTTGAAAAGTTTTTAATTTGTCTATACCTTTTGATAAATGCATGAAAAATGGCTTATGCATGAATGCATGTATGCATGATTTTGATTACAAAGAGAGTACGGTGGGTTGAGGTTGCAAATGGACACGGCGTCCGGTGGGACTAAGGCTTTGATAGTAGTAACCATGGTTCTAAATAGAGTTCCCAAACCGCAACCTCTCTTACGCATATCATAGTAGCACAAGGCGATGCCCGTTCCATGATGATTCGTAAGAAGGTCTAGTTTGAGTGTAGTATCGCGTGACGACTAAATTCCGAGACGACGCTTGGTTTAGCCACCGCACTACGTCCTAAGAAAAGGCCAAAGATGGGTTTGGTAACTACGGTCCATAGCCTTCATCGGTCAATTGGAAAAAAAGTGCCTAAGCATGACAACACACGCCGACAACATCACCCCCAAAATGCCTCAGCTATGTGAGATTGATCGCGTAACCCAATACACGAGGCAACCCCCGGATTGGATTGTCGATTATATCTCTTCCTAAACTTAGGTTCACTCAGCCCGGGTATAGGACTTTTGATATTCTCGCCCCACACGTTGCATGAAAATAATAACAATAAAGTAAAGCGTAAAACATAAAGCATGAAAAACTAGGCGTAGCCCTAAAGTCCCCAGTGAAGTCGCCATTTCTGTCATCGCGATTTTCGGGTGTCAAGTCATTAATTAGGCTTGAACCTTTCAATCATTGATGTCTCTATTTTTTTTGGGGAAGGGTAAAATTGAGAAAAACCCTTAGAAATTCTAAGTTCGGGGCAATTTTCGCTACGGGAAGGTGTTAGGCACCCGCAACGACTATAGTACTCTATAGGAGCCGTTTCTCTTGACCTATGTTTACGCTTTATTTTAAGTGCTATTTTGAAAAAAAGATTGTTTTTAAGAATGGGGGAAAGAAGATGGTTTGGATTTTATTTTATTGGACTTGGAGAGATTTTGGTCTCTTGCCTACATACCCTTTTAAGGGATCAAACTCCATGTAGTTCTCTTCCAAAAAAGATTTTTTGTGGGTTAGTTTGTTTTTAATTTTGAAAATGATTTTTGAGAAGAGAAAAGAGGCCTTAAAGGCATGAGATTTGGAAAAAGTGAGGTTGTTCCAATTATTAAACAAAAAGGTTAAAGTTGGAATTTAGGGTTCATTTGCATTTTGATTAAGAAAATAAAAGGAAAAGGGTTGTGGAGTTTTGACTCCCATATTATTATGAAAATGATTGAGTGAGGAGTTAATTTGCTTTGAAAAAGGCATATTTTCCAAGTATCGCGTTTCCTAAACATACATCTAGCGGTAAATCATACAACGTGTGTGCGTGTCGGTGCTTGTGTCGGTGTACATCATCATAGCGTCCATTGTTCTTTACATTTGGCCCTAATTTACATTCTATGGTCTTGCAAGAATTTAAAAGGAAACAAAATTACCCTAAATATTACATAGAAATTAATGGAAATTGTGTAAAACTAGCTAAGAAAGAAATGAAAATGATGCAATGCTTGCATTATGGATGAAACATGAAATGAGATGGTTAGTAGACAAAATATAGGATAGTAGAGAAATTGGCAAAGAATGAAGAATAAAATGATGGGAAACACTTAATAAGAGAGGAATTCAACACATAGTGAAAATAATAGCAGAATGTGGTGAAAAGAGATGCACAAAACATGGATGCAATCATTCTAACACATGACCTAAAATATTCATCCTAGCATGATTTTAGAGATTTATTTCAAGTATAGGGATGTGAATTACAAGGCAATTTTGGGCACAAAACCATCACATATGCACATTTCCACTTTTAAACCATTCAAGTTGCTTGCAACACAAAAAATAAAGATCTAAACCCAAACAGTAGCAATGGCAAGGAATCATGAGCAAAAATTATTGCAAAATCATAGCACAAGCATTGAGATCATGAGGCATTGAATCGGCGCCAAAAATCATGCAAGAAATTGTACAAAGAACACAAAAAATGTACAAATCAAGAGAAAAAATTAACACACCTATTTTTTATCCATTTCAAGATGTAAAAAACGCCACAAAACAGTTGAAAAGCATCGAGAAACACATGGTAATTTTTTTGGAATTTTTGTAAGAAAATTACACATACAGGGGTTCAAATAGCAACAATATAGGTGCAATTAGTAAAGAATTCAAAAGAACCGAAAGGAAGCAAGAAGACCTACGCTACCCGGCCCAAATCCACACATCTGATGGATCCGGATCTCTAGAACGCATCAGGGGCGTTGGATTGATCCGGATCCAATAGGATCTAGATCCAAAGGCCACGAATGCGGGAGAATGGGTCGGGTTTAAACCGACCCGGCTTGCGAGCCTATAAAAGGGAAAATGGCCCAGTTTCCTTCATTTCTTTCATTCTTTCTCTCTCTACCTCTCTTGTTCGTCCTTCTCTCTTCCCCGTCCAAAAACCCTAACCCTAAGTCTTGTAATCCAACCCAGGACGCCATGGATTATAGCTTAAGAGCTTCGTCTAGTTATCCTTATCACGAATATGCCACTGAAATACACACACACCGTTCGAAGTGATGTAGATCTTAAGGTTTTGTCACGGTTTCGAATGGTCTTGGTTCTTTAGCTTTCGATTCGAATTTCTTTCAAAACGAACTTGTTCATGGATTCTCTGGCTTACAACGATTGATGTTTGTTGTAAACCCTAGAATCAGTATGATTTTCTGGAAATTTTTAGAGTTTTTACGTTTTTTGAACCAAAACTTCTTCGAAACTGTAATGAATCTACATCAACTGGGATTCATTGTTGTTTATGAGTATGAAGAGGTAAGTTCTTTGATTCTCACCTGGTTTTGTTCAGAGATTCGATCTAGAGTCTTCGGAAACTTTTGGATTTGATTCTGTTGTTGATCTTTGGCTTGAAATCCGGAAATAAACCGGTGAATCTTTCGTTCTTCTTCTTCTCTGGTTCAAAACCTTGAAATTCTTTCCCTCTTCTTCTCAAAACCTTGCTTCTGTGATCGTACTGAGTTTGTTGCCATTGGTGACGAACTTGGTGCTCGAATTGCAGAGGAAATGATTCGATGATGAAGATTCAGCAATGAATCTCTGAGAATTGCTACGAATTTCACTGCATTTTGGGTTGAATTTGGTTCTGGAAATTTAGGGTTTGTTCTTCGTTCTTCAATTTTCCTGAGTTTGTTACAATTTGATCTAACTGACATGAGAGAGAAAATTTCTGAACTGTTTCTGATGTGGCCTCTATCCCCTGGATTTCTCTAACACCCGTGGCCTTATATAGGCTGACATGTGGACTGAGTTGGCCTGCGTGGCATCTTTGGGATCAATCTGCAATTTTGATAAAAGGAGGACCTTTCTGCAATTATGAAAGAATTCGGGACTGTTTTTTTTTTGAAAATTAAAAAAGAAATTGAACTGTTTTGAGGATTAAAAAAAGAAAGAAATTGGGGCGTATTTGTAATAAAGTATAAAATCTGGACTGAATTGCAATTATCATGAAAATTTGGACTAAATTGCAAAACGTTAAAAAGTAAAACTGGTAAAAAAGGTAACTTGAAAACAACGTAAAGTGAAACAGTTAAAACTGACAAAATGGACTAAAACGAACAAATTACCAAAATGAGGTATTTTAAAATACCTCTCTGCCCAAAAATCAAATAATGTGAAAAGACCAAAATGCCCCTAGGGACCAAAACGACTCAGACTGACTCAGCTGCGGAGCTGAAATGATTTTTAAACAGAATCTGACGCATGATTTGTACAGACAAGTTGAAAAGACTCAGCGACAAATGCAGGGGTTCAAAATGGGTTCCATTGCAGGAAATGACCAAAATGCCCTTCTGTATGATTTTATGCAAAAGTTTGGAATAAAATGCGAGAAAAATATGCAAAAAGAATTTAAAGGCAGAGACAGTAACAGATGCAGCCGAAGCACAGTAGTAAATTGCAGAGTAATACACAGTAAATTGGAAAGGCATCAGAAATAGAAGAGAAATTGAACGAGTATTTTTAGGTCCAAAATGAGGGTGTGACAAAGATCGTACAAGTTTATTTCATTTTTATATAGTGTCATACGAGTTTAACTTTTTACATATATTCTTATGTGAATTCATTATGTGAATAATTAGGTTAAGGGCTCATCGTAGAACCTAATCAAATTGGTAGTATTGACTAGATGATCCAAGTAGTATACCTACCTTAAAGGTTGATTCTTGTAAATTGACTTGAAAGATGATTTTACATATGACTAGATGTAGATGATATTGACTTGAAAGATGATATTGACCTTTGATCCAATGATTGGGTAGTGATTGATATTGGCCTTCCAGATTGAATGTTATGAACAATATTTCATATGGTATTCTTGAAGGTTGATCTAGACAATCTATCTTGGCCCCCAAACTTTGCGAAAGTTGCGACTTTGACATTCTATTTAAAAAAATAAAAAAACAACTTTGCCTTCTAACGTTGTCCCCCCTTTACAAGAAGCAAGTTTTTGCTCGGTTAACAGTGACATCTCACTTAGCTGTTTAATTTATTCTTCTTATGTTCTTCCTAGCAAAGAGATTTTTCTTCTTTTGCAAACCTATTCTTATTCAACTCCACACTCACCTGTGATGGCCGCCACTCTTTCTGACTAACCGTAATGAACCCAATCAACCTATCTATCCCAAACATTCCCGAAACTCTTCTCCTTCGATTCCACACAATCCTTACTCACCATAAAACAAATACTTATCATATCCTTCTCCAACCAACTCGTTTACATTATTTGATACCAGGAAAAAAAAAGATATTGGACAACACGATCCCGAGCATACGAAAAGGCATACAAAAAACATTATGCTTACAAGAAGGATCTTGTTTGAGATTCGAGAAACTTCTCAATGATCTCCAACACATTTCTTAATATCTGTTATCCTTGAGGAAGCTCAAAAACAACGTTACAATGAACGAAAGGGTGACAATGTTTGAGATTTGACAGAATCAAAGGGATTATTTGAGATTAATGTATATTATGATAATTTCAATTTATAAAAAATACAAATAATAAAATTAATGTTATAGCTCGAAAGTTTGAAAACTCGATATTAAAACAAATAACAACATGAAATTGTTCGGAATACAACAAAATCATCTATACTACGAAAACTTAAAAGTAAATCTAGGCACAAGCTTGGCATCTGTTAGGAAGCAAAAGCTATCACTAACAAACTATGATAAAACTAGGGTTCTAAGCTAAAAGATAAAGAAGAATAAAACAAACTAAGATAAAATAAAATAACTTTTTATTCATTTTGATTGATTTGGATGGTGTGTCAAAGATACTATATATAGAAATGATAATAACCTAATAGGCTTAAAGTCTAAAGACTTAAATAAAATGCCCAACTAGAAACACTTCAAAGGATAGACTAACATAATTTTACTTATAAACTGAATATCTAAATCATTTATTTAAGTCTAATTTCAATCTCTAACATTGCCGACGGATTCACTTGAATTGCATTCTTTATTGCTTGCCATGACCATGTTGAAGACCCATCTATTGCTTGACATGACCATGTTGAATATCATCTGCATACAAACATCCATACAATAGGACAAAAAATATGTTAACCATCTTACATCATGTAAGAAAACAAGGCATAGGTAGATGAATTAAGACACTCATGAATCAACATATATAGCATCACAATAGTAATAAGATTATACAAATGACATGATATGAAGAATGACAATTCAATGTTCCACGTTCACAGCTTAAAATTCATGTGGTGCAAGACTAACTCAAGATATCATGGAAAAAAGGTTATATATCTTTAGAGTGTGCATGACTATTCAAGGTATTCGTAGGAAGACATTCTTGGGACAATTGTCTAGGGTGCAACACCGAATCAATTACTATCCCCTCTTTATGTCTAAAGTTCAATTATAAGTTTTTTTTAAATCTTTTTAGATTGGTCTCGTGGTATTGGCTTGAGATATGTGAGTGTGATTATCTTTAAGATTTTAAGTTCGATTCTCCTTCATATCAATTTGGGTGGGCTAATTTAGTTTCTTCAAAAAAAAAGTTTCGTTGATGATATATCTAGAACTAAGGTAAAAATATTTTTAAAAACCCTATTACATTCACAATGAAATGAAGGAAGAAGAATTTTCATAATATATTTATCAGACATCAAAGGTTTTCAAATAAGTTAAAAGGCCGTAGAAATAAATGTGAGAATAATCATAAAATTAGCACATTATGAGCAAACAAAATTAAAAGGTTTAGACATAACGTCTTCTTGAACTTAATTCAGTTGGTAGAAAGGATACACAATATATACAAGGTTCAGGGACCAGCCACCACTAAAAAAAAAGCTTAGACATAATAGAAATTATTTTTTAACTTACATGTTAAGGCAGTAACATTCATTTTGAAGGCAATATTTTAATTGAGGATAAACACACCAAAGATATATACAATGCATGTGAGATATACATGACTTTCCTGCAATGAAAAATAAGAATGCAGAAATATTACTTAAATATGGTAAATCAAAACATTCCTTTAAAAAGAATATAAATTAAAACAATAAAAAACATGAAAATAAGCTTACCACCAACATTGATTACAACAATAAACAGGGAAACAAAAAGTATCATAATGTAAGAAAACTTGAGAATTTCTTTCATCTTTTCTTAACCACGCATGTAACAATTAGAAAATTGTTTGATCACTTTATTTAGCAAAATAACTTTGTGCAGTGTATAGTCTAATTATGTATTGTTTAATACTTACTTTATTACTTGACCTTCATTAAAATTAGAATAAATAGTAAATGTCTCTTAAGTATATTGATGTATGATATTTGTCCATTTAGCTCATCTAATTCATCACTTGACCTTCGAATAAATTTCACATAAGAATACTATACTGATAATAATTAGAGATCATTCTTCTTCAAAAAAATAATAATAATAATTAGAGATCATTCTTGTTTACCAACCATTTATTATTTTATTTATTTCTTATGTAGGCTTTCCTATTAGACCGAAAAATAATTAAAGCTTATGATTGTTTGAGTGTAACTCAACTTCGATATCATAACAAAGTTCCCTTGTTCAAATCTTGTGAAGTAATGATTGTTCAAATCTTGTTAAGGGTGATCAAACAAGTTATCTATTTTGGATGTTTTATCGAAAGACATTGATGTTTTGCACTTGTATCATAGTGAACAAAAACCCAGATGAAAAATAACAATAGTATATAAATGATAGTGTAGAATGGTGAAAAAACTTTGTTGTAGATAAGATAATATATTTTGTATTAATTGAAGTTATCAAAGGATCAAAGTAAACGAATAAATAAACATGAAGAATCCAACATACATTTCCGCCGTTGCATGTAACAAATAGGACATTGTTCGATTACTTTATTAAATAGTTAAAAATCTTGCTAACTAGTTTAAAGATACTCTTTAATGATTTTTAATTAAAAACATGTTTATTGAAATAGTCAAATAATTTAAATGCAAATGCATTGAATCTATTATTGTCTATTAAAACATACTACTTAAGGTTGTTAAAGAGTGTCTTTAGGTAATTTGTTAGCATTTCTCAATATATATATATATATATATATATATATATATATATATATATATATATATATATATTATAACTAATCTCTATAGTTTTTTATATTCTAAAAACTTTGAATAATCTCTCATTTTAATTTGTTTCATGCGATTTCACATCCAATTTTTAATGATATAGATTGCAGAGAAAATTCCTTTTGCACTTTTTATTGCTCATATAGAGGCAACTCTTAACGCAAGTATATCAAAAAAAAAATAAGCACTACGAAAATAATAATCAGAACAACCCTTTGCTTCTCTTTTTATGGTACCTTTTATATGTATTATTTATGAAAAATGATATTTGTACAATTATTTTATGATAACTTTTGAACAATTCTCTTTTATTTTTAAATTATGTTTTTACTCTTTTTTTTTCTTTTACTATTATTTTAACCAATAAAAAGAGAGAAAATTTTTTTGTCACAAATTACAAATGTCATCAAATATTATACAAATATTATTACTCACAATTTATATCCTTCTATTGTCTAATAACCTGTAATTTAAGGAAAGTTATAATTCTTATCACACCAATGCATTAGATGAGCACTATTTTATTTTATTTTTTAAAAGTAATGATGTCCTAATCCCACACAAAGCCATATATGGGGTTGTCCCTGGCTCGAACTTGATAAAGATCTCTTATAAGAAAATTTATTTATTTTTTATTTTTGAGGTGATCTCTTCTAAATTTTTTATCATCAACATTATTGTACATTCTTTATAATCTTCCATTCTTTAATGTTTTGTCATTGTTTGACTTCTTCTCTTGATTCTGAAAAGCGGGTTGAAGATGGGAAAAAGGTTGATGATAGGGTGAAGATCGAAAAGGATGAAAACTTTAATTTTGATAATTATAGCATGGATTTTAGGGCGGATTAGTGAAATGTGTAATGATATAATTTCAACATTTTTGGTATATATAATGATATATATAATGATTTTTCAATATAATTTTAACTTCATTTTCTTTTATATTATTTTATATATTGACTAAATTGTCGAATCCACACAGAGATGTGGTGCATGTTGATTACCGTGAACTAGATGTTTTATTTTTATTTTATAATCCTAAACAAGTTTCGAAATATAAAATTCGAATGGTATTTTTGGAACAAATAGTGCGTGTGAGAAATGGATAATTTGGAAAAGTAATTGTAATTTTTTTTAGGCTCTTTGTTATTTGCCGGCTATGCTATTGTCATACCCCAATTTTTGACCTAAGGTCCTACATTCATACACCATCAGACTCAAAAATTCTCTGACTTTTCGGACGAAATTTCGACAGAGGTATTTTTGGTCTGAGTCGGGCCCTTGATAGAAGTTTGGCAAGTGTACCAAAAACTAACGAAGTAGTTAAAGTATCGTTCCCACAAGGACTGTTTTTAACCTCAATAATTCAAATTCGTTATTTAATAGGATGTATAAAAGTTGTTATGGTTTGCCACTAGGCAGTTGAGTTGGTTTAATTTTATGAAATCAATTGACGAAAAGTAAAAAGTTGTTAAGAAAATAAGAGAGATGAGATCAGGTCTTTCAAATCATCTATGTTCCCCTAATTGGTATACTGCACTCTATTCTTATGAATGATTTTTTAGTTCCACGATAGTTAACAAATTAGCTCTAATCAATCCCTTGAGTTAGGACCCTCTTCTTAAACTACAGCCCCTAATTCCTTAGGTGGTCTAATAATTCTTGAAGGTTTAAGCACGTTAACCTAATATCACTAACAAACGATTATCCATTCCTAGGCTAACCATGTTTATTAGAACAATTCAATGGGACTAAGTTGAAAGCTAGGTTCAGTAGTCATTCATACTCACGATGTTTATATGTGATCAAGATATAATAGAATTAAAATAATTGAATTGAATAAAAACTAGATTGTCATTCATAAATAATAGAGTTTCACAGCAACGTGGATCAATTAGGGTTACATAAAATCATCTCAGATTTAATCTCTAAGAGATTTAGCTACTCATAATGAGATTTACAAATAGCATAATCAATAGTGGAATCAAAACATACATGAACTGAAAGAAGGTTGAAGAAATCGGCCTCCTAGCCGTCTTTAGGTCTCAAAATCGCACTTTTCTCTTCTCAAATCGTATCCCTTGTTTTCTGAATAGTCTTCAGCTTAAATAGGCATAAAATTTCGCCCAAAATCGTGCCACAATTTTCCTTGTGTAACAAGATACTGAATTAGGGTTTCACCAAATCGTGTCACGTTTTTGCAATCGTGACACGTTTTCCTTAATCTTCAAAACAATGCATTCTGTCTCTAAAATCGTGCCACGTTCACAAAATCGTGACACGATTTTTGTCTTTGATTTTTCTTCAGTTTGCTTGCTTTCTTGCTGCTTAAGTTGCCTTGTGAACTCCAAAATGTGATAATATTTACATAAAAATTACGTAATGACAACATGTCATCACAACCCCAAACTTGAACCATTCCTTGTCTTAAAGGAATTTACATGTAAAATTGACAATTGACAGTAAAATAACAAGTACCTGATCAAGCGATAGTAACCAAAAGTTCATCTCCCTACTAGCTAAAAATGAGCCATTTTGAGTTGAATGCATCCACCAATACACAACTCCACGCAACAAATTGATAAGGGTTCACACTCAATCACATGCAAAACTACATATTACCATACGCTTGAAAAGTTTCTAAACGTCAATTAAAATCAATATCAATACACACTTTGAGGTCTTTCAGGGTTATAATGGGGCTTTGGTGAAGGTGGGATAATATTTGGATAAGTAGGCTACACAAAATGTGAGTTAGGCACTCCTACGAAAGTTAAAGCACACATTCAATCCATCTTTCACCTATGGAACAACAATTCTTGTCAAGACGGGGCTAGAGAACATTTTTAACAATTGGGACATTCGAGTTTTAAGTAACTCAGATTTTCAATGTTTTGTCCTTTTTCATTCTATTTTTCTTCTCTTTTTTTTTTGACACACCATTCCATTTTTTAGTGTATGTATTTTTCATGATAAAGTTCTACGTTCTTTAGTTCCCCCACCCCAAAATTAATTGGTTGAAAATTTCAAAGGCAACCCCAAACTTAATTTTTAGCAACATTCTACATTGCCTAACTCAGAAATAACAATTTGGGATAAATCCTAAAAGTCTCTAAGTTTGTAATGTAGTTTGTCATCGAACAAAAAGTTCTAAACCTACCAGCTCAACTTGGCTAAGAAAAGGATAAACATTAATAAAAATCAAGGCAGGCTTCAAAAGGCTCACAGGACCAAGCACTTTTGCCTCAGTCTGTATATGACAAAGACCAATAAACAGTAGAGAAAGAATGCAAGTTCTAGAAATGTAGCAGCATGGAACACTCAATATAAGTAAATTGGAAAAATAAAATTTGGCCATGAACCTTACAATTTAGATTTCTGGGAGTTGTGACTACCTATCTTTCACTGCCGAACACTTACGTCACTTGAACATACATTTGTTACTAAACTGGAAAAAGTCAATTAAACACATAAATTCATCTATAATAAACAAGTCAGGAACAATTACATAACAGGGGGAAACAACTTATTAACCTTTAAAAGAAAGCTAATAAAAATTGTTCGAACATAAAAATAAAAGTACATCAAAAATACTGAAACAAAATAGAGAAACATAAAAAGGAGTGGACCATCATTAGTCCACAAAATCCTGCATCTGATCCTCATCAATCCAAGTGCTAGGGTTATCTTCCTCAAAAGAGTCCTCCCCAAAGTGATACCTTGACCTAGCACCACCAGCAGCAAAGTCGGCCCAAATATCCTACTCTCTCACCTGAGCACGACCTCTGGTAACATCGAAGTACTGTCCATAGCCTCCTCGGACCCATCAAATCGGTCAAACGACCCCGTAATAGCACTCCTGTTGAGGCAGACCGCCTCAGTAAGCACCGAACCAAACCTAGGACAGTTCCAATACTCCTGATCTGACACCTCGTTCATCCAGTTACAATGGCCATTTATGTAGTCTAGCTGCATGGGATGAATAGGTGCATAAGCACCCTGCTGACTGCTCCCTGCTCCCTGCACAAACTGCTGCTGTTGTGGAGGTGGTTGATGCGGAGGTTGTGGTTGTGGCTGGTCTGCTGCTGCTGCCTCCTCTACCTGAATATCATGTAAGCGCTCGTGGTAGTCTTTCACAAAAGTGTCCATGTAGGTATCAGTCAGAGGCTTCATCATTGGTGCACTCAGATCATTGGCATAGAGGTCACACTCAACTTCCTCACAAAGCAAACCGATCATACTCAAGTGAGGCAAACCCTTCTTCGACCCAGAAGCAAACATATATGTGTTGTTGGCAATCAACTCGCCAACATTGATGGGTGACCCATCCATGATAGCAGCAATACTGTGGAGGCGTGGTAGTGGAATTTCTGATGAGCAATAGGTGCGCTCCAAAGTTTGCACCACGAAGGATTCCCATGCCTTTGCAACGGTCTTGAAGTCAGCCCTCAACAACATATGTGACCCTCCTTGCCACTTCGCACCATCCACGCATAGTTGAGCCTTAAGCGCATCCCACTGAGCATCGTTCCAATCCTTGCACTCCGCCAGCCTCCTCTGAACATCACACTCCTCTAGTGGAATGATCTGCAACAAATTGTTGATCCTCTCAGGGCTATAGTTGATCTCCTTGCCCCTCACATAGGACAGATACTTCTTCCCCATGAACCTTGCATTTGCATAAAACTCTAATGCCAAAGTCTTGTTGGCATGCTCAAAGATCATGGCGATGAGTGACTCCCACCCCCTCTTAGTGATAACTTGGAAGAAGTGAGGGTTGGCTATGGGTTTTGGGAAATCAAACCCTCTCTCTTGGATCACCCTATAGGGACGGATGTCCTTGAAGCGGTCTTTGGCTTGCATGTTGTAACACCCCGTTTTCCCAACATATAAATAATATATAACAAATCTTGTTGGCATGCTCAAAGATCATGGCGATGAGTGACTCCCACCCCCTCTTAGTGATAACTTGGAAGAAGTGAGGGTTGGCTATGGGTTTTGGGAAATCAAACCCTCTCTCTTGGATCACCCTATAGGGACGGATGTCCTTGAAGCGGTCTTTGGCTTGCATGTTGTAACACCCCGTTTTCCCAACATATAAATAATATATAACAAATTAGAGTTCATCGCAAACAGGATGTCACATTTCGTTCTTCAAAATATCATCAAATATAAATAGAGTTAAATTCACTATTTATTTAAACAACTGCATTCAATAATTCAAATAACGTCGCAGCGGAAAATATTCAATGTAAAATCAGTATTTGGCACTAAGGCCTCAACATCAGCAACATAATAAAGTTTCAAATTCAAAAGTGGTTCAACATCAACTTAAAAATAAATACGTAACAAGGAAAACAAAACATATAAATATCCCTATCCCGTTACGTCAGAGCATGACTCCTATGACGACACGAGGAATCAACTCACATCAGCGGTTACTTCTTGTTATCTGCACGTTACCCACATAGAGGCAACATTCAAACAGAAGGGGTGAGATTTCACATTCAATAATAATAAGCAACAATTCATCTAAAGAATTAATCAACATAAAACAACAACAATTCATCATCAAGAATACTTCATATTATTCCAACAACAATTATCATTTAACTTCATTCAATAATGCATCAACAGCAACATTGACAATGCAACAACAACGACTCAACAATGCAGCAACAACTACTCAACAAATGCAACAACAACGACTCAACAAATGCAGCAACAAGAACTACTCAGCAATGCAACCACAACAACTCAACAATGCAGCAACAACAACTACTCAACAATGCAACAACGACGTAATTATGCATGTGGTACCAATAGAGCTACAACTCCCTTCGCTAAAGTCATAAATCGACTTGTCAGGCTACAACCCTCTTCGCTAAAGTCATAAATCAACTTGTCAGGCTACAGCCCCCTTCGCTAAAGTCATATTCGACTTGTCAGGCTACAGCCCCCTTCGCTAAAGTCATATTCGACTTGTCAGGCTACATCCCCCTTCGCTTGACAATGCTTATGCAATGACACAACTTAAATGCAACAATAGCAACATCATATAAACATATTAAATCAACCATAAAAGATTTGCACATCAATAAATCACTCATCCTTATAAATCTTTAAATCATCTTTATAATCTTTAAATCATACATCTTCAAATATCACATCATCAAATAATTCACATATTACACTTCATTAAATAATTCATCAAATAATTTGTTCAGCACACATCATCAAATAATATATATTTATATCAGACATAGTCAAAATACACATCAATACACATAAAAAAAAAAAATTCTTTTTTCTCAAGGATTCAAAAGTACTATATCACGAACAGGTTAAATTAGAAAATTGCTCACTTTCCTTATACTTAAAACACGACATAATCACACAATAATCATGAACACATCAACATCATGAATTTAACAGTCAAGGCATGAATTCAAAGATTATTTCATAACCAAAATCATAGCAACATCATAGAACATGAAGTTAACATGTGTACTCATCAAAGATCACGATATTATCAAACATGTGCAACAAACCAATTAAAAGAAAATGTAACCAATTAAATAATCTTAGGGTTCATACGGTAAAAACAAATCAAAGAACTCAACAAATCCTAATAAATCCAACCTACGATTGTAGCAACACAAAAAGGAAACACGAATTATATTTATAAAGATTCATCACAAGAATAAAGGAAAATAACAAAAATTTACAACCCTTCACTACCCACATGAGTACACAACCCTTACGATGAATAGAGACTCCCCCCATACATATGAATTACCTACAATTTCAACAATCTAATTGAATTTAAACCTAATTTCTATAACATAAAAAAATTCAACAAAACAACATGATTAAACTCTTTTCAAAATTATATACTTATGATTAAAGAAGGTTAGTCCCACCCTTACCTCTAGGTTTGCGAAATTGATGATTTCCTACGGTGAAATCTCTCTTTAGCTTCTTCTCTTTATTCCTCCTTGCCTCTTTTCTCCACAACCCTAGTTTTCCTTTGCCTCTTGTTGCTCTCTTTATCGGTAACCCTTCTTCTCTAATTCCCTTCTCTATTTATAAACTTTAATTGAGTTTGTTACTAATCTTTTTAGATTACTATCTACACCTCTCGAATTTGTTACTATTACTTAAATCATTAAGCACTACTCATCTTACTAACTACACCTTTCCTATTCTTAACCGAACAAATTCCCCTTTTTCCAAAACTTCCCTTACTGCCTCAATATTCTATTTCAATTTTTATATCTTCACTAATAATATTTTAATAACTACTAATATTAATAACACACAACACAAAAACCCACACACTGCAATTATTCAAATAAAATATATAAAAAGACACTAAACTCAACAAAATAATTAGATAATAAAAATAGGGCGTTACACTTATATCCCAAGAAAACTGATTTTCTAGCTTTGGGGTCAAGTTTAGTTTTGTGAGATTGAATGGTGGATGCATAGCATAAGGAACCAAATACTTTGAAAACAGAAATATCAGGTGTGGAATTATATAGTAATTGGTATGTAGATTTGTTCTTTAGTAATGGGGTGGTGACTCTATTGATAAGGAAAGTGGCATGACAAACAGCATAAGACCAAAAATACTTAGGTAATTTGGATTGATAGAGTAAAGCTCTTCCAACATTTAAGATGTGTTGATGCTTTCTCTCTACTCTACCATTCTGTTCAGGGGTTTCAACACAAGAAAAATGATGTAAGATGCCTTTGGAAGCATAAAAAGAATTAAGTAAAAACTCAGGATCATTGTCTGTACTCACAGTTTTAGGGGTTATATGAAATTGGTTTTCAATCATGGTGATAAAGTTTTGAACATGTTGAGATACTTCTGATTTAGCTTTAAGTAAAATGATCCAAACATATCTATTGAAATCATCCACGATGGTGAGAAAATATTTGTGACCATGAAGAGAATAAATGGAAAGTGGTCCCCAAATATCAAAGTGAAGAAGTTTAAACTTAGAAGTAGCATGAGATAAACTGATATTGAAAGGAAATTTTCTTTGTTTGGCAAAGTGACATATATCACAAACTGATTTATTATCACATGAAATGGAAGGGTACAAGCTTGTCATATGATACAATCTATCATTTGACAAGTGACCTAATCTAAGATGCCATAAGGCTGACATAGGAATGTAAGTTTCAGAAACTACATTATTACAAGAAATGAAAAAATTGGTAGAAGAAGAAACTGAATGAATGGCAGGAAAAGCTGTAGCTTGAACTTTAAGTCTGTAAAGGCCATTCACCAATTCACCCAAACCAATCATCTGAGGACATTTCATGGCCTAAATCATACAAGTAGAATTAGAGAACTCAACATGACAAGAAAGGGATTCACACAATTTTGACACGTATATTTAATTGATTTTAAACATTGGGGAATAGAGAACATGAGAAATATGTAATGTGGGAGAAAAAGTGACATTACCAGCATATATTCAACCATAACCAAATGACCCTTGGGTAAACTAACTCTTGTAGGTTTAATCTTAGAAAAGGAACTAAAATAATGCATGGAACAACAAACATGATCATTTGCTCCATAATCAATAATCCACACATCAGACAAAGAAGGTAAACTAGAAGAAACAAAATATATACCTGAAATGGTGTTGATGGTAGTGGGATTTTCTGTAAGAGCCTGGGAAGAAGTTGAGGTGTTGGGGGAAGATGCAGACGAAAGTAAATTGGACTGTTGAAGCAAGGAAACAAGCTGAGATAACTGCTGCACCACTACATTTCCACCATGAGCAACCTCAGAACCCTCACCAAGAGAAGCATTTACAAATGAACTTTGCTTGTTAAAACTGGGATGCCCATGCTTTTGATAACAAAACTCAACAGTGTGATTTGTTCTGTTGCAAAATGTGCAGAATCTGGAAGATTACTTGCTGGAAGAAGAATTTTTGCCACGACCAAAGGATTTTCGTGACTCAGAAGCATTAATAAGCACACTGGAGAAGGAGAAAATATAGAATTGTTGCTTTCTTCTTGCACAACCTAAGAATATACCTTGTTCAAAGGAGGAAGAGGATCCATAAGGAGTACTTGGCTCTTAACAATAGAAAAGGAATCATTCAAACCATGAAGAAATTGAATTACCTGATCCTCAACACGCTGATTCCTAGCAGCCCGCATAGCTTCGCATCTGCACTGAGGGATGCAAGAACACATTGGGATAGGTTGGTGGGAATTCAATTCTTCCCAAAGAAACTTCAATTCGGTGAAATACTCAAGAACGCTCTTAGAACCTTGTTTAAGAGAATGAATTGAGGAGTGAATAGCTGCAATTCTGATACGATCTGCTTTGGAAAACCGTTCCTTCAAGTCCTCCCATACATCAAAGACGTATTCATGAAAAACCAAAGTATGTGTAATTGGTTCAGAAACAGAGTTGATAATCCAAGAGTGAAGGAGGTGGTTGCACCGTTCCCATGAACTACGATTCAAATCAAGCAAATCTGGAATAGGTAAAGATCCATCAATGAAGGAAAGCTTGTTCTTTGCTCCCAAAGCACGCCTCATAGAGCGACTCCATGCAAGATAATTGGAGCCGTTGAGTGGTGGAGTTACGAGAACAGAATTTGGACCTTCACTAGGATGAACAAAGTATACTGAATCTTGATTAGCTTGTTGATTCTGAGCAACGGGAGCAACACGAGGAGGCATGATGAAGAAACGAGAGAATCAGAGAAAGGCGCGAAGAAAAAGGATAAAAAACGAAGGAAAATTGAAGAAAAACGAAGCTTGAAGTTCAAGCATCAATGGCGGAAAAGTGTAACTGAATCCTAACTAACTTTCTCTCTAAGAGAGAAGAATGAAACTGATACCATATTATGAGTTTAGGAATTGAATAGAAAAGTATGATTTTCATTGAAAGAATTAACTTGTACAACAAGTATTTATAAGTTGCTAGATCCTTATGCTTATTAACATGTACCTAAAGCATAGGATCATAACTCTTGTAACTAACTAAAACTAACTTGAGCTAGTTACTTGTAGAGCAAGTTATTACAATTAGAGGTTTCAATCTTTTTGTTTTCTTCGTGATGCAATAATAGACATGTTTATTTCAAACATCAAAGGTATTTTCTCAAAGATATGAAAAATAAAAATCAAACATTCGTAAACCATCAGTCATATGATGCCCTTCCTAAAGCATTTGAATAATCAATTACAGAAACACATGATATGACCATCATCCATCCTCACAAATTTCGGCAATTAAAATTGTAATAGCAAATTACATAATCACAATGGTATTATAGAAACTAAAGAAAAAACATTCCCAAAGAGTCTGAGAGACACAAATGGAGATGTAACCGTCTAGGTCACTATATAGTGAGAAACAAACCTAAAAAATTATAACTTTGAAAGAGAGAAAATGATTAACAGCATTCAAAGCCTGGCTAGTAAATTGATGCTACGCAATCAAACCTTTGGAAATAAGCCTAAAAAATATTCATATAATCATCACTTGTTAGACAATTAGGGACCAAAATCCATGGCTGATGGGTTAAACTATGAAGAAAATCTGAAGAAAAAAAAATTAGAATGAAAATCACGTAGAAAAATAATCAATACAATGATAGAATTTTCAAAAAACGATGAAGAATATAGATGGGAAGTGGGAAATATAGATTGAATTAGGTTGGATGAATGTGTTAATAGGCGTGGAAAATAGAGGTGTAATCAGAGTAGATAGTTGTTTTGGTTTTCTAATGACCCTTAATTAATATTGTTAGTTGTTTAAGCAAGGGAAACTTTGAAAAACGCATGTATGGAAAACCAAAGGGTTACAAATAACACGGTAAACAAAAATGACCACAACATTTTCCAAAGAAATTCAAAAACAGAACAATTGGGAAGGGAAATTATTTAGGGTTAAGTTAGATAGTAATTAATGCAAGGTAATTAGAGGGAAATTTTTTTTATTAATGATAACTAGACCGAATAAGCTTTAAGAGTAAGAGATTATATTATTATCTATGAAGGGCGAGAGGTGTCGCTACTACATACCTGACATTTAGTAACACAAGTATGCAAAAAATAAAATAATTGTTACTATTTAACCATTTTTAGTAACATCTTTAAAGTAATGTTACCAGCCTAACACTATTTTAAATACTGTGAGGCAAAAGCACATATAGTGAACCCACCATAACACCAATTTTAAGTAATATAATACATTATTTTTTTTTTTGCTTAATTACACTTTTGGTCCTCGCATTTTAACCAACTCACGAAATTGGTCCTGCCCTTTTCAAATTGAACAAAGCAGTCCCTATACTATCATTTTTTTTGCAATTTTGGCCTTAACCCTCATTTTACCCTCCAAAAACGCTGATATGGCAAAAGAACGCCTATGTGGCAGTGTCAACTTAGAAAATGACATTAACATGTCAACAAATCAAATTTTTTAAATCATAAACCATTAAAAAAAATTCAGAAATTAGAAAAAAAAAATTAAAATTGAAATCTTTATAAGAACATTAGAACCCTAATTCCCAAATTTAGGATGCACTCAAATCCTCTTCCATATTTTCCTTCTTCCATCCTCGTTATTGAAGAAATTAAAAAGGCTTCAAACACATAAGATATTTCATTAGGGATTGAAAGGCTTAAAAAAATTAGAATTTGCTCCTTCATTTATTTCTTCTGTATCGAAGAAATTGAGAAAGCTTCAAAAATTGAGAAAGCTTGGAATATGAATGTTAATTTCTTCTTTTGTTGCAGCTAAAGCCACAAGCACGAGATCTATTGAAAGTTCATGGGATTCATCTTCTAAGTTTTTTTGTTTTTTAGATCTGAAATTAAATGTTTGGGTTCACATGGATTAAAATCTTCTTTTAAATTCTATGAGAAATGAAAGAGAATGGAGATCGATGGTTGTATTCAAGGAGCTCAATATGTTCAATTGAGAAGGAATAAATGGGTTTTCATTCCTGTGGACATAGAAAACAGGGTTCTGAAAAGTGAAGGATATCAGAGGGAATGCATCAATTTTTTTATTTTATTTTGTCTCTCACTTTCTTCCTATCTCAGATCTGAATTTTTCTTATGTGAAATAGGGATTCTGTAACAATTGTTCATGAATCAATAATATGCTATTGACATTTCCAGAATTTCTCTTCTTTGTTTCCACTTTGGCGTTGTTGCTGGTGAGGAGGAGGAAGATGAAGTTTCTTTAGTTTTTTTTATTTAAACCCATATTAATGGAGATCAAGATGATACTTTTTGGTGATAAAATTTGGCTTAATTTATTGAGGTTGAAGATAGAGATGAAGAAGATAGAGTTGTTGATGATGATTATGAGAACATTTCTAAAACTGATTTTGGATATTTATTACTATTTTTTAATATTGTAATTTAAGTTTTATTTATTTTATAGTTAAATTATAATGTAAAATAATTATTCATTCATTTTCCCAATTAGAAAAATTGATTTGATGAAAATGTTAATGACATTTTCCATGTGGGAATTGCCACATAGGAGCAATTTTGGCCACATCACTAAAAAAATGGACACATCAGCGTGTTTGGAGGGCAAAATGAGGGTTATGACCAAAATTGTAAAAAACTTGATAGTATAGGGACTGGTTTGTTCAATTTGAAAAGGACAGGACCAATTTCGTGAGTTGGTTAAAATCCGAGGACCAAAAATGTAATTAAGCTTATTTTTTTAGGGAATAATTTTTTTTTTATCCTTGCTTGATTCACCAATATACAAAAAGTTAGGGTTCTCTCTTTCATCACCCAAATCTTCAATCAACAATCACAAATCGATTCAACTCCTCAAATCTTCAAGCCGTGTGAACAAATCTTCAAGCAATTTGCACAAATCTTTGGTGCCTTGTTTAGTTCATCGTTTTCAATCAATAATCTTCAACCGACCTCAAATCAATTCAACTCTTCAAATTTCTGATATCAACAATCAGGATCAAAACTTTGATTGCGAAGACCTCAAATTAATAATCACATTTGTTTTACCTTAACAATTGCAATCGCAGCTCAGCAAATCCGTTCACGAAATCTCAGCTTTCACGCTTCAATAATTGTTACTTGAATGAAGTTTGGTCTTCTAATATTGGTTAGTTTAAATATGAATGAAATCGAAGGAAAGACAATTTTGGTAGAGTAACAATTTTTTATTGCAAACAATTTTGAGACACTTTTTTCAACTTCTCAAAAATGGTAAATGTAACATTTTTCTGTTGTTACCAGTGATGCAAAAAGTGTTACAATAATGTAACATTTTGCGACACGTTTTGAATGTTACGGATAACACTTTAAAATGTAACTAAAACTCTTTAGTAATAGGGCTTTACCTAACAATTGTTCAAATGCTACCAAACTTAATTAGTAACAGTTTCCTTGATTTAGTAATTAGTTTTCAAGTGTTACTAACTATGTTGTAGTGTGTGTTTTAAAACAATGGGAGGTGACAGTGTAATATCACAATAATTTAGAGGAGGATAGTGTATTTTACTCTATTATAAAAGAAATGAAATGTGGCCTTTAAGATTTGGTACATTAAAAAGAATAATGGCGGAAGGAGGAAGACAATGTAGGGTGACATCGGTGATGTCGAAATTTCTTCAGGTTTAATACCATAACTTAGTTGTTTTTTCTATATCCTGAGTAGCTAATTTTCTACTAATTAGGTATAAAATGAATTTATTCTAAGTTACTTGAACTATTTATATTTTCTATACAATTATAAAACTAGTAATATTCAGTTATAGTTGTGCTTAATGTTTTTATACGTTGACGGATATGTGAATGGATTTCAAGTATTTAGTAATTAGTAGCCCCAACTTTTAAACTCAGTCTAATATATTTGTTGAATCAATAAAAACTTTAGACATATTATACTATGCGATTGTGATTTTAGAAATTAACGTTTATAAACTCATCGATGATTACGAACTTAAATAATACATTAGGGAGTTGTAATCATATAAGAAGAGGGCTCTGAGTAAAGAGATTGGCCGTAATATTAGGTGAACAAGTAGAAATTAGACGCAATTACATAGCATAAAGAAATACAAGATTCAAAAGATCCGATCACTCTAATATCTGAAATTACGGAAACAATTTAATATTTGTTGAACTCATGTTAATGCTTTGCATACCCCATATTTGTTAATTCCTTATTATAATAAAATCCCAATTAAGGATAAGTTAAGAAAGAGGGGTTGTATAGTTGGCTCATTTTGATTGAAAGAAACAAGAGGCAGTTCTCCAAAGATCACATGCAAAGTCTGATTCATAGGATAATCTCTAAAGTTAACTTCAGCTACAAGCTAATTAAAGGTCATGTCTCTCACTCCATGCAGGATTTCAAAGTAACTCAATTATTTCAAAATACATCAAGGAGTGCTAGAATTCATACCCTCTTAGAAGTTTTCTGGATCCACCTTCTCCCTCTTGGATCAAAATCAATGTGGATGGCTCTGCTATTGGCAATCCTCCTTTTGCTGCCCTAGCCTTAGTTTGCAGGGATTATATAGGTGGTTTCCTGGGAGGCTTGGTTCAGCTGATTGAAACTTCTTCTGCTTTCATTGTTGAGCTACATGTTGTCATGTTAGCTATTGTGAAAGCTCATCTTATGCTCTGGACAAAGATTTCCATTGCGAGTGATGCACAGATGGTGGTTAGGATCATCAATCAGAAGCTTGAGATTCCTTGGAGCCTATCAAATAAGTGGCAAATTTGTAAATCTTTTGTGAGGATGATTGATTTCTTTTGTACTCACGTATATAGAGAGGGCAATGTTGTTGTTAACGCCATGGCCAATGTCAAAGCTTGCAACCGTTGGCCTCTCAATGGTGGTTGAATCCCCATTCTTTCATTTTACCTTTGTTTTCTAGGGCTTACCTTTATATGGACTCTATTGTAAATATTCAGGCCTTTCCTGAAGTTAATATTCATTTTCTCTGGTTTGATCAAAAAAGAAATTTTCTGAGTAGAGATTGAAACAATCTATGTGGAGACAAATTTTTCATACTAGATGGTATTTTTGGTAGATTTGCCAATAAAACCAGCATCAACCTAGAAGAATAGTCTCTAACATGGATTTTATTTTCAGTAGTAGTATTTGGTGCAAATTGTTCGATTCAAAGTTGAGAATAACACTACAAGAAAATCTATGATTTGTTACCGTCAATGTGCTAGGAATTATAATGGTAGTAAATATCTAAATAATTAGCTACTATTTCACTGATTTTATTTTTGTTTTGTTTTTGAAGGGATAGAAATTAGTTTTATTTATTTTTTTACCAAAAAATTAGTTTTAGTTTGAAACACATTCTCTCTCCAAAAAAAATCAAACGCGCTCTCTAATCACATCGCACCACACACAACTCTCTCACTCCCGATCCTGCTCTCACCATCGTCGCCGCCGTAGACCTCGCCGTCAACATCGCCTTCATTTTTGCCGTCAACCTCGCCGTCGTACACACGCATCTCCACCGCATCTCCGATCCACCATGCTCCATCTGTCTGTAGAAACCAGAGACGTTCAATCGGGCGAAGAACCTTGATCGATCTACATCACCACGGTGAGAACCTCAAAATTCTCGTTGATGCTCAATCTGGCATATTCTCAAAATTTTCGGATCTGTGTTTCTCTACTAAGAACCCTAATTTTTGTAATTTCACCTCAATTTAATTTTCTAGGTTACTTTCTTCGAATCCTTCAACTGTAACTTATCTTGTAGTCAAAATTGATTTGAATTAGGATAAATTTCTATGGATTGCATTGAAAGTGTGTTTATGAAAATGAATATTCAGTGAAATCCATGAATAATCACTTTTGGTTCTAGTTCAATTCATTCCTATGGAACCTATAAACTTGTATTGGTGTTACATAATTCTGAAATTCTCTTTTGAGCATGTGAGTTGTTGTTAAGCTGTATCAAACTTTAGAGTACTACTGAGTTAAGGTATTATTGGATAAGTAGCTTATTTGGAGTTTATAGCACAAACACTTCTCATGATAAGCGCTTATGTATAAGGTTACATAAGGTAGTTTTATAGCAAATAATAAAATAAAGTTCAGTTTCTCATATCATTAGTACAAACTTCAGTTTCTAAATCTATGCAGAGAACTTGTATATATAGTTACAAGGTTAAGGCCTTATTTGGCTAGATATGTTTGATTTTGGTGATGTTACTCGTTTTATATGTTTTAATGTGTTTGATTTTGCAACTTAACACGCGTGTGATTGATTGTGACTCGTGAGTAAAGAGATTATGAATGCGGATGAGTTGAAACTTATCTGTAGATTTGATTTTCAGTTGCAATTACTATGTTTGATTTAATTTTGCAATTTAACTTATGTGTGTTTGATCTGACTAAGGATTTAGGCATGGGAAGGTTTGATTACAGTTTCTAGATTTGAGTCGATATGAATTTACAACTTATTGCGTTGATTTAGTTCTTGAATACATTCAAAATCATAATATGAAATGCATTCAAAACTGATGTTCTTAATTTTAAGTCAATTTTTCAGGTTTTGATTTTTGATTTTATCAGCTTGAATCGGTGTTCTGAATCTCATTCTGAAGCTTTTGAAGTTCTCAATCTGAATCGGCGAATCGGTTATTCGTTTTTCATCGCAACTTCGCTGCATTTTCTTCAATCTTTGCGATTTTCTTTGATCTACGCTATCAACTCAAGGTATTCATTAACTTCAATTTTGTTTTTCTATTCAGCAGTTATTGATTTTTGTGTTGATATAAAAGAATACGTAATTGATTTGTAGGATTTTTGTGCATAATCTGTGTTTTTTGTGTAAATGTGATATGTTATAATGATTATATAAGTATCAGATAAGTGCATAATCTGTCATAGAAATAGTTTATACATAAGCATTAGATTGTAGCTTATGATAGCAGCTTACATCTTATACACAAGCATTAGATTATAGCTTATAATAGTTTGTACAACACTGCTATAATCACATTTATAGTGAACAGAGAGTAAATTGTTACATTAAATTCTGATTTAATTCTTTCCTTGAAATTTTGAATTTCTCCATTACACATGTTTGTGGTACTCATCATTGATTTCTGAAGCTATTCCAGTTATTGTTATTCAACTATTTATATGAACATGTCGTACCATGGCTCTCTTAGTCTCAGATTCTCTTTATAATTATGAAACCCGATCGAAGTTGGATGATGCGAAGAAAAGACTGGAATGGCCAAGTAACCAAAGAGTTTAAGAATGGAGTTGATGATTTCATTAAGGTTGCTAAAAGACACTCGGGAGTTGTTGACACATTAGGTCGTATTTTTTGTCCATGTTCTAAGTGTAAGAACCGTGTTAGGGAGAATTCATTTTGGGTAGGGAAACATTTGTATGAACATGGGTTTATGGAAGATTATTTAAATTGGACCGTTCACGGTGAGAATCAATGGGGAGATAGTAGTTCAACATCATTTGTCAATAATGAAGAGATGGAGAATAGGAATCCATATGTGGATATGGTTATAGATGCCATGGATGATGATCTTTCAGAAGATCAAAATCTGGATGAGGATCCCAATCCACCATCTTCAAAGTTTTATACCCTTCTAAGAGACGCTGATGAACCATTATGGGATGGGTGCCAGAAACACACAAAGTTGTCTGCTATATCTCAACTTTTGAATTTGAAATCGGAGTTCAACATGAGTGAGAGTTGTTATGATCGGATGATTGTCATAATTAAGAGCATGCTTCCAGAGACAGAAAAGTTGCCTGAAATTTTTTATAGATCGAAGAAAATGGTAAATGAACTAGGATTAGGATATGAGAAAATAGATGCTTGTCCTAACCATTGCATGTTGTATGATAGAGAAAACAAAGACCCAAAAGTTTGCTCTGCTTGCTTAGTATGCGGGCACCCACGTTTCAAACCAAAGGTTGGGTGTTCAACGAAGGAAAAAGACGTGCCATTCTCTGTTTTGCGATATTTTCCTATTATTCCGAGACTCCAACGCCTATATATGTCCAAAAGTACTGCACAATATATGCGTTGGCATGCAGATGGAGTGCGTCATGGTAAATCATTAATCACACATCCTGCTGATGCTGAGGCTTGGAAACATTTTGACGCCACTTATCCAATGTTTGCACAAGAAGTTCGAAATGTCAGGCTTGGCCTTTCAACTGATGGTTTTAGTCCATTTGGTGTTTCAGCTGCTAAATACACGTGTTGGCCTGTGTTTGTCACACCATACAATCTTCCGCCAAGTATGTGTATGAAAAGGGAATATATTTTCCTTAGCCTTATGATCCCTGGACCCACATCACCAGGTAAAAGTCTAGATGTGTATCTCAGACCTCTAATTGACGAGCTAAAGATCTTGTGGCAAGACGGTGTGAACACTTTTGATGCTTGGAAAAGGCAAAAGTTTAATATGAAAGCAACATTACTATGGACAATAAGTGATTTTCCAGCTTATGGAATGGTGAGTGGGTGGAGTACTCACGGAAGACTTGCTTGTCCATATTGTATGCGGAAGAGTAAGTCATTTAGACTAAATCATGGTAACAAATGTTGTTGGTTTGACTGTCATCGTCGGTTTCTTCCTCTAGAACATCCATTTCGTCGTGATAGATACTCTTTTAGGAAGTCAAAAATGGAAAAATCTTTACCACTACACCGACGTACCGGGATAGAGATCCTAAATAGAGTGAATCGCCTAGGTCATTTCAGTTTTGGTTTAACTTCACATAATAAGAGACAAGAAGGATTTGGTAAAAAACACAATTGGGTGAAGAAGAGCATATTTTGGGAATTGCCCTATTGGTCTACTAATCTAATAAGACATAACTTAGATGTCTTGGTTGGGTTGGAACTTAAAAGGTTCCTGTAGACAATGATGAATATTACAAACTAGTTTGTGTTGCATATATCAAAAAAGGCTTGTGTTGTTTCTGTTTCAGTTCTTGTCTAATGTATGCTGTTTTTGTTGGTCTATATAGTTTTTTTTGTCATTTGTCATTTTAACTGGACCTTTTTTTTACATAATGCAAGGTGCCACAACTAATTATGGTGGTTGGGAAAGTGCTCACACCACTTTTTATGGCAAGAATGATCGGAAAAAAAGGCAAGAGCAAGGTGTGGCTGTGAATGATGAATACTATGATTATGATGATGGTGCCTACGATGATGGCGAAGATGAAGAGATTTAGCTCATTCGAGAGAAAACAAGTCAACAAAAATCACTTAGACAACAAGCAGCATATACAAATAATTCAACCGAAGGTATTGGAGGATTTTCTGGAGTTTCCAACAATGAGAAGGTGAGTAGTGCTAATGGTCCACCCGCTAACCAACCAACTTCAATGCCTTCAAGTGGAGGATCTCATGCAAAAACTGATAGGAGAAAAATTATAACTGTTGAGGCGATCTCTAATCTGTAAGCTACTTTGTTGCTAACTATTGTTTAGTTCATTTGTGCCTTGTTGGCTTAATTGATTTTTTGAAGGTTTTTAGCACTGTATCACTAATATGTTACTGTTTTATTTGGATTCGAACTTCTCACTTGCATTAAATCCCATCTGTAGGAGGCGGTTTGTTCCCCAAAGTGTAACCCGAGATATTATATCTGGGGTGATGACGAGGATGCCTACTCCAGCTGAGAGGTGGAAAGATTACCCTGCTGGCATGAAGGAGGAGTTATTTAAGGAATTTATGGTAACTATAGAGGTTCCTCTAGTCTTATATTTTAATTTATAGATAATTTTTTTTATATTTATATTATACTTATATGATATACTATTTAACGATGTAGAGTAAATATAAGTTTCCATCAGACTATGATCATAATATGGCAAGAACTGTGTGGGAAAGAACATGTTTGGACCGATATCCTGATCATTTAAAAAATGCACGAAACTCTGCCTTACGACAAGTGAACTCAACAAATTTGGCCGACCTTGAGGGCCATGGGCCCAAAGGAATAAAGGCAGAAGTATGGGATGGATTGGTCGACATTTGGTTGAAACCCGACTGGAGGAAGAAGTCAGATGCTAATAGATGTAACAGAGCTTCCTTACCTGATGCAGTATTGCACACTGGAGGCTCTATAAGATTCATTGAACATAAAAAGAGGATGGTTAGTTATTAGCTTTATATTATAATACACTTTACTTTCCTGTTTTGGGTGTTTTTAAAATTACATTTTTTCAAGTTAGTATATTCTAATAAATGTCAATTATAGGAGAATGAGGTGAAGCATGAAGTTTCTTATAGAGATGTGTATGATCGTATTCATAAGAACAAAGATGGAGAGTATATCTCTCGCCGCTCAAAATTTTTTATTGTAAGTTACTTTGAATTTGGATTTATGGATAATATCAATTCAATTCTCTTGTAACCAGCACTTAATCAATTCTTTTGTAGGAGTCATATGACACCGCAATGCTGGAAAAATATGGAGAGGATTCTTCAACTCATCCGAAGGTTGATTCAGAAGTGTGGGAAGAGGCATCAGGTCCCAATAAGAAGAGGCGGATTTTAGGGGGCCGCAGCTTGGACATCAGTGGATCTACTTCATTTGCAGATGGCATTGGTCCTTTCGGCATCCCGGCTACGACAGAAGAAGCTATCCAGAAAGCGGTAGATAAAGCAATGACTTCGTTTGTCCAAACACAATTGGTGCCAATGGTGGAGCCATTCCTATCAATTCTTAGATCCATGCAGCAAGCACAAATGCAAGGTGGAGTATCTGATGGTATTTGAGGTAGGAAAATTATATATTATTCTATCTTATTCAAAAGTAGGTCCCTAGAGTTGTGAACTGTGGATAATGGCATATTCCCATGCAAGTGATACTATTAGAACTAAGCCATATCAGAGGTTACACTTAGACTCATTCAATATTGATTATGCTGAATTATGGAATGAAGTACTGTTTGTCATATATGGGCCGTGTCTATACTCTATATCTCTAGTTGTATATCTCATGTTTTCATATATAGTTTCTGTTAGAATAAAATATTTTTATGTTTTAAGTATTTCAGCTTAAATTGTTGTCTTTGATTGTTATGCAACAAGTAAAAGTTATTGCGTAAATAGAAAGAAACTAACATGGACAATTTATTGCAGTGCTTGGAATTGTTGATTCTTGAGAATGGCCAAACACGTAGTGGTAGAAGTGCCTCTGATGTATCAATTACTGGACTAGCAGCTACTATTGTGGCACGAAAAGAAATCATTGCATCAACTAGCAATGATTTTGTGGTGAGGAAATGGGAATGAAGTTTCAGTTAATCATGTATTTTTTTGGGTACAAAGTTAATGAAGTTTTAGATAATGTCTTTGTGTAATACCTGAGGATATCATTGTTGTCATGACCACATCTTTCTTTATTATGTGTTGAGATAAATTTTTGCTAGAGATATTGGATCATTTGTGATCTATGTATTGCTACCTTTTTGGTACCTTCAATTGGAATTTCTCTCTTAATAATTGATAGTGAGTTACATGTAGTCTGAAAAAGGCTTTATAAGCCTAAAGTATAATATTACTTGAACAATTGGGTTTCATCACAAACTGGATTATGGTTCTATTTTGAAGAATACATTGTATAAGCTCAATTATTGTTCTATAATATTAAGAATATCTTGTAGATTTTCATAGATGATTATTTAGTAATAAGTTTCTTAAATTAATATAGCAATAAATTATACCATTAGTATTTCTTAAAAAAAAAACTGCAAAAAAAAAAAAAAAATTTGGCTGAAAACTTCCAAATGGCTATGACCCAGTCGCAAATTAGTTTAGGTATAGCTATAGATTTGTTGAGGAATTGCTAAGATTAGTTTTAGTGATGTTGCTGTGGATTTGATGCTATTTTGCTATGACAATTCTTAGTTATGTTGCTATGGATTTGTTGTGAAATTACTACGATATATCATAGTTATGTTGCTATGGAAAATACATTTTCAATTCTTATTTGCTATGGATTAACTAAATATTTGCTAGGTATTGGTTTCTTTTAACTACGGATTTACTAAGAAATATTTCCCTTGCAAATTTGTCTCTCAATCCAGGCTACGGCCGAATCAATAGGTATTCCGTGGCATATCTCTAGTTAAACTCGTTTGCTAGGAATTAGCTGCTAATTAGCTGCGAAAATGGGCATAGCAAATCACATATTTTCTTGTAGTGTAAGCACTGCATACCATCCTATAACTGATGGACAAAATGAAGCCTTTAAACTTTCTTTAGAGAAAAGAACTTAGGAATCGGACACCTTGCGAAAAATCTAGTGTGTAGTCGGTCAAGAATAACATACTATGGTGATTATAATTGGTGAATTATAGTGGATTAATTCCTCAAGGGTATTGAAGCAACATCTCTCTTCTGATGGGACTAGAGGTATCATTCGGGAAGAAAGTAAAATAGTACGAACAAATCGTGTTGTTTCTTTTCCTTTCTCTCGATTTTATTTAAATGTACAAATTAAAGTTCTTTATGTTTAACTATAACTAGTTTGATCAAGAACAATATGTATTCGGAAAACCTGTTGAGAAATATTTCAATAAATATCTTTCATAATATTATTAAGAGGTCCTTCAAAAAAATATTATTAAAAGGTAAAACTTTAAAATGGTTAACATAATTTTTTTTTGACAAATGGTTAACATAATTGAAAACCTCATTTCTTGTGTTTTCCCGTATTTAACTGGTAGTTAACTTTTGTGTATCTATTTATGCAATTGAAACTCATGGAGCAATTCACGGAGTTCAACAAATTTTTTGATGACTTAGCAGGGCCGTTCCTATGAAATAGGAGGCTCGGCTTTCTTTTTAAAATAGACCCCTAGTAAAATAAAAACGTAAATTTTTGTGTAGCTAAACTTCATTAAAAAATCAGAATAAGAACTTCTAAACATGAAATGAAATAAAAAAAATAAAAATTTAAGTGCAAGAGAGATGAAATTTACCTAACAGTGTCATTTGGATTTGTCACTCATTCATTGTGGGAAGGGAAAACGAATGGTTTATGCGGGGAAAAAAATGATTGTTGTGATTCTTTCAATGAAATAACTTTCCAAGTTGACTAATTAAATGATTTTACAAATTAGGGTGGTCTGATAGTATCAAATTTATGTACATGAAGGAGAACTAGAGCTAAAAAAAACTCAAACGTGTACTGAAGAAAGAAAAAGAAGTAACATATTTTTTTTAATTTAAATGTGGGGTGGATATTAGACATAATTTTTTGTTCGAGGCCCGTAACATTTGGAGGCCCGGCCCAGTAGAGCACCTTGCACTCCCTCAAGGCCGGAACTATGACTTGGAGAATATTGAGGTGCAACTTGAGGATGAAGATAAAGTTATACTCTTGTTGTGTGCTCTACCGAAATCTTTTGAATCGTTCGAAAATACCATGTTCTATGACAAAGAAGGCACTGTTATCTTGGAAGAAGTGCAAGCGGCTTTGAGAACCAAGTAGTTTACCAAGTCCAAGGACTTGAGAATTCATGAAAGCGGTGAAGGCCTAAGTGTCTCAAGAGGAAATGGTGGAGGTAGAGGTAACCGGAGAAAGAGTGGTAACAAGTCAAAGTCTAAATGCTTTAACTGTCACAAGATGGGTCACTTTATGAAGGATTGTCCGAAGATTAATGGTAACTCCGCACAGATTGTCTCTGAGGGTTATGAGGATGCAGGTGCTTTGGTGGTGTGTTGTTTGGAGGATGAAGAAGGTGATGTTTCTCACCTTGAGAATGATGCCTAGTGGAGCGGTGATCGTCTGGAGAGACGTTAAACACTCAACATTATCCTGGAGAGGCGGTGGTAAGAATACTCATGATCAGTCTGGAGAGATGGGGGAAACAATATTCATTATCTACCTATTGAGGTGGAGTTTCAAGGTTGAAGAGATAATGGGATGTACGCATTTGCTAGTTGAGAGGTTGGGAGCTCAGCTTGAGGTGGAGTTGAACACACCAGTAATGGTACGACTATGGAGGACCTTGGGTGTTATGCTCTATGGTGAACAAAGGATTTCTTCATGAAGGTTGAAGAATGTATAGCACAACTTGCAGGATTACTCTAAAAAAAGGCCAAGGGTGATTGGATGAAGAAGATCTTCAAGGAAGCGGGAGATGTCCTGTGTTGAATAGGTTATGGTGAATGCTTGTGGAACTAACTAAAATTCCTACTATAGTTGGACTGCAAGGACCTTCGAGAAGGCGGAAGACATTCCGATGGCTGAAGGGGTTAAAGTGTGTTCTTGTAGATTGCTTTAAAAGCCAAGGGTGATTGGGCATAAGTAGATCTTCAAGGAAGCGGGAGATGTCTTGTGTTGAAGAAGTATGGTATAGTCTTGTAAAACTACCTGAAATTCTTAGTGTAGTTTGATACAAGGACCATAGAGAAGGCGGAAGACATTCCGATGGCTGAAGGGGTTAAGGTGTAAACTTGTGGTGCTACTTGGTGTAAAGAGAAGTAAGGGAAAGAGCAGCAGTTGATGGTTTGACATCATCACTAATTTAGAGTCAAGGTGAAAAATTGTTGACAATTGACTCAAAATTTGAGAATCAGAAATCTGGAAAAATCGAGCCTCGATTTGGAGAAATCGAGCCACGATTTTGGGTTCAAGTTTGGAGTTTCGCTTCTGGAAAAATCGAGCCTCGATTTGGAGAAATCGAACTTCGATTTTACGCTGAAGGATAAAAAAAAAAACGTATTTTCAGCACAGATTTGTTCCAATTTTTTAGGGTTTTATTTCTCTATAAATATAAACCTTGTATCAAATGTAAACCTTGAGATAGAGGGGGTTGAAACAAGGGTTTAGAAAGACAACAACAAAACTAGGGTTTGTGTAGAGTTTGTCTCTTGGCAACAAGCACTAGGGTTTGAGAGTTGATTCACCTTGGGAAACACTATTAGGATTGAGTCTCTTGGTCACGGGAAGAGATTGGGACTTTGGGTAGAATTAGGCGGGAGACTTATTATTGTAACCCATTGATATCTCTTTTGTAAAGTTATTCATCATTATAGTAGAACGGAGGGCTGCTCTCTCCCACATACTAGGTCAATTTGGACCGAACTAGGTCAACAAATTTTTTGTGTTCTCTCTTCTTCTTCTCTCTTGCAGTTTTCTACTTTTGCTTGTGTTTAATTGTTATCCACTTTGATATTGGTTGCCAGATAAGTTGTTATTAGTGTGATTTTTCATCAAATTCACAATAGTAACCTAGAATATTAGTCTCCGACAAAGTTGAGAATGAGAACTTTCTACCATCCTAAAATAGATGGACAAAATGAAGTCTTGAATCTTTCTTTGGAGCAATACCTGAAAGATTTGTTAACCACCAATCTTCCCTTTGGTTCAACTTCCTTCCTTTAGTTGAATGGCCATATAATGCCAGCAATACCTTTTTACCACTCTATGTTTTATGGGTTCATCACCAATAGATGATGTTGGCAGAATATGTTGCAGACTCTATACAAGTGAATTTAGAGTTGGTTATTCACCTACTCGCTTATCTGACTAACAACATAACTAACTAATAAGTAATTAACCAGCTGTACATTCTTACAATAGATTGCTAACACTAGTACTTTTTGTTGTAGTGCTTACCTATAAGAAGATGAGACTACTAAGGTACTGTGTTTGAAGATGGCATGATGATGAGTTTTAAAATTGGTCTAATAAGTTTTATGCATTATAGTTTGAGTTTCAATGTCTATAGTAGAGGTGATGTTGAAATGTATATCCCTCTAGGCAGTGACGGATCTAGGAGTTTTTAGTAGTGGGGGTATTATATATACAAGTTATATATTGTAAACATTAATTGATTTTATCATTTTAAATATCGATAAAAATATATCTTTATGTATAATTAACTAAATAGTAATAAATAATGACTAACTCATTCATCACTCATGTGATTTCGCATCATATTTTCGATGAAATTCTTAGCGGCGAAAGGCCTTTTAACTATTATGCCAATAGTAATATAAAAAATACCTCTAATAATACATATATTAACAAATATAAAACATGTTTTATAGTTTACATAAACTTAGAGAAAAATCACTATTCCTTATTTTAGGCTTTTTGTGTCATATAACATCTTTAATTGTTTGAGGAATTAGTCCAGCTTTATTTTGGATAGAAAGTCTGGTGCAACTTTCATTCTATAAATATAAGAAGCATGAATAGATGAACATATGTATAATGTACCAGTACTAATGAACAAATTATTCAAAACATAGTGGGGCACCAACCCCCACACCTATACACATAGATTTGTCCCTGCCTCTAGGATGTGGTAGCTTAATTGGTTTGAGTTAAAGTCTAATGAGTTAGAGGTTCAAGCTTCAACTATAAAGGAGAAAAGATTAGGAAAACAATTTACGTACTAATATTTTCCATCAAGAAAAAAAAAACTTATTAATTGCCAAACTTCGTCTTAAGCGTGTGGCAACCTTGAAGAGGATCCAGTCACCCGGGTGAGACCCAGTCAAGCTCACACATGCATTGCACCCTCCTACCCACCCATACACTAGGACATGTGCTGGCCTAAGTTTTCATCTTCCTTTTGTGAGTCGATCAAGAAGTTCATGGGTACCTCCTTCTTCACAAATACGACCGCCCGCTTAAATATATCAAAAAAAATAACCCTTAACAAAATCATGCCTTTATTCGAAGCTAAGAATCTCCTAGCAATGAATGACAAGGAAAAACTTATATAAGCTAAACACTTACAAGTGTATAAAGTACCTCTTTAAACTGTTCCAATGCATGGCAAGGAAAAATGTAGCAAATGTTTAAGCTAAACACTCACAGGGCAGCTCTCCTTTGGCAAGTGAATTTCTAGAGCCTCTAAGAAATATCACCATATCACCTGCCAATAGAGTGATGCCCTATGATTGATTTGCTTACTAAAATATAGTAATCCATCTCCCACTCTTGTTCTCTCTAATGTGTCTAGTTTGTCAAGTATCAAATGACACTCCTAACAAGTTATATAGGCTAATTCTCAAGGGTTTTATGCTTTGGATATACTTCTCTTGAATGCTACTATTTCCGCTTTTTTCGGAACAATGGCATATGCTTCCAGGAGCTCCATATCATATATAGTCTTGAAATAAGATTTTCCATTAAGATTCTTTCTTTATCCCTTTTCATGTTCAGCTTTTGGGAATAGAATCCTGGTAATAGTATGCGATCTATTTCATGAAGTTGTTGAGTGACCACATCGAATTTCATAAGGTTAAAGTCAACACCACTTCATGCCATGTAATCTTACTTTAATTACTAGCAAGTATTTTGTATAAAGTAATACACTATTCGTTTCACAATTAGTGTCAATTCGCTTCAATTTGTAATGTAGAAGTAATTATTATTATTATTATTTTAATTTTATACCTTCTAATCAATACTATGTACACTACTCCTAAAATTTTTACAGAGTAAACTTTTTTTTTTTTTTAAGAAATCAAAATGGAATATAATAACACTGACGGAAACCCTCTTTAGCACAAGGTGTACTAAAAAGGCCGCCCCAAAATACAATCAGTCAGATAATAATATATAAAACAATGATCAGTCGATACCCAAACATTGAAGGGGGTCCGACCACTATCTCTGAGAGCCAAAAACAAAGATAGTTTTTTTTGCTTTCAACCACAAATATGAATAATGTTTAATCTTTTCCAATAGTTCTAACATTGAAGTCTGGATGTTATTAAAGATTCGGTTGTTACGTTCGGTCCAAATTATCCACACACACAAGAGCACATAAGCTGCATCAAAGAACGGCGCTTTGTCAAAGTTCCTAAAGAGTTAATAAACTCAATGAAATGATCACCGATATTATAAGGGTCAACTCCTCAAACTCCTAAAATATTCCTAATATGCTGCCACAGAGACCCAAAGCTCTCACAATGAAGGAACAAATGGGATGTTGATTCCTCGTAACCACATCCCGCCACACACATTAAAGCCGCAGACTGTATAATGTTGCGCCTGAACAGGTTGTTTTTTGTTGGCAACCTATCACACAACAATCTCCAGGCAAGAATAGAGACCTTCAGGGGTACCTATTTGTGCCAAACAAGAGCTCCTGTATCATCAAGAACAGGGTTTTCAGTAGAATTTAAAATCTGATAAGCACCTCGCACTGTGTAACCACCTGTAATGTCGGGAAGCCACTGCCACCTGTCAGAAACGTTAGTCTGCACAACAAAATCATTAAGTAAATTGTGACACTCTCCTACCATCTCCTCCTCCCACACCCATAACCTTCGCCCCCATCTCCACGCTTCACCCCCAACTTCCCAACCAAGAGAATACATATCAGCCACCGTACTCGACTTATACAGAGTTAAGTCAAATAAACGACTGAACCGCCTACACAACGGAACATCACCAACCAACCTATCGGTCCAGAACAGAGTATTCCTCCCATTCCCAACACTCCTAAACACCCTGTCTGAGAACCAACCGCCCCCACCTTCTCCAACCTCCTCCCTAATCTTCGCTATCTCTCTCCACCAATTTGAAGCACTTCGGCCCCCTACCTCCAACCGCCCATCCGACTCACCATACCTCACCACTAGGACCCTATACCAAAACCCACCTCTATCCACCAACATCCGCCAACACCACTTCCCTAACAACGCACAATTAAAATCCTTCAACTTTCGCACCCCCAAACCTCCATACTCCTTTCGAGAACATATAGAGCTCCAAGCGATCCAGGAGATTTTCCTGTTATCCTCACTCCCACCCAAAAAAATAAATAAAATAGATTCAATGGAAGAGGTTATACCTGACAGAGCTTTGAAGAAGGAAAGCACATAGACAAGAAGAGAGGTCAGGAAAGACTTGAGAAGAACCAACCAACCCCTGAAAGAAAGAAATCGACTTTGCCAACCCGATAGTCTAGATATAACGGTTTCCAACACGGGTTCCCAGAAAGCTAGTCTCCTAAGATCACCACCAATTGATAGACCCAAATACATGAACGGCACCTTCCCAACTTTACAATTCATAACAGACGCTGCCTCATTCAACCAAGTGTCCGTAATATTAATTCCAACCAGAAGACTTTTATGAAAGTTCACTTTCAAGCCAGACATCACTGCGAACAAAGACAGAACCGCACGTAAAGCACACATATTAGCCCTTAACACCGAAAAGCAACGTATCGTCGGCGAACTGAAGATAGGAAACTACAACTGAATTTTCATGACCTACCACATAGCCTGTGAATAAATTATTCTCAACCATTGTTGACATCATGACATTCAAACCCTCTGCCGCCAACAGAAAAAGAAAATGAGATAGGGGATCTCCTTGACAAAGTCCCCTTTTTAACGGGAACTCTTCCGTGGGGCTGCCATTAACTAACACTGAAGCAGCTGCTGTTGTGATACACTCTCTAATCCACTTTCTCCATAAAACCGAGAATGTCATTTTACTCATAACTGCATCTAGATACCCCCAGTCCATGGAGTCATAAGCCTTCTTGAAATCAACTTTAAAAAGGATCAACTCCTTGTTAGATTTTCGGCCCTCATCTACCACCTCATTAGCAATAAGGATCTCATCAAGTATCTGCCTATCTTTAATAAAAGTTGTTTGTGTCTCGGATATAACACTCCCCATAACCGTTCACAGTCTGTTAGCTAACACTTTTGACATAATTTTGTACATGCACCCCACCAATGAAATAGGGCGGAAATCATTTAGACGTTGGGGACTTTCCACGTTAGGAATAAGAGCTATGAAAGTAGAGTGTATACCTTTTGTCAGTTTACCGTTCCTGCGGAAATCTGTAATAAAACGCATGACGCTACCTTTAACATCGTCCCAAAACTCTTTTAAGAAACCAAAATTCACACCATCTGGTCCTGGGCTTTTAAAATTGTCACAATCCCAAACCGCGACCTTAACTTATGTTTTGGGAACGACTTTATTAAGCCGCCTCGTTCCACGTAAGATATATTTTTAAAAGTTAAATTCTCCACCCCGGGTCTGATTACATTGACGTTTGCAAAACGATCACGGAAATGAGTATATACTGTGTTCCGTATAGGCTGAACCCCTTCAATAAGAGAACCATTCACCATGAGAGACACAATTGCATTACACCTCCGACGACTAGACAAGATCGAATGGAAATACTTTGTGTTAGCATCTCCGTTCTTCAACCAAAGTAAAGGCGATTGTTGCCAGCAAATACTTGTTGAAACACGCGCCAAAGAATGAATTTCATGCGTGATATTCCTCATATTTTCTATTTCTTCGGCTAACAACTCATCTTCTACCCCTTTATCATCATATTCAGAGAGGCAAACTTTTAACAAATCAATCCTACCTGAATTATTTTTAGCATGAACCACGTGCCACTCCTTCAAAGTTGACTTAATCAACTTTAACTTTTCTCTAAACACATAGCCGCCCCATCCCTCAATCTGAAAGGAGCGCCATTTTTCTTGCACAAACTTCTGATACCCCAACATATCTTGCCAGCATTTTAACATTCTAGTCGGACGAGGGCCCCAATTCTCTTCATCAACTGATAACTGTAACGGACAGTGATCAGATATACCCCGAAGATGGGCTACCTGAAAGCTATTTGGCCATTCAAGGCACCATTCTTCATACTACAGATACCGATCAATCCTACTCATAGTAGTGCCATCTCCCTTGAACCAAGTATAATTACGACCACATAATATCAAATCTATCAACCCATTGTCATCAATGAAAAGGTTGAACAGTTGGCTTTCCTACTTATTATTATCCTTATTTTCAATTTTGCATGATGGTGGTAAACACACCAAATAATTAACAATTTTAGTAAGTAAAAATATCATGTATATTGACAATTGTGTAAAATTCTTAAACGCCATTCATTTTAAAATAAATGGAGTATATATATATATATATATATATATATATATATATATATATGAAACTTTACATAACAAGTAATGTTATAATTGGTCTGATTTTGAAAGTACAGAAGACACAAAGAATCAAAATTAAATTTGATACAGTTCCCACTACAAGAAAATCTATGATTTGCTACCGTCATTGTGCTAGGAATTATAATGGTAGTAAATATCTAAATAATTAGCTACTTTTTCACTGATTTTATTTTTGTTTTGTTTTTGAAGGGATAGAAATTAGTTTTATTTATTTTTTTACCAAAAAATTAGTTTTAGTTTGAAACACATTCTCTCTCCAAAAAAAATCAAACGCGCTCTCTAATCACATCGCACCACACACAACTCTCTCACTCCCGATCCTGCTCTCACCATCGTCGCCGCCGTAGACCTCGCTGTCAACATCGCCTTCATTTTTGCCGTCAACCTCGCCGTCGTACCCACGCATCTCCACCGCATCTCCGATCCACCATGCTCCATCTGTCTGTAGAAACCAGAGACGTTCAATCGGGCGAAGAACCTTGATCGATCTACATCACCACGGTGAGAACCTCAAAATTCTCGTTGATGCTCAATCTGGCATATTCTCAAAATTTTCGGATCTGTGTTTCTCTACTAAGAACCCTAATTTTTGTAATTTCACCTCAATTTAATTTTCTAGGTTACTTTCTTCGAATCCTTCAACTGTAACTTATCTTGTAGTCAAAATTGATTTGAATTAGGATAAATTTCTATGGATTGCATTGAAAGTGTGTTTATGAAAATGAATATTCAGTGAAATCCATGAATAATCACTTTTGGTTCTAGTTCAATTCATTCCTATGGAACCTATAAACTTGTATTGGTGTTACATAATTCTGAAATTCTCTTTTGAGCATGTGAGTTGTTGTTATGCTGTATCAAACTTTAGAGTACTACTGAGTTAAGGTCTTATTGGATAAGTAGCTTATTTGGAGTTTATAGCACAAACACTTCTCATGATAAGCGCTTATGTATAAGGTTACATAAGGTAGTTTTATAGCAAATAATAAAATAAAGTTCAGTTTCTCATATCATTAGTACAAACTTCAGTTTCTAAATCTATGCAGAGAACTTGTATATATAGTTACAAGGTTAAGGCCTTATTTGGCTAGATATGTTTGATTTTGGTGATGTTACTCGTTTTATATGTTTTAATGTGTTTGATTTTGCAACTTAACACGCGTGTGATTGATTGTGACTCGTGAGTAAAGAGATTATGAATGCGGATGAGTTGAAACTTATCTGTAGATTTGATTTTCAGTTGCAATTACTATGTTTGATTTAATTTTGCAATTTAACTTATGTGTGTTTGATCTGACTAAGGATTTAGGCATGGGAAGGTTTGATTACAGTTTCTAGATTTGAGTCGATATGAATTTACAACTTATTGCGTTGATTTAGTTCTTGAATACATTCAAAATCATAATATGAAATGCATTCAAAACTGATGTTCTTAATTTTAAGTCAATTTTTCAGGTTTTGATTTTGATTTTATCAGCTTGAATCGGTGTTCTGAATCTCATTCTGAAGCTTTCGAAGTTCTCAATCTGAATCGGCGAATCGGTTATTCGTTTTTCATCGCAACTTCGCTGCATTTTCTTCAATCTTCGCGATTTTCTTTGATCTACGCTATCAACTCAAGGTATTCATTAACTTCAATTTTGTTTTTCTATTCAGCAGTTATTGATTTTTGTGTTGATATAAAAGAATACGTAATTGATTTGTAGGATTTTTGTGCATAATCTGTGTTTTTGTGTAAATATGATATGTTATAATGATTATATAAGTATCAGATAAGTGCATAATCTGTCATAGAAATAGTTTATACATAAGCATTAGATTGTAGCTTATGATAGCAGCTTATGGCTTATACACAAGCATTAGATTATAGCTTATCATTTGATTGAATGATAAGTGTCTATTGTGACTCATAGGTAAGTGCTGGCCAAATTGAGGATCAATTGATAAAGCAAATGAGTTATGGTCCATCTAAATCTGTGACTTGTTATAATGGCATAATAGTTAATGGATATCGATTTCACACTAAGGAAAATGGTCAAAATAAAGCTACAGTGAATAGCGGGGTATGTGTTCGTGGAAACATATACGGCGAGAATGATATAGACTATTATGGAACTATTGACGAGATACTAGAATTGTCGTATTTAGGAGCTCAAAACAGGGTACTTCTTTTACAGTGTCATTGGTTTGACCTGATTAATGGAGTTAAGGTAGATGAGAAATATGGATTAGTTGACGTTAAGCCCAAATCGAGGCTTAATTCAAATGAGCCCTTTGTCTTAGCTTCACAGGCACAACAAGTGTACTATACAGTGTATCCACAAAGCAATTGCAGGGGTAGTACAGATTGGTGGGCAGCTTGCAAAGATAGACGAAAACTCTTCGTAGTTGAGAACTTCAACGATGAACAAGATGACTTGAATGAGCTGAATACTGATGATTTTTACCAAGATGATGGATCCTTTGGAACAAACAACGTCTTCATAGAAGATGAAGAAGTTTTCTTGTTTGATACAAATTCCCCATTGGAAGATGTGGATATAAATGAAATAAAGAAGCCCATGGAGGTTCCATTTACTGACAATGAAGATAGTGAAAATGATTATTTCTTAGATGAGGATGCATATGATTCAGATTCATTTTGATATTTGTAACCCTTCCTTTTTCAATTATGCAGATTCATTTTGATATTTGTAACCCTTCCTTTTTCAATTATGCAGATTCATAATATATTTTATAACCTTACCTTTTTCAATTATGTTCATCCAGTATCAATTGAGTTTTTCACAGTTTCATTGTGTATTTATTTCCATCAAATTGAGTTTTTCAGTGTTTTATTGTGTATTTATTTTGTAATAAAAATAAGTTCAAGTTGTTTCTAGATATCTTAACATGGCAATCCGAGGTAGAGGAACAAAGCTTGGTAGAGGGAGAGGTCGCAATCTGCCAGAGCCTTCCCCAGGTATATTAGTTGGACTAGATGTGGTCCTTTTGAAATTAAAACTGAGATACTATTTACATCAGATTTTTAATACAGTTCAAGTCACTGCATCAGCTTTTTAAATTATTTTCCTCAATGTATATAGGTGTCCGGAATGACCAAAACAAAAGGCAGAAGCTAGGTGTAACGCCCACGTTCGTTTTAGTATTTATTTAAATCGAGTTTAGGTGATTATATTATATTTATATAATATATATGTGTTTTGATATGTTTTGATATATTTTGGATGATTTGGTGATAAGATATAATTTTAAGGATAAGATTAAGGGACTTATTTTATTGTTAAATAAAATAAGATTTGAAAAGAAAATAAAATATTTAGTTGTGGGTTAGTTTTGGATTTTAGAGAGTTATGTGGGAGAAAGAGTAAATAAGATAAGATTTGTTGGCAGTATAAATAGGGAAGCTAGGTTTAGAAAGTCAGTAACGTATCAGACTTTTGGGAGAAAAGGGAGCAACGCGTGAAAGAGAAGAGAAGGAAGGAGTGCTGCGATTTTGTCTTCTAAACCAGGTAAGGGTGAGACTAATGATTTAATAATGTTAATTAGCATAGTTTTGATGATCAATTAACAGTAATAGGATTGAATTGGGAGAGTGAGAAAACTAGGTCAAATCCCTAGAATTGATGAATTGAACGGTAAAATTTGTTTATTTGATGTAGGAATGGATTACAGAACCTAGAATAGGATTAATGTTGTTATTTCAGTCGAATTTGGGGTCTAATATGGTGAAAAATAGGATTTGGGGTGAAAAAGTTCGTAATCCCGTAGTCTGTTCTGACATCGTTTCGCCATGGCGACGAACCTGTAACCTGTAATTTCGCCAGGCGGAATTTAGCTCGCCATGGCGAAATACCTCTGACCTGTAATTTCGCCAGGCGGAATTTAGCTCGCCATGGCGAAATGCCTGTGACCTGTAATTTCGCCAGGCGGAATTTATCTCGCCATGGCGAAATGCCTGTGACCTGTAATTTCGCCAGGCGGAATTTAGCTCGCCATGGCGAAATGCCTGTGACCTGTAATTTCGCCAGGCGGAATTTAGCTCGCCATGGCGAAATGTGCTGTGACAGAATGTCATATTTCCTAAGCTAATGCGATCTGTTTCGCACAAGACTTTGAGAGGGGATCCCTAAGGGTTAGTGAGACCTAATGGTAATGTTGAGAGTAATCTGTATAGTGATTAAGATATATTCATGATAATTGAGCAAGGATTAAAGTATTATACCTTATGCAAATATGATAAAGTTTATGTTGCCTTGAATTGTAATTGATATGATGATATCATTCTGTTCTTGTGATTTGAATTATGCTGCTGATGTTATTTAACTGAACCGTTATGATATATGTATATAATATATATGCAATGATAAGTTGTTGTTTAGCTCCAATTTCTTGGATGCATGTTGATAAGGTGATTAAGGATAAATGTTATTTGAGTTGAGTCCATGCATAGCATACATTGAGCTTAGTCCTCACCATGATAGGAGCTTTGTCCTCCGCACGTTTATTAGGAGCTTTGTCCTCCGCACGTTTAAAAGTATATTAATACTTATGATGAAGTTTGGTACCACATGCATATAAGGAGTCTAAGAGCATTGTCACATGGTCATATTTATGATGTCATGTTGTTGATAAAGAATGAATATATGATTACGTGATAAGTGTTATTTATCTATGCTACTTGCTTAAAGATGATATGAAATTGATTATGTGATTACGTGCTATATGTTATTAAATGATGCAAGAATGCTATTGAGGCTTGATGTTAATTGTAATTCTAAATTGTGTTGATTAATATTATTTTGTTATGAAATCTCACCCCTTCTGCTGGAATTGCCGCCTTGTGGGCAAGTGCAGGTGATCGTGCTTAGTGTGCAGTTGCTTCGTGAGTGGCCTTGCCTCACTGTGTCGTCTAGGTCGCTCTGATACGTAACGGGATGGGGTTGTTTTATAAGCATGCTTCATTCTTTTACGTGAATCTTTATGATATTTTGCAAATAATGGAACTAACTCTTTTGAGATATTTTTATGGGGCCTGCGTGCCAAGCGTTTATGATTTATAAGTAATTTTTCCGCTGCAATGTGTTGAAGTTATTTAGTTAATTTATTATTTAACTATTTTTCGGATTATGTTATATGTGATATCCCGTTATTGTTGTGTACTCTGATAAATGTTTTTAAGAAATTTTTAAGTTGGGAAAACGGGGTGTTACAATTGGTATCAGAGCAAGTCGGTCTGTCCGGCCAATTAGAGAGTCTTGTTGAGTCTTAGTAATATTTGTATTACTAAATCTTATGTTGCTACTACTGCTTGTTGTAGAATATCAGAATGGCTGGGAGGAACGATACCGCGTTAGCTGCTGCTCTTCAAGCTGTTGCCCAAGCTGTGGGACAACAACCTAACGCGAATGCTGGCGAGAATGCTGAGACGAGGATGTTGGAGACTTTCATGAGGAATCACCCTCCAACATTCAAGGGAAGGTATGACCCCGACGGAGCCCAGACGTGGCTTAAGGAGATTGAGAGGATCTTCAGAGTGATGCAGTGCACCGAAGTTCAGCAAGTGCGCTTTGGTACTCACCAGGTTTCCGAGGAAGCTGATGATTGGTGGGTTAGCGTGTTACCTAACCTCGAACAAGATGGAGCTGTTGTGACTTGCGCTGTTTTCAAGAGAGAGTTCCTGAGGAGGTACTTTCCGGAAGATGTTCGCGGGAAGAAAGAGATCGAGTTCCTTGAGCTGAAGCAAGGAAATATGTCCGTGACCGAGTATGCTGCCAAGTTCGTGGAGTTGACAAAGTTCTATCCGCACTACGCTGCTGAGACTGCAGAGTTTTCAAAATGCATCAAGTTCGAGAACGGTTTGAGGCCCGACATTAAGAGGGCGATTGGGTACCAACAGATTAGAGTGTTTCCGGATTTGGTAAACAGCTGTCGGATATATGAAGAGGATACGAAGGCTCACTACAAGGTAGTGAATGAGAGGAAAGCCAAGGGCCAGCAGAGTCGCCCTAAACCTTATAGTGCCCCTGCTGACAAAGGGAAACAGAGGATGGTCGTGGATAGGCAGGCCGCGAAGAAAGGTACTCCTGCTGAGATTGTGTGTTTCAACTGTGGTGTGAAAGGCCACAAGAGCAATGCTTGTCCAGAAGAGATTAAGAAGTGTGTCCGGTGTGGCAAGAAGGGTCATTTGGTAGCTGATTGCAAGCGTAATGATATCGTGTGCTTTAATTGCAACGAAGAGGGTCATATTGGCTCCCAGTGCATGCAGCCAAAGAGGGCACCTACTACGGGTCGAGTTTTTGCCCTGACTGGTACTCAGACAGACAGTGATGATCGTTTGATCAGAGGTACTTGTTATATTAATAATACTCCTTTAGTTGCTATTATTGATACTGGTGCTACACATTGCTTTATTGCTTTAGACTGTGTTTCTGCTTTGGGTCTTGTTATGTCTGATATGAATGGAGAGATGGTTGTCGAGACTCCAGCTAAGGGTTCGGTGACTACTTCTCTCGTATGTTTGAGTTGTCCTCTGTCTATGTTTGGTCGCGATTTCGAAATGGATTTAGTTTGTCTACCTTTGAGCGGTATGGACGTGATTCTGGGTATGAATTGGTTAGAGTACAACCACGTTCTTATCAATTGCTTTCGCAAGACGGTGCATTTCTCATCCGCTGAAGAGGAAAGTGGTGCTGAGTTTTTATCTACTAAGCAGATGAAGCAACTAGAACGTGACGGCATGTTGATGTTTTCGTTGATGCCTTCCTTATCTTTAGAGAATCAAGCGGTGATCGATAAATTGCAAGTGGTATGCGACTTTCCTGAAGTTTTCCCAGATGAAATTCCTGATGTGCCTCCAGAGAGGGAAGTCGAGTTTTCTATTGATCTTGTTCCTGGAACTAAGCCGGTGTCTATGGCACCTTATCGTATGTCTGCTTCCGAATTAGCTGAGTTGAGAAGAAATTTGTTAGGCCAAGTGTTTCACCTTGGGGAGCGCCAGTGTTACTAGTAAAGAAGAAGGATGGTAGTATGAGGCTATGTATTGATTATCGGCAGTTGAACAAGGTAACTATCAAGAATAGGTATCCACTTCCGAGGATTGATGATTTGATGGATCAGTTAGTGGGTGCACGTGTTTTCAGCAAGATTGACTTGAGATCGGGTTATCATCAGATTAAAGTAAAGGATGAAGATATGCAGAAGACAGTTTTCAGAACACGTTATGGCCATTATGAGTACAAGGTTATGCCTTTTGGAGTTACTAATGCACCGGGAGTATTTATGGAGTATATGAATCGCATCTTCCATGCATTTTTGGATCAGTTCGTAGTTGTATTTATTGATGATATTTTGATTTACTCCAAGACTGAGGAAGAACATGCTGAACATCTGAAGATTGTCTTGCAAGTATTGAAAGAAAAGAAGCTTTATGCCAAATTGTCTAAGTGTGAGTTCTGGTTGAAGGAAGTGAGTTTCCTTGGTCATGTTATTTCTGGAGATGGTATTCCTGTAGATCCGTCTAAGATTGAAGCCGTATCGCAATGGGAGACTCCGAAGTCAGTTACCGAGATTAGAAGCTTTTTGGGTTTAGCCGGTTATTATAGAAGGTTTATTGAAGGATTTTCCAAGTTAGCTCTTCCGTTGACCCAGTTGACTTCTAAAGGTAGAGCTTTTGTTTGGGATGTTCATTGTGAGAACAGTTTCAACGAGTTGAAGAAGCGTTTGACGACTGCTCCAGTTTTGATTTTGCCGAAGTCTGATGCGCCATTTGTAGTGTATTGTGATGCGTCCAAGTTGGGTTTAGAAGGTGTGCTTATGCAGGAAGGTAAAGTGGTAGCTTATGCTTCAAGACAGTTGAGGATTCATGAGAAGAATTATCCGACGCATGATTTAGAATTAGCAGCTGTGGTTTTTGTATTGAAGATGTGGAGACATTACTTGTATGGTGCGAGGTTTGAAGTGTTTAGTGATCACAAGAGCTTAAAGTATCTGTTCGACCAGAAAGAATTGAATATGAGGCAGAGAAGATGGCTTGAACTGTTGAAGGATTTTGACTTTGGGTTGAATTATCATCCGGGTAAAGCGAATGTGGTAACAGATGCCTTGAGTAGGAAGACTTTGCATATGTCTGCTATGATGGTCAAGGAGTTCGAATTACTGGAACAATTTAGAGATTTGAGTTTGGTCTGTGAAAGAATACCTCAGAGTGTGAAGCTGGGGATGCTGAAGATTGATAGTGACTTCTTGATGAGTATCAAAGAAGCGCAGAAAGAAGATGTCAAGTTTGTGGACTTATTAGTTGCTAGTAATCAGACCGAAGATAGTGATTTTCAAGTCGATGATCAAGGAGTGTTGAGATTCCGAGGTAGGATTTGTATTCCTGACAATGAAGAGATTAAGAAGATGATTCTTGAAGAGAGTCACAGAAGTAGCTTGAGTATTCACCCGGGAGCTACGAAGATGTATCATGATTTGAAGAAGTTGTTTTGGTGGTCTGGATTAAAACGTGATGTAGCACAGTTTGTGTATGCTTGTTTAGTTTGCCAGAAGTCGAAGATTGAGCATCAGAAACCGGCTGGTATGTTGGTATCTTTAGATGTGCCGGAGTGGAAATGGGATAGTATATCCATGGATTTTGTGACTAGCTTGCTGATTACTCCAAGAGGGAATGACGCCATTTGGGTGATAGTTGACAGATTGACGAAGTCGGCCCATTTTCTACCGATTAATATTAGTTTTCCCGTTACCCAGTTGGCAGAGATTTATATCAAGGAGATTGTGAGACTGCATGGTGTTCCTTCGAGCATTGTATCAGATAGAGATCCAAGATTTACTTCTAGATTTTGGAAAAGTTTGCAAGAGGCTTTGGGTTCTAAGTTGAGATTGAGTTCGGCGTATCATCCGCAGACAGATGGTCAGTTGGAGAGGACAATTCAGTCGCTAGAGGATTTGTTGAGAGTTTGTGTTCTTGAACAAGGAGGAACTTGGGATAGTCATCTTCCGTTAATCGAGTTCACATACAATAATAGTTATCATTCTAGTATTGGAATGGCACCTTTTGAAGCTTTATATGGTCGGAGATGCAGAACTCCGTTGTGTTGGTTTGAGTCGGGTGAAAGAGTGGTCTTAGGACCGGAGATTGTTCAGCAAACTACTGAGAAAGTTAAGATGATTCAAGAGAAAATGAAAGCGTCGCAGAGTCGACAAAAGAGTTACCATGATAAGCGAAGGAAAGATCTTGAGTTTCAGGAGGGAGACCACGTGTTTTTGAGGGTCACACCTATGACTGGTGTTGGACGTGCGTTGAAGTCAAAGAAGTCGGAAAGGGTTGGAACGGTGGCGTACCGAGTTGGGTTACCACCGCATCTTTCGAATTTGCATGATGTTTTCCACGTATCGCAACTTCGGAAGTATGTTCCGGATCCATCTCATGTGATCCAGAGCGATGATGTGCAAGTTAGAGACAACCTTACGGTGGAGACTTTACCGGTAAGGATTGATGACCGGAAAGTGAAGACGTTGAGAGGCAAGGATATACCTCTCGTTAGAGTCGTTTGGTCGGGAGCGACTGGTGAAAGCTTGACTTGGGAGCTTGAGAGTAAGATGCTGGAGTCTTATCCAGAGTTATTTGCTTGAGGTAATTTTCGAGGACGAAAATCTTTTAAGTGGGGGAGAGTTGTAACGCCCACGTTCGTTTTAGTATTTATTTAAATCGAGTTTAGGTGATTATATTATATTTATATAATATATATGTGTTTTGATATGTTTTGATATGTTTTGATATATTTTGGATGATTTGGTGATAAGATATAATTTTAAGGATAAGATTAAGGGACTTATTTTATTGTTAAATAAAATAAGATTTGAAAAGAAAATAAAATATTTAGTTGTGGGTTAGTTTTGGATTTTAGAGAGTTATGTGGGAGAAAGAGTAAATAAGATAAGATTTGTTGGCAGTATAAATAGGGAAGCTAGGTTTAGAAAGTCAGTAACGTATCAGACTTTTGGGAGAAAAGGGAGCAACGCGTGAAAGAGAAGAGAAGGAAGGAGTGCTGCGATTTTGTCTTCTAAACCAGGTAAGGGTGAGACTAATGATTTAATAATGTTAATTAGCATAGTTTTGATGATCAATTAACAGTAATAGGATTGAATTGGGAGAGTGAGAAAACTAGGTCAAATCCCTAGAATTGATGAATTGAACGGTAAAATTTGTTTATTTGATGTAGGAATGGATTACAGAACCTAGAATAGGATTAATGTTGTTATTTCAGTCGAATTTGGGGTCTAATATGGTGAAAAATAGGATTTGGGGTGAAAAAGTTCGTAATCCCGTAGTCTGTTCTGACATCGTTTCGCCATGGCGGAATTTAGCTCGCCATGGCGACGAACCTGTAACCTGTAATTTCGCCAGGCGGAATTTAGCTCGCCATGGCGAAATACCTCTGACCTGTAATTTCGCCAGGCAGAATTTAGCTCGCCATGGCGAAATGCCTGTGACCTGTAATTTCGCCAGGCGGAATTTAGCTCGCCATGGCGAAATGCCCGTGACCTGTAATTTCGCCCGGCGGAATTTAGCTCGCCATGGCGAAATGCCTGTGACCTGTAATTTCGCCAGGCGGAATTTAGCTCGCCATGGCGAAATGTGCTGTGACAGAATGTCATATTTCCTAAGCTAATGCGATCTGTTTCGCACAAGACTTTGAGAGGGGATCCCTAAGGGTTAGTGAGACCTAATGGTAATGTTGAGAGTAATCTGTATAGTGATTAAGATATATTCATGATAATTGAGCAAGGATTAAAGTATTATACCTTATGCAAATATGATAAAGTTTATGTTGCCTTGAATTGTAATTGATATGATGATATCATTCTGTTCTTGTGATTTGAATTATGCTGCTGATGTTATTTAACTGAACCGTTATGATATATGTATATAATATATATGCAATGATAAGTTGTTGTTTAGCTCCAATTTCTTGGATGCATGTTGATAAGGTGATTAAGGATAAATGTTATTTGAGTTGAGTCCATGCATAGCATACATTGAGCTTAGTCCTCACCATGATAGGAGCTTTATCCTCCGCACGTTTATTAGGAGCTTTGTCCTCCGCACGTTTAAAAGTATATTAATACTTATGATGAAGTTTGGTACCACATGCATATAAGGAGTCTAAGAGCATTGTCACATGGTCATATTTATGATGTCATGTTGTTGATAAAGAATGAATATATGATTACGTGATAAGTGTTATTTATCTATGCTACTTGCTTAAAGATGATATGAAATTGATTATGTGATTACGTGCTATATGTTATTAAATGATGCAAGAATGCTATTGAGGCTTGATGTTAATTGTTATTCTAAATTGTGTTGATTAATATTATTTTGTTATGAAATCTCACCCCTTCTGCTGGAATTGCCGCCTTGTGGGCAAGTGCAGGTGATCGTGCTTAGTGTGCAGTTGCTTCGTGAGTGGCCTTGCCTCACTATGTCGTCTAGGTCGCTCTGATACGTAACGGGATGGGGTTGTTTTATAAGCATGCTTCATTCTTTTACGTGAATCTTTATGATATTTTGCAAATAATGGAACTAACTCTTTTGAGATATTTTTATGGGGCCTGCGTGCCAAACGTTTATGATTTATAAGTAATTTTTCTGCTGCAATGTGTTGAAGTTATTTAGTTAATTTATTATTTAACTATTTTTCGGATTATGTTATATGTGATATCCCGTTATTGTTGTGTACTCTGATAAATGTTTTTAAGAAATTTTTAAGTTGGGAAAACGGGGTGTTACACTAGGGATAGATGATGCATCAAAGCAGAAGTATAATTACACTTCTGATTCTGAAGATACTAATGAATACTACCCATCCAATGATATTGACGATGCAAGAGACAATCACCTAGCAGCTATTACAAATAATGTGAAAAAATGCAAAGGAGTCAGTTTTGAAATTTCCAACAATTTGAGGCAATCAAGCGGAAGGATTAGAAATGGTCAAGGGAGAGGTCGTAGTGATCTACCGGAGTCTTCTCAACCGTGTACTGGTTCAGCACTACCATCACCACCACATACGTCATTTTTCGCACCTGATGCATATAATGTGAAAAAAGGTAAAGGAGTCAGCTTTGGATTTTCCGCATCTGATTATGATGATGGTGCCTACGATGATGGCGAAGATGAAGAGATTCAGCTCATTCGAGAGAAAACAAGTCAACAAAAATCACTTAGACAACAAGCAGCATATACAAATCATTCAACCGAAGGTATTGGAGGATTTTCTGGAGTTTCCAACAATGAGAAGGTGAGTAGTGCTAATGGTCCACCCGCTAACCAACCAATTTCAATGCCTTCAAGTGGAGGATCACATGCAAAAACTGATAGGAGAAAAATTATAACTGTTGAGGCGATCTCTAATCCGTAAGCTACTTTGTTGCTAACTATTGTTTAGTTCATTTGTGCCTTGTTGGCTTAATTGATTTTTTGAAGGTTTTTAGCACTGTATCACTAATATGTTACTGTTTTATTTGGATTCGAACTTCTCACTTGCATTAAATCCCATATGTAGGAGGAGGTTTGTTCCCCAAAGTGTAACCCGAGATATTATATCTGGGGTGATGACGAGGATGCCTACTCCAGCTGAGAGGTGGAAAGATTACCCTGCTGGCATGAAGGAGTTATTTAAGGAATTTATGGTAACTATATAGGTTCCTCTAGTCTTATATTTTAATTTATAGATAATTTTTTTTATATTTATATTATACTTATATGATATACTATTTAACGATGTAGAGTAAATATAAGTTTCCATCAGACTATGATCATAATATGGCAAGAACTGTGTGGGAAAGAACATGTTTGGACCGATATCCTGATCATTTAAAAAATGCACGAAACTCTGCCTTACGACAAGTGAACTCAACAAATTTGGCCGACACTAAGGGCCATGGGCCCAAAGGAATAAAGGCAGAAGTATGGGATGGATTGGTCGACATTTGGTTGAAACCCGACTGGAGGAAGAAGTCAGATGCTAATAGATGTAACAGAGCTTCCTTACCTGATGCAGTATTGCACACTGGAGGCTCTATAAGATTCATTGAACATAAAAAGAGGATGGTTAGTTATTAGCTTTATATTATAATACACTTAACTTTCCTGTTTTGGGTGTTTTTAAAATTACATTTTTTCAAGTTAGTATATTCTAATAAATGTCAATTATAGGAGAATGAGGTGAAGCATGAAGTTTCTTATAGAGATGTGTATGATCGTATTCATAAGAACAAAGATGGAGAGTATATCTCTCGCTGCTCAAAATTTTTTATTGTAAGTTACTTTGAATTTGGATTTATGGATAATATCAATTCAATTCTCTTGTAACCAACACTTAATCAATTCTTTTGTAGGAGTCATATGACACCGCAATGCTGGAAAAATATGGAGAGGATTCTTCAACTCATCTGAAGGTTGATTCAGAAGTGTGGGAAGAGGCATCAGGTCCCAATAAGAAGAGGCGGATTTTAGGGGGCCGCAGCTTGGACATCAGTGGATCTACTTCATTTGCAGATGGCATTGGTCCTTTCAGCATCCCGGCTACGACAGAAGAAGCTATCCAAAAAGCGGTAGATAAAGCAATGACTTCGTTTGTCCAAACACAATTGGTGCCAATGTTGGAGCCATTCCTATCAATTCTTAGATCCATGCAGCAAGCACAAATGCAAGGTGGAGTATCTGATGGTATTTGAGGTAGGAAAATTATATATTATTCTATCTTATTCAAAAGTAGGTCCCTAGAGTTGTGAACTGTGGATAATGACATATTCCCATGCAAGTGATACTATTAGAACTAAGCCATATCAGAGGTTACACTTAGACTCATTCAATATTGATTATGTTGAATTATGGAATGAAGTACTGTTTGTCATATATGGGCCGTGTCTATACTCTATATCTCCAGTTGTATATCTCATGTTTTCATATATAGTTTCTGTTAGAATAAAATATTTTTATGTTTTAAATATTTCAGCTTAAATTGTTATCTTTGATTGTTATGCAACAAGTAAAAGTTATTGCGTAAATAGAAAGAAACTAACATGGACAATTTATTGCAGTGCTTGGAATTGTTGATTCTTGAGAATGGCCAAACACGTAGTGGTAGAAGTGCCTCTGATGTATCAATTACTGGACTAGCAGCTACTATTGTGGCACGAAATGAAATCATTGCATCAACTAGCAATGATTTTGTGGTGAGGAAATGGGAATGAAGTTTCAGTTAATCATGTTTTTTTTGGGTACAAAGTTAATGAAGTTTTAGATATTGGATCATTTTTTTTTTTGACAATCAGATATTGGATCATTTGTGATCTATGTATTGCTACCTTTTTGGTTCCTTCAATTGGAATTTCTCTCTTAATAATTGATAGTGAGTTACAGGTAGTCTGAAAAAGGTTTTATAAGCCTAAAGTATAATATTACTTGAACAATTGGGTTTCATCACAAACTGGATTATGGTTCTATTTTGAAGAATACATTGTATAAGCTCAATTATTGTTCTATAATATTAAGAATATCTTGTAGATTTTCATACATGATTATTTAGTAATAAGTTTCTTAAATTAATATAGCAATAAATTATACCATTAGTATTTCTTAAAACAAAAAACTGCAAAAAAAAAATAAAAATTGGCCGAAAACTTCCAAATGGCTATGACCCAGTCGCAAATTAGTTTAGTTATAGCTATAGATTTGTTGAGGAATTGCTAAGATTAGTTTTAGTGATGTTGCTGTGGATTTGATGTTATTTTGCTATGACAATTCTTAGTTATGTTGCTATGGATTTGTTGTGAAATTACTACGATATATCATAGTTATGTTGCTATGGAAAATACATTTTCAATTCTTATTTGCTATGGATTAACTAAATATTTGCTAGGTATTGGTTTCTTTTAACTACGGATTTACTAAGAAATATTTCCCTTGCAAATTTGCCTCTCAATCCAGGCTACGGCCGAATCAATAGGTATTCCGTGGCATATCTCTAGTTAAACTCGTTTGCTAGGAATTAGCTGCTAATTAGCTGCGAAAATGGGCATAGCAAATCACATATTTTCTTGTAGTGTCTTGTACATAAGCTATGTTTTCTTCACTTTTCTGTGACTTTGTTTCCCTCATTTAGTGTGCTAAGCTTCAATTATATTATCATTTATATTTTGTAAGAATGAAGTCATTCTTTCAAAGCAATATATATATTTTCTTTTTAATAGATATGATAAAAAAAAAAAAATACTCTGATTATGTTCACAGCTTCTTTTTTCCACTTCTTTAAAGTACTAAAGAATCTGAAATTGGAGAATGGACCAAAAATGCTTACTGAGTTGTGACCATTGGCTATTAGGAATAAACCAATTAATGAGCATATTTCAAAAATGTGCCAAAGAAAACAACTGCTTTTGGATATCCATGGTATAATCCACAAGTATAAGCCAATGCTTCACTGGTTTATTCCATGTCCTTTGCTATAAAAGTTTCTAAAGTTTCACACAAAACAATGGCACAATTCAAGTTGTAAAGTCCATCAATAAGCAAATCAACAATAGGGTACCTATCTCCTGGCAAGTAAAAGGTCATAGATTGGTATTAATAACTTGCTAAAGAAGAGTTGCCCTGTGGGTGCTTTAGCTTAATCTCGTAGATTGGTAGCAAAGAAACGTTATGCATGTCTTTCAGCTTAAGGGACTTTTATTTTATTTTTTTTAAATTATTATTTCATTTCTTGTATATTGTGTCATATAAGTTTAAGTTAAACCGTTTAACACTTTACATGTTATGTAAAATTTGTGGCTGAAAACATGGTTGTATATAACTTGTGGCTGCGGTCGTTGTAGTAACTGGTAAGAATTTTTTATTATTGACATCAAATATTATAATTTAATTTGTTGTCTCTGAAAGTGTAGTCCATCAGTGGTAAGTAAAGTAGTTGGAAGCATAAGGAGTTTAAAAAAGAGGTGTGAAGTTCAATCCCTACCGCTAACAATTTCCCCCCAATAACAATATATATAGTAACATTTGTCTATAAAAAAAATAAAATAATTAATTACTTATTTTACATTTCATATATCTCAGGTTTTCTCTTTAAAATCTCATATCTATGCAATTATCAACTCTCAATCACTCTAAAATATATCTAATAATTTTAAATACTCTCTAAATAATTAACATTATGAAGAGAAAGCTAGCAAAGACAAAAATATAATTTAAGCGATCTATAAAAAGCCGGAATCTTTTTAACACAAGTTCATGAACCTAAGAGATATAACATGACTATGTATGACCTTTTGGACTCTACGTAGAAGGTCAACAACTTATATTGTTTGGAAGCTAAATGCTTCAAAGACAAATGGTATAAAAGTACGGTGATTGTCATAACGTGTTTTCTCACATCTGGCCAATTTCTTTATGTGACTCTGAGAGCTGTTTGTCCCACCGTAAAAGCCTTGGTCCCTAATCTCACAACTGGTGAAATCCCAATTAAGTCCACCTATGCATGTTTCCTTCCTACCACCGTACACCATAACATATGTTGGCCTAAATGTCGATCTTTCATCTTGTGGGTCAAACCAGAAGTTCACAGGTGCCTCCTTCTTTGCATATACTTCGGCCCGCCTAAATATATAAAAAGGGACATCTCTAACAAAATCAAGCTTGTATTTGAAACCACGAAAGTCCTTACCATGAATTGCCTTCTCGCCAAAGGTATCTAGGCACACCTTACGTTATACAAGGCACACCTCATTAATAGGATGTAATGGAATCATGAGGCGATATCTGAGGATTGTATGATACTCTACTGATGAAATATGCTGATATAACCCATCCACAGGGATAATTAGAATAAAATTTTGAGCATGTGTTGCTTGAAGAGACCCAAAAACTGCTTTCTTTCTTTTGACATGTCAAACTTCATTTTCATATCTTGAACACTTTTACTAAAAAAGCCACATGGCAAAACATATTGTGCTTTAGCAGACACAATGCCCTCACTAGTAAAACTGTTAAAGTCAAAGTATGGAATTATATCCTAATGACTATCAAGAGCACTATCAAAATCAGAGCACATACAACGTATCCTACTATCTTTCATAACGTGATCTTATAGCACCCAATATTGGGCCCTATTAGCTACTGAAGCGTACGAGGAAGCCTCTAATTTTGAGTTCAAACCCAACCCCTAACCCTAATAAGTAAATAAGCAAACCTCCATTGAAGTAACCAAAGAAATGACCTCCACCAACTATACTATCTCTAACTGTCCCTCGCAACTCTTTAACAAATAACAAAGAAGCCTCCTCCATGTGAATTGTTCAAAATGTTCTTAGGCCAAATAAAAGTTTGACGATACTCATGGTCAGTAGAAGAAGTTCACTTTGATGATCTCTTAACTATGGAAGAAGATGCATTGATTCAACTCTGAAGGCTCTCTGCATGGTCAACCCTTTGATAAAACCATTATGTCGACTAATTTCACCACCAACAACGGCCTTCGAATGTCCGAATGGAACAAACCATAACATGATGGACAAAAGATCTTCGTCTTACAAATATACAAATTCAGGGCCTAATCCTAGCCTGGACTCCCGAATGATGTCGAGTACTTCATTCAACTCCTTTAATTTAAGCCCCCTAAAATAATCCCATCATCAAGATACCAAGCATGAAAAAGTATGCAATTATCTCTAATAAGGTGAGTACGAGTTATAACACAAGAGCGGAAAGGAGCGGCCCCAACAGATAAATAAAATTGTAAATAAATCTAGTAAATAAATGAATATCAAAGAATAAAATCAAAAATATCTTAATATATTTTTGAATTAATAATATATTCTCCATTTTTTGAGTGTCGTTTGATGTTTGATTTTTCATTCATATGTAATTGTTGTTTGAATAGTTTAATGGTACAATATGTAAATTATGCACTTTCTTAATTACTCATATTTACTCTTATTCAACAAACCTAATTAATGTTATGTATTTGAAAAATTGACGTTTTTTTAAAACAAAGTTTGTTTCTTTTATGTGTAAATTTAAATTTCTATGAAACAAAATGTTGTTACTTATTAATAATAGTGAGTTAAGATTCTATAAATAAGATTATTAACATTATAGAAACTTCAAGTGCAAAATAGAAAAACAATTCTGGTAAAAAAAAAAAACTCCTTGTTCAAAAAGAAAAAAGAGTGAAAGAGAGATGTACCATTAATTTATTTTCTTCCTATGACAATGATATTAATACAAAGATTCCACCGTCATTTAACAATGATTAATCTCCAACAATGAACCTGTGTGACACACAATGTAAGTTTTTCTCTTTCAACCATATATTTTTCATACGCATTTGCCAAAAGTCATACCACCGACCAACTGCTTAAGAAGTCTAAATCCCTTGCTACATTGACCGATCCATTTTGGTAATTGCCTATCAACTTTATTGATGAAAAAGTATATTCAGAAAAATATGAATCTATCAAAAAGATGGATAGTGTATTACAATTGTTTGTTAGAGTAAGAATACATGTATGCAAAAATAATTCAATTTATTGATGGATTAAAATGAAAGTGTAATAGAAAAATTTCAAAATCCACTTTTTTAATTCGAGTGTATTATTTTAAAACCACACTTAGACGTAATTCTAATATCCTAAATCATTAATGTAGAGTAACATTTATGCTTTGTTTGCGAGTTTGGAGGGGAAGGTGTAACACCCCGTTTTCCCAACGTAAAAATTTATTTAAATAAATCAGAGTTAATCACATAACGGAGTATCACATATCACATAAATCTCATATATGAATAAATAACAATTTATTCTTCGCTAAAACAGTCATCGCATATAATTCAAAATATTGCAGCGGAATTCATTCAAAATCATAAATAATCTTTGGCATGCAGGCCTCATCATAACGTCTCATAAAATTCCAAATACTAAAATCTTAGTCATGAAATCATAAAAGTAATACGCAAGGAATAGAGAAACATAAGCAAAGATCCCCCATCCCGTTACGTATCAGAGCACCTAGACACAACCGAGGGAAGTCCTCATAAGACTGCACCTATTCTTGATTACCTGCAAGTTACCCATACGAAGAGCAACATTTTCAAGCAGAAGGGGTGAGATTCACAAAACAATAATATTAAACATATAATTAAACAATTATAGTTAACAACAAATTATCACATAAACACGTCACGACAAATAATATTTAGCATCACAAGTATCATCTTCTTAAACATCTTATACAACTTGACTCGACAATGCAACTTCACTTGACTATGCAACTCTAACATCTTAAATGCATATGGTACCAATCTAGGGCATAAGCCCTTGTCTCTTTGAGCATAAATATACTCCCAGGGCATAAGCCCTCATCGCTATTGAGCAAAGGCTCCAGGGCGTAAGCCCTCGTCGCTGGTGAGCAAAAGCTCCAGGGCATAAGCCCTCATCTCTGAATGAGTATGCATGGACTCAACATCTTATAACTTAAACAAGTTAAACATCTTAAACGTCTCAACATCATAAACATCTTGGACCGACACATGCAGCTCTATTTAATGTAAACAACAACATGGCAGGAAGCAAATCACAGGATATAACGATATCATTGCAAACATTAACTCAAACATCATATACGATTCACATGTATTTCACATAATGCATATATGATTCATAAATCATAGTCAACAACATTAAATCATCACAATACATCTTTACAGATCATCATTTATCATGTAATTATCTTCCAATGCTACCCCAGGTTCAACTCTCAAAGTCTTGTGCGAAGCAGATCGCAAACAAAGAAAATGTTACATTCTGTCACAGCACAGCTCGCTATGGCGAGCTCTATTGCTCGCCTCGCGAGCGATTACAGGTCCCTCGCTATGGCGAGTGGGATAGCTCACCTCGCGAGCATCCAGGATCTACTCGTTGTGGCGAGTGGGATTGTTCGCCTCGCGAGCGATGAAGGTTTACTCGCCGTGGCGAGTTGCATTGCTCGCCTAAGGCGATCGATGAACAGCAGGTTACGGGTTTGCAATTTTTCTCACCAAAAGTCCCAAATCCCATCATGCTTAACCTCAAAACTATCTGAAATATCAGCACTATGATTATTCTAGGTTCTGAATTCAATTCCTACATCAGTTTCACAATTTTACATCATCTAATCCTCAATTCATCATAATTAACCTAATTCTCCAATTCTCTAGAATCAACCCTACACTTGTCAATTATAATTAGATGGATTATAGTTTAATAGAATTGAAATGCTAGGCTCACCCTTACCTTAAAATTGCAGAAATCGTAGCTCTCCTTGGTCTCTTCTCTCTTCTCTGGTTTTCTCCCTTTTTCTCCAAAACGTACGTCTTGACAATCTAAACCTAATTTTCCTTATTTATACTCCCAACAAATCTTATCTTATTTACTCTTTTTCCCACATAACTCTCTAAAATCTCAAAACTACCCCACATCTCTATATTTATTTTATTTTCAAATCTTATTTTATTAAACAATAAAAAAAGTCACCACATCACATAAATCACATAAAAATCACTTAAATCTTAATCTCCACATCTCTTAAAATATATATATATATATATCTAGACTCTTCAAATAATTCAAATAATTAAAATAATCTAAAGTGGGCGTTATAGAAGAGAGGAGAAGACTTCAAAAAAAGAAAAAGAAATGATCAAGTGGAAGGAACAAAGGAAAATGAGAGGGGAGGGCTTTCAGGGTTAATTTTTTTTTCCTTCATAATACAAAGCTCTTTTCATTTGGAGGAACTAAAAATATTAAATGAGGATTCTGAGGGGTTTTCGATAGTTTATAGAATTCTTCAATTTTAATCTTTATTTATTATCATATTTTTATAATTAAAAATATAGTATTGACATGCATTAATTTATCTTTCTCTAAAAAACTATTCCTGTAAATTTTTTTGAAAGATTTCTCCATTTTTCTTATGTTTTTCATCCCTGAAGGCTTTCCATCCACTCCTCCCCAAACCCTTCTTTCTCAAAGTACTATAGTGATGCTCATTTCTAAGGGTATGTTTGTTTCTAAAGAAAGATAGTGGGGAGGAGAGAAAGTTGAGGGAAAGAAGCATCTTCCCTTGTTTGGAACACTATAGAAAGGTTAAGGAAAGAAAGATTTTAGGGGACCCACCTAAAGAAACCTTTCCACACTCAAATGGACGGAAAGGTTGAAGAAAGTTGAAAAAAGGCATCAATTGAACAAAATGACCAAATAACCCTTGCTTTTTGATGCATATTTCTTTGCATCACACGTCATGTGCTTTGTTTTGTTTATTCCAATTAATTTGCTTCAATACTACATGGATTTATGCATGTTTATTCCAATTTATTCTAATTCATTTTTATTTCTTATATTTACCTTTTATTTTGCACTGTTATTTGTTTTATTTAGAAACATACAGTCACTTGTTATTACTATATATATATTATGTATTATTCCATTTAAATGTGAGGCTATATATGTTATTTTAGGAAATACACATCTTTCTTTCCATTCATTTTCCCATCATTTTCATCTATACCAAACAACTAAATAATCATCTCATTTTTCATTTATTTTCTATCCACTTTCATTCCTTTAACATTCTTACCTTTCACTTTCTTTTCCATCTCCATCCAAACAAAGCCTTAAATGCTAGCTTTGTCGGTCCATAAAGAGTTTGTTCTCACTTTAAGTGGAAACCTTATCGTTTGGATATCAAAATTTGCAAAAATATAAATTCATGTATAAAAATTAAATGAAAAACATGTAGCTTCGTTGCATGAGCACAAATGGTTTGATATTTTGATAGCTGGCATGATTTGTCAATGTTAGATGTAATGACCATCGCTCAACATGTGTCTAAAATCACACTATCACCCCAGCCGAAAGTGATGATAAGGGGGTGGCACTCTGGTGACATTAATGTCACCATGACATTAAATCTGAATCATACAACATATATTGTTATTGTATCTGGACCACACAACACATCTATCTTGGCTGTTGTGTAGTCCAGATTTAATGTTACGGTGACATTAATGTCACCAAAATGCCACCCTAGTAAAGATAAGCACCTATAAAATATTATGGATGAGATAAGAAATCAACAAAAAAAAAAAAAAGATTATGGATGAGAACAACCGGATATTTTATATCACACAAAAGCACATTTAACTTGTTAATATAAAAATAATTTTAACAATAAGATATATTGATGAGGCTTAAGACTTTAGAATCGTGTCAATTTATATGTTCTAATCCATAAATATATGGCGTGTGACACATGTGAAACGACGTTGGATTGATCCTCAGTTTTGGATATGAGTTTTCGAAACAACAAAAAATACTATCCACAAAAGGACTTTGTAAATCAATTAAAGTGATAGCAGGAGTGTGTATAATAACCTCAGTGTTTCTGATATTTTAGCTTCAAAATTTGATTTTGAATTGAGTTTTAAGAAAAAATGGGTAAAGGTGGAATGTCAGTTGATGATCATGTTGAACAACAGAATATGGCTGCTTGGCTTGTTGGCTTAAACACTCTCAAAATTCAACCTTTCAATCTTCCTTCTCTTGGTATTCATTTTAAATTTCCCTTATTAATTTCATTGTATTATTATTGTTGTTGTTGATTTTTTTTCAGTTTTTGTTCATTATTAAGGATTTGGGTAAATTGGAACTGTGGATGGATGATTAATAAATTGGGTTCAAAACTCAACCTTGAAAATTGTCATGAATTAAGTTCATAGTTAAACATTTGGGATTTAGATTCTCTATAGTTGAGAAGTGATGATTTTTACACAGTTATGGAATTCGGAACTATGAATCAATTAATAAATCGGATTGAAAATTCAAATTTTTAATGTGGGATGGTTCAGAATAAGTTCAAAGATTAAAGATTTTGGATTTTGATTTTATGTAGTTGAAATATGTGGGCAAAGTTCAGAATTCAGATTCTGTTCATTGTTATGTAGTTGAAATGTGGGCCTTGTTTAGATTAAGTTCATTGTTAAAGATTTATGATTTGGATTTTCTGTACTGAAAAAGTTTACACAGTCAAGCAATTCAGAAATTCAAACCTGTTAATAAAATCGGATTCAACATTCAAACTTGAAATGTGAGCATGGTTGGGATTAAGTTCATTATTAATGATTCGGTTTTGGATTCTCGATAGTCAAATATATGACTGAAGTTTACACAGTCAGGCGATTCAGGACTTTTAATCAATTAGTAAATCAGATTCAAAATTCAAACTTGACATGTGGTCATGGTTTAGATTGCTTGGTTGTTGCAACATTGTCGTCATTAATCGACTGCAAAAAATCAAAGTTTCAATCAAAGTCTCATTGTTAAATAATCAGCTTACTTCATTTTGTATCTTTGAAGGGCCCCATGATGTGAGAATTAAAATGAAGGCTGTTGGAATATGTGGGAGTGATGTTCACTACCTCAAGGTAGATAGTTTTTCTGTTACAACTGATTTCAATATTCAATTAGAAAAAGAAAAAAAAAAGATACACTTAGATTTGATGTTCTTTTTCTCCAAATGACTTCTTACATAATCTGTAATTTTGATTCAAGGGTTATTTCTTGCACTTATCTTTGTTCTATTTAGTAAAAAAATTCGTTTTTTATTGATTATTTTATTACTTTCAGACAATGAGATGTGCAGATTTTATTGTTAAAGAACCAATGGTAATTGGTCATGAGTGTGCTGGGATCATTGAAGAAGTTGGTAGTGAGGTAAAGACTTTGGTGCCGGGTGACCGTGTGGCGATCGAGCCTGGGATCAGTTGTTGGCGTTGTGACCATTGCAAACTTGGTCGATATAATCTATGCCCTGATATGAAGTTTTTTGCCACTCCACCAGTTCATGGCTCACTTGCTAATCAGGTCTGTTGAAAGAATTCATAGATTCTCAAAGTATAGTTCTTTATTATATCCATTTTGGAAGTGCAAAAATCTAAAAATAAGAATTTCAATGTTGCAAGTAGCGGCTATAGCGTATTGGAATTTGAACAAATGACATTGCAGCCATAGTTGCGTGTTAGCGCTTTATTGTAGTGGAATTTGAACACATTTGTATTTTCTGTGATTTAAGATTGACATCATGCCGAAGAGTTTTCAAGGAACAATGACAATATGCACTAAGAAATCTGATTCAAGTAAAAGAGCATCAGTTAACAAAACACATTATCTTTATTTTCTGTGTAGTAACAGAATTCTATCAAAACTCTATTGATATTCTTAAATCTCAACTAAGTATGCCTCTCGTAATCTATCTCTCTTTGAATATCTGTTCAAACAATCTGTACTTCTCAAAACTTTTTCATCTTAGAAGTGCTGCAAGTAAAACTAATAATTTCGTACATATTGGTACGAAATACAATGTCTGTGAGATTATGTTTTATGTGTCTCCTGAAAGACATGGAAGATCCGTTGGTCTTTTGTGTTTCTTGTGTTTGTTGGGGAGTCCAGGGGTCACCTTTCATTTCATATATCTATCCGTCATTTTGTAACATTGTTATCAACCAAACGGAATACGACGCTCTTCTCCACAGCTAAGAATACTTGCGATACAAGAAAGATTATGCCTGGATTCAAAACCAATCTTTGGTACCACTTGTCGGGGAATGTGGTGAGCACCTGGGGTAATAACAGATACATATGCTGACTATAAAAGAGACATGGACACAACATTTTCATCCAAACCGTAAGAAATTGAGTATAGTATATGAATCGCTTCTCTTATATATCCTTCATTTAGCTCATTCCAAGCCAATATAGGACTAACAATTCACATTTGAAATCCATCAATGTTATTGGTTGTTTTAAGATTAAGATAAATGATTGATGGAACTTTTAGTGAAACAAGTAAAATGATGAACACCTCCGATGATGATATGCTAATGTTAGTGATTCTAAATGTTGCTTTTCTTAATATTTTGTATCAAATATCTAATAGATGAAAATGATAATACAGAATGCAATTCCATCTTTGTTCTTGTTCTCAAATTTCGTTTTTTTTTGTCTTTCTTTTAATTTTGACTCACATTTGCCGAAAAGAAGCAATGTGCATCTCAGTACTTGCTTCTACAATTAAGCCATATATAATCACAAAACCAGTGGAATAGTATGTTCTATGAAATCAAGCTATACAGTATTAACCGTCATACCAACTGGTTCACGTCACATACTCACATTTCGTAACAAATATATTTACACGGTTAAATCGATCATCTCAATTAAACCATGTTTGAGATGCACTTCTCTTCTTTCAGATAGTTCATCCAGCAGACCTATGTTTCAAACTACCAGAGAATGTGAGCTTGGAGGAAGGGGCAATGTGTGAACCCTTAAGTGTTGGCGTTCATGCGTGTAGGCGAGCTAATATTGGACCGGAAACAAATGTGTTGATTATGGGAGCAGGACCTATTGGACTTGTTACAATGCTTTCAGCTCGCGCTTTTGGAGCACCTAGGATAGTCGTTGTGGATGTGGATGGCCATCGTTTATCAGTTGCAAAAAGTCTTGGTGCAGATGATATTGTTAAAGTTTCAACAAACATTCAGGTATATTGAATCAGAAGTTTCTTTAAATCTGCTATATTTTCTTCTTTCTCTGCCATTACAGTAATATTCATGTATGTCAAGTGGTTAATGATAATGTTTAGTCCACAAAAAATGATTTTAAGAGGAAACTGTTGCAGTTCGGTGTATGATAATCAAAACAGGTAGTATTTTTCTAAGATCTTGTTTGAATAAAGTTCTTTCGATACAGTTGTAGGAAAACAATATGGGAAGAATTTAGCAATGAACATCATTTTTTTAAACTAAAGCTTATCTTATGTTAAGACATAAGAGTCTCAGATTGTAAGTTCCTACAACTTAAAATTAGCTTCTGCATATCAAATTTTTTAAAGTTATCTCAATTCACTTCTCTATGAATATCTATAAACTTACAAGGATTTTTCTGCAAGCATTTTAAATATCTATAAACTTATTTAGCACCGACATTTCAAATTGAAGTTGTGTTTGTATCCAACAAACGTTGGTGTCCGATGCCAATACAACACCAACAGATGTGGCAACATTCAATCACTTTAAGTTCTCATTTAAGTTCTTTAAAGTATTTAAGTTACCAATAATTGAGAAGTTAATCCAAATGGGCCTAATAATTTAATGTTTACATTGTTACCTGTTTTTTTCATCAAAAGATATACCATTCTATTGCAACTTGGTTTCTGTAATAAGCTTTTGATAGAATGCATTCATTTATGTCTTGCGACAAAGTTAAATATTAACTGAGCATTTCCTATACACCAACAAAAACCAAGTCCAATCGTTATAATTGGTTAAGCTATAATTTGTTTTCACAAGCTAGCTTAAAGAGTTTATGGGAATCAGCTAAAACAGCTTATAGTCGTGTCATAAATTATTTGTATAAGTTTTCAAATCGAGTCTCACAAATGTTCGTGTAATTATATAAACTCAAATAAGTCAATCGAATCTGACCCTAAGTGAACTTGGCTACATGAATGAAATGATAACGTAATATTTGATCATATATCATATTTCTAGACGAGGGGTAACCTTGGCGCAACTGGTAAAGTTGTTTTCATGTGACTGAAAGGTCACGGGTTCAAGTCTTGGAAACAACCTCTTATGTAAAAACAGGGTAAGGCTGCGTACAATACACCAAATGGTTGTGCACCAGGTTGCCCTTTTTTTTTATCATATTTCTAGCCAAACAAATTCAAATTGGTGTTTCTACAAACAAATTCCATTTTAACTAAAGTGCAAATACACTACTTATTCAGGATGTAGCTGAAGAAGTAAAGCAAATTCATAATGTTATGGGAGCTGGTGTGGATGTTACTTTTGATTGTGCTGGTTTTAACAAAACCATGACTACAGCATTGACTGCTACACAACCAGGTGGCAAAGTTTGTTTAGTAGGAATGGGTCATTCTGAAATGACTGTGCCACTCACCCCAGCTGCTGCAAGGTAATTAAATTTCTCTAAGTATGTAAACATTAACAATATTCTTATTTGAGAAGGATAAAAAGAAGAGTAAATCATCAAATTAATCTATGACTTTGTAAGACACTTTTAAATAGGCTCCTGACATTATGAATATTTCAAAAAGGTCTCTGACTATATTAAACTGTCAAGTTGGTCCTCATATTTAATCACTTACTATCGATTTGATCGATATCTTTGACCACTTACTATCAATTTAGTCCCAAACATGTTGTTTGAAGGATTAATATGAGTAAAGTTTGATAGATACAGGGACCTCTGAGAAATATTTATAATGTTAGAGATCTATTTGAGAGTGCTTTATAAATTCAAGGATGATTTTGGTGGTTTACTCATGAACTTATGTCATAAATCAAGAAAAATGCATTCACATGAGTTATGTTATTTTGGCACACCTTAAATTTTTCTTCATTCATGCAATATACATAACAATGGATTATTATACATAATACAGGGAAGTTGATGTAGTTGGCATTTTCCGCTATAAGAATACATGGCCACTTTGCCTTGAGTTTCTAAGGAGTGGCAAAATTGATGTAAAGCCCCTTATAACTCATAGGTTTGGATTCTCACAAAAGGAAGTCGAAGAAGCCTTTGAAACTAGTGCTCGTGGTGGTAATGCAATTAAGGTCATGTTCAATCTTTAGATAATAATTTTTTTTTTTTTTAAGAAGTTAAATTAGCCCATCTAAATTGGCACCGCGAAGAATCGAACCTGAGACATTGAAGAGGAGTACACTCTTAAGTTTCAAGTCAATACCACCAAACCAACTCAAGTGGGTTAATCTTTATTTATATTTTCTTGTTCATGCCATTGTTCAATGTGTATCTATAATTTGGATAATGAATAAAGTGAAGCATAAGAACAAATAAAAAAAGTAAGTTGTTTCGAGTTATTTAAGATTCATTAGTGGGATTTGGAACATATATTTTGATTTATGACACATGAAATATATTGATTAGGTTTGACAAAGAGTAATTTTGTTTTGAACATATATCTTTATTAGTTAAGTAAATAATCCTGTTAAATACCCATAATTTTGTTTTAGTTGATACAAAAAAAATAATCATACTTTGTAGTCTATGTAACATTTTTCATTAGCTTTCTCAGGGACAAAAAACCCAATCAAAATTATTTACAGAGATTAAAATGTTGATGAATTTTTTTTACAAGGAATAAAAACACTGATAATTTTTTTTCCTTTAACATCAATTTTATGAAGGATTTGTTGTTATATAAATGTCTCTCCTCATGGTAATAAATAGTATTGATTTATCTTATTTGCATATTATATGATATTGATGTATGGTGTATGATGGTTCGGGTGTATTGTAACATCATACATGCAACAAAGTAGGTTAAAATCGAAAGAAAAGAAAGAAGACGTTGAGTAAGAGATAAAGTATAAAAGAAATTCTTAGGTGGTGCAAATAAATTTATAGCAGACAATCTCTTTGAAGTTTAAACGTCCCTTGTAAAATAGCACCCATAAAAAAAAGTGAATATCAAAAGCGGTTTGGGTAAGTGGACACTAGTTTATTATAATCATTCTATTTTTTCACACTATTAACTAATTTAACTGATTAAATATTAAGAGATTTTGCATTCTAGAGTGGCGACGATGTTGAGCGGTGGAAAAGATTCACATTGGACAAAAAAGATATTTTCATAAAAATTTATTGATAGCTTATTGTACTTAATTAGTTACCATTGATAAATACTAAGTTAAGGGGCTGTTTTGAGATTTTAGAGAGTTTTGGGGGAGAAAGAGTAAATAAGATAAGATTTGGTGGGAGTATAAATAAGGAAATTAGGTCAGAGTTGTGTTTTACGTACGTTTTTGGAGAAAGGGAGAAAACTAGAGAAAGAGAAGAGGAACCTAGGAGGGCTGCGATTTCTGCAAAATTAAGGTAAGGATGAGACTAACTCTCATTAAAATTAAGTGCATGATTGCTGAGATTACAATTAACATGTTAGGGATTAGTTTTGAAAGTTTTGAGAATTAGGGTTAATGATGATTTTGATGGTTTAATGATGTAAAACTGTTAATTTGATGTGAAAATGATGTACAGACCTTAGATAATCCATAGGATGTTAATTGGGATTAATTTTAAGGTTAGAACCATGAGATTAGGTGAGTTTTGGTGATTTTAGGTCTTCTGCCCGTACTGTTGTTCATCGCTCGCCATAGCGAATGTTAATCCCCGCCTGGCGAGCGACGCTGAGTCCCTCGCCATAGCGAGCAACCTTCCCGCCTGGCGAGCGACGCTGAGTCCCTCGCCATAGCGAGCAACCTTCCCGCCTGGCGAGCGACGCTAAGTTCCTCGCCACAGTGAGCTGATCCCTCGCCTCGCGAGCTATGCTTTTCCAGAATTGTTTAAGTTTGGTTCATGTGCTGTTTTGAGTTGTTTGATTTATGAATTGAGTTTTGATATGAATATATGAATTGCTGGTATTTGAATTGTCTTTCCACTAGTTGTGATTTGATATGAAATTCTTTTTTTTAATTGATTGCTCATGAGATATATGATGAAGTTGTCTAAGAAATCAAGTCGTATGAAGTGTCTAAGATGTTTAAGTTGTAAGTTGTGAGTCCATTTGCATACTCATTGCTGAGGGCTTATGCCCTGGGGGTATTTAATCCAATACGTTGAGGGCTCAGGCCCTGTGAGCTTTTGCTCTTTATGTTGAGGGTTTATGCCCTGTGAGTGTATTTATGCTCTTAAAGAAGGGGGCTCATGCCCCGGATGGTACCACATGCATATAAGATGTTAAGATGTTTAAGAAGATAAGTTGCATAGTCGTGTCGAGTTGTCAAGTTTTTGAGTTGTCAAGGTGATAAGATGTTTTATATAGATGAATTGTGATGAAATGTTTAAGATTATATTTGTTGATGAATATGACGAATTATGATGAGTTGTTTATGATTGTACTTGTTGAAGAATATGTTGATTTGATGATGTTTTATGTTGTTAGCTGTAATTGATGAATTATATGCTTAACTTTAATGTTTGTGAAATCTCACCCCTTCTGCTTGAAAATGTTGCTCTTCGTATGGGTAACTTGCAGGTGATCAAGATTAGCTGTTGATTTTGCTGTTGTGAGTGGCTACCTCTCACTGTGTCCTTAGGTGCTCTGATACGTAACGGGATGGGGAACCTTGTTAATGTTTTCTATTCTTTACGTATTTATTTATGAGATTTTATGAACATGATGTTGAGTATTTTGATGAGATTTTATGTTGAGGCCTTCGTGCCAAAGTGTTTAAGATTTTTGAATTAAATTCCGCTGCGAAGAGATTTAAGAATTTATTGAGATATTTTGAAGGATAAATTATTATTTACCCCATTTGTGATTTTTGAGAAATGTAGCATTCCGTTTAAGTTGTGAGTACTCTGATTATTATTTGAGAAATTTTTATGTTGGGAAAACGGGGAGTTACACAATCAAAGTGCTTAACATGTAACATTGTTATGTTGGTCAGCAATTAAAATAGTCTTTCTAGTTTCCATCTCCTTTCGGTACTTAGGAACATAACTCTCATAAAACTAACATTTCCATTCCCATCTCATGCCGGTCTTAGGAAATTTGGCATTAAAAATCAAAGTGATCAAGTTTTACTTTCAATGATTTGGCGTTAAAATAATTTGTTTGAAATAAGCATGAAGTGATAGCTCTTTGAATCTTAAGAGAAGAATATCATAATCTCCTCATGTCCAAACAACAAGAAAAGGTTTAGCTCATGATAAGCTTAACCACGAAGATGAAGATCAAATGAAACACAAATGAAAACATGAAAAAACTAAATTAATAAATAAAATAAATTTATCAACATATTGCAATCTAACTAGGAAAAGGTGAGCGTAAAGCATCACGAAAGTAATCCAAACTCGAAATCACTAAGGACTAGTACTCATGCTCATCTATGAGGAAGATGAGATGGAGTGAGCACTCTAATGGCTCTTAACCCTAGCTTCAACTTAGCCTCTAATTTCAACTATCCAAAATTTTGGACTCTAGAAACTAACATGTACGTTGTCCTTTCATAATACAAGACCAACCACTATAAGTTGTACCCTTTGGTTATTTACCTTATGAGGTGTCCTTATCTTTACAAGGCAGGATATAGCATGTTCTTTTATTCCTCGTACTACCAATGATTGGTGTCACCTCATAAAACATAGCCCTTAAGAAAATGATAAGAAAGGACCACATGCGGTCGTACAATCGTACAACCACTAGATCCAACACGATATATCTTCATACCACATCGCAGTGTTGTATCTTCATACTTCACCTATTCCACAAAACATCCACAATAAGCATTACTAGTTCAAAATGATTGAATAACACCAAACGCTACTTAAAACAATAAATTCATAATTAGTCGCTTATTAGATGTTGTATGCCATGCAACTACTCAATTTCCAATAGATTATGAGGGATAAGTGGCAATGTAATAACCCGGAAAATTGCTGGTTATCAAGCACAAACTGATACACGTCAAATTTTAAAACCCGAACAACGAACAACTTGGTTCAAGTTCTAAAATCCGAATATGATTAATAAATCAAAAAAAGAAGAAGTTGTTTTTGGAGTCGATGTTGTTACTAATGTTGTGGGAAGTGGTGGCCATGGTGGCAATGTTGATTTAAATCAAAGCTCAAGGAATTTAATTTCAGTTAATGATGAAGGTGTTTTATTCGGGACATAATTTGATGAGGATGATGATGATGCGATTAATGATGGTCAAGATGCTGGTGAAGATGGTGGTGTCAATGATGATGACAATGGCGGTGGTGATTTTGATGATGGCCAAGATTTTATTGGAGCTTGGGATGTTTGAAGACATTGTAATATATGCTTTATGGTTTTTTTTTTCTTTATGTGGTGGCCAATTGAGAAGGAACTAGGACCTTGCCTACTTACTTTTGCGAATTTACTAGCTTAGTTTAGAGGTTTTTTGTTAACAAGTTGGTTATGGAGTTTGAATTTTTATCTTAATTGGTATTTTTTAATATATATTTGTCATTTATGTGCCACTTATTCGTTTTTTAACGTTATTTTTAATTTTCTATAAACTCGTACTAGTTTACAAGTTGAGCTACAGACCCTTCTGTAGTTTCTATAAACTTTCGAGTCTCATAACCTTGGTCTTGATCATTATATACACTGGTATTTTGGGTCTTTTTGGGGACCCATTAGAATTGACGGAGGCCAATATAGCAATTTATGTGATGTATTATCTATAATACATCACCCGAACCCCATTATCCCTAAACCTAACGACACAATTATTTTTTTGTCACTCATTGCATATATAAGTGGTTGCACCGACAATATCTTTCTCATTCATTTCTTCGTAGTCTTCTTTGTGGTGTTTTTCTCTATTTTTAATTTCTTTTTGTTCTACAATTTAGTTCATAATTCTTAATACAATTTGTTTTTCTTTTCATGCGTGTTCTCTGATCAGGTCTATATATTAATCAATTTTTCAATATTTCACTCTCTCTTTTAGTCCATATTTCAATATCTCACTACCTCTTTCAGTCCACAAATGACTAGTGCTTTGATTTTTTTTACAAGTTAAAAAATTAATCTAGTTTTCAACTTATATCCTTTAAATTTAATTTACAGCTAATTGACAATAACATCTGTTGATAGAATTCTTGATCTAATATACATGTTAACAAGATCTATTACGTGTTTAGTTTTTTTCTCAAATTATTCATATAAGCCGATTTAGTTTATTGTTGCAATAATTGAGGAAGGTGAATGTACAGATGGGGGTAAAAATGTTCATCTAATAAAATTGTCATAAATCTCATAATCAAATTGACGACGTATTAGAGGTATCAATCAATAATATACGTTCATCTTATTCGTAATATATATATATATATATATATATATATATATATATATATATATCTTTGCAATTATGCTAATTGATTCAATTATGTTTTATGTAGAAGAAGATTCTACAAATTCGGAGATTGCTTTATCATGGAATAAGTTGTGTCCCAAGCATGAAAAGCCTTGTCACATCAAACTTTTAAAAGATTAGGCCTTTTACTTGGGAGGTGCTAATACACAACTACTCAAAAATTAGAAGGTGTGTATTAGCATGGTACACCTTTTAGTTTTGGACAAAATAACCAATTTCTCTTTCATCAAAAGTAATTAAATGCAAGTCCTTTAAAGTCATTTTGCAAATCAACTTGCCTTTTTCACTCTCACTCTCTCCTTATCTTTCGATTCTATCACTTCCTTTTTGAACCTCTCTCCTTTAAGTTGATTAATTATCTCCCTGTACCAAACAAAAAAAAGGAAAAAAGCACTTTCCCTTCTATGTTGTAACTAACAAAAAACGTTTTGTAGAAAAAATGTTGGGATTAGAACACTAAAAATTAAGACAATTAAGACATTCAAAAGAATGTAGTATCTTTATTCAGGTTCTCCAATTGTAATTTGCTTTCATTTTCCTTACCACAAGACATGCTTTATTTGAACAAAAAAAAAGATGCTTTATTTGCATCTTGAATATTTACGTTTTCGCAAACTTGTGTTTTATTCCGTTAATTTTACTGGCGCAATGTATTTTTTCCTTCATCATTTATGTGTTGATTTGTGTCATTCATATGTAAAAGTGATTAAATGAAATGAATCTCCTTTAATATAAGAAAAGAACATGTTCTGGAAACACATTAATGCCCTTATCCCCTTCAATGTAAAAGTCCCAGATTTAAGGGTAAAATCAGTCTATTAATTTACACTTCTAACTAAATGACATCACTAAAATAAACTGATGTCATGTCACTAAATCAAATTGGCTGATTTACTTTGATTGCACATGTTTCTAACTTACCCATGCCATTGGAACTAAACTGAACTCATTTCTCTTTGGTTGGAAATTAGAAAGTACACTTTTGGTTCAAATCTCCATTGACACGAGAAACAAGAAAGTTTTCTTTTGTATCAAAAGACTTAATTTCAGATCTGCAATCAATGGGGGCAAATTTTCAATTTCAAATTTCAAATATTCTTGATATATATCATGCACTAATCTTTCATAATTCAATACTCTATCTTTCTCTCTCTTTAAAAAAATAAAAAAATACTCTCTCATTCTCTCACTTGTCTCTCGTCTCACATTTTCCTTTTCCTATTCTCTCTCACTCATTCTCTTGACTCCATTTAATGCAGGAAAATTGTTCTTTTTGAAAACAACATGGCAGGTAAAAGAATTCATTTTCCTCTTTGAACAAAGCTATCAAAATTATCACTAATCATTTATATTTTTTGTCTTCATTTGTTGTTGAGCTTCATATCATATCATATATTTAACAAACTGCGCTTTTATGTTCAAATTCAGCAGCATGACATATGAGGCAAAAAAAGAAAGTGAAGAGAGATGATGAAGATGAGCAGTTGAAGAGAAAATACATATCCAAACACAGCACCAACAATTTTACAATTATCTCTACAACAAAAAATAAATACAAAAGTAATGGATCTACAAAAGCAAATAAGGAAAAACAAGCAAGAATCAACTTCATAAGAAAAATTATCATTTGAGTCTTCTTTGTTGCCATACAAACTTGTCCTTGATGTAATGTTCAACCATGATTACACAAAGTTCTATCTAACCTCTTCTCAGCGAGTCTTCTGCCATCTCTTCTATTAGACCATGTGAATCGTGCGCCTCTGGTTGGTAAATGGACAAGGTTATCTCTATCTGACCAGTTAAGGAATTCATTCATTGGGGTTCTAGCGGGTGAATAAGATCCTCTATACTCATGAGCTCCAATGATGGCATTGAAGTCACCAATTCAGCACCAGGGAATGTTGTGGATATTTTGGATTCTAGTTAGGTCACTCCAAAGTTCTCTTCTGTGTGTGTAGCAAGTGGAGGCATAAATAGCAGATACCCCAAAGGTTTGGTTGTCTGTGGTGAAGGTAAAAGAAACTTGCTGATCCGAAGTATCTAAAATGACATGAATCATAGATAATCTACATATACACCAGAGATTGGGAATGCCATTATGTCTATAATTGCAAGAAAATAGTTTGAATCATAATCTGTGTGACCAGTTAGGAAGGAATCTGTGTAACTAGTTTGGATCCTCTCATCTTAATTGTACTGGTGTGGGTATCTGTGTTCGGGATTCATAAGGCGCATTTGTATTGGCTAAGGTTGTTAGTTGCCCATGTTTTTATTTTGTTGACGTTGGTGAAGCGTTGAGCCTTCATTCCGCATTACAGTGACTAAGTGATATGCAATTTGACGAAGTTGATTTTGAAACGGATTCTAAGCTTACATGTGATGCCTTCCATGCTAATCGAGACAACACTTCTGAATTTGGGTGCATTATCTCATCATGTTAGTATCTATTCAGTTCTTTCTTTATCAATTCTAGGGTGGAGTTTGTTAGGCGACAAACAAACAGGGTTGCTCATGTTCTTGCAAGAGAGGCATATTACTAGCTAATCCCGTTGTTTATTTTCATATACCCAATTGTATTGAACCACTTATTATTAATGAAACTAGTTACAAACCCGTGCTTCGCACGGGTAGAATAACGTATTCTGTAAAAAATTGTAATAACTACATATTTCTACGGAATTCTTGCACTTTAATTACAAAGCTTTGATGCATTAGAAGAGGATATTCTAATTAGTAAAACAACATTATAATTAACATGTTTATAATTGGAACCAATGAAGGAACCAATAAAATCCAGATTACCATTAGATAATAAGTGAAGATTTACCGAGAAGAGATTAACCAAAAAGACTAACCCAAAAGGGAATTCTGCCAACATTTACATTAGTCAAAAGGAAACAAAAGAAATGGCATCCTTAGGTCAAGATAGTTAAGGATTAGAATTAAAGTGATACGACAAAGTAGCGGAGGTTGAGCAAGGAAGATCTACTTTGGTGGAACTCGGACGTGCATGTTGCTGGTGGCTTTTCAAGATCAAAGACCAGCCTATCACCTACCTTTAGGACATGATCTCTGCAGAAATTGACTAGCCGCTCAAGTACTTTTCGTAACTTGCTCTCTCAGCAGTAATTAAGGCGGCACTTATACTTCCGTCGTGTTTGGTCATCAATCATGATCATACTTTTGCGCTTTCCTTTGAGAATCGTTCTTAACACGTCATTTGGGAAATGCTAAGTAGGGAAAGAATTGAAATATTAGTTACATATCATTTATAAAATGAAGGAGGGTTATATTATTTTATAGTAAAGAATATATACCATCACTTGCAACTTATTTTCTGTAGTCATCCATTCAACCACATCCTTCTCGAAGTGAGGGACATCTGGAATCATGTTAACAGGGCTAGGTTTTGGTTTGCACCTTCCTTTCCCAATTTTTCTTGATATTTTGTTTGTGACAATTTTTGCATACACCTGATGCACAATTAAGGTATAAAAAAATGGCCATCTCCTAGATTTTATATAGCTTAAAAGGACTGATGAACTTAAAATTGACCTCGTTAAATAAAATCAAAGAAAATGTATTATGAGTTGTATTATATTTTCCTTTGTGGTGGAATGAGACACAAGAACTTCCTTTTCTGGAAGTACTCGAACATCCATTTTTTTAGCACATTGACGACCTTACCATGATCAGAGCAAGCTTTCTCCTCATCATCGGAAGAGTTGTGTATGACATATTGTTCAATCCTTTGATGCTGGGGAAGTATGTCACCGTCGGGTAGAAATGTTATGTTAAACATGTTGCCTTCACCAACACGTTCAAGTTTGGCACTTGTCGGAGTCTTCAGCTTGAAAGTTTGTACTATTAATCGACCATTCGCAAGGTAAATTTTTTCTTGTATCTTGAGGAAGCCAACGATAAGTCATTTTCCTTGGTTATCATTAAGGAAGCCATATTAATGAATGTCGAATTTCTTTTGTAGAAATCTAGAGGTACCTCTATCTCTTCCTATAACATAGTGGAATGAAAAATATTTAGTTATTATAGAATAATGATGTACTTTCATGACTGGAACAAACTATGCCAAATTGCTGGACACCTGGTCCGGATCAAACAAGGCTATGAAAAAATCAATAGTATATCCGTGTGCGAAAGCTGATGAGCATCTAAAATAGAAACAGACCAATCTTAAACTGAAAATTTCTTTACACTAAATCAATGTTTAGTAATTAAACTTGTTCTAAAAGTTAATGTAGAGGAATTCATTTGTTACATATTTTGAAAGTTAACTCATATGTTTGGATTTGCGTATCAATTCATTTATTAATCACTTTTCAAGATACTTTCACTGCAAAACAAACCAGGACTTCAAAGTATTGGTGGTTGAAGTTTAATAATAAGTTTTGGAAGTTATCGTTATCTTGCTGAAACCTTTGTCTAATTTTTTTAAATTTCAATACAACTTTGAGCATGAAATAAATAATAGGCTTAATTGTAGTTTTGGTCCCCTTATTTTCAAAATTTCTCAATTTTGGTCCCCCTATTTCTAAATCAGCAATTTTAGTCCCCCTATTTTGTAAAATTCAGAAATTAAACTCATCCCTTGCCACTTGTGCTGATGTAGCCCATTAATATATGATGTGGCATTTTCTATTTTAATAATTATGGCCACGTCAGCATATATATAAAAATCTAAATAATTTTACAAAATAAATAGTAACTTTTAATTTTTAAAAAACGAAAAAAATAACAGTATTTTCTTTTTTACAAAAATAACAATATTTTTTAGAGAGGAAAAAAAGTTAAAAATCATGGATTTTTTTTAGAAAAAACTAATAAAAGATCAGAAAAATAATCCTAAAAAACCAAAAAAAAAATTAGTAAAGCAATAAAATACCATAAAAATCAGATAAATGCCTGAAAATCATAAAAATACCATAAATATTCTAATAAATACAAAAAAAATCAGATAAATGCTACAAAAATACTAGAAAATTTCAATAAATATCAGAAAAATTAGAGAATATATATATAACAAACAAACAAATATGCGCTAATAAAATAGCGAAAAATTCATTAGCATAATCATTCAGACCATTATGCCATGATTTTCACATAAGTCGCTAGTTGTAAACTAATTATTCAAACTAATGTCGTAATGATACCCAAGTCATAAGGTATAAGCAAAAGCTATAATGCTAAAAGTTTCAAAAATAGGCATAACACTGCCATTACAAAATATGGGATATCATGTAAGCTTAACTATCTAAGACCAAAACTATCTAACGACTTGATGCTTGTGATCCTCGAGGTTGAGGTGCTTGTGATCCTTGAAGTTGAGTTGCTTGTGAACTCTCACTAGCCTGTGACTTCTTTTGTGACTTCTTTTTTGAATTCTGCGTCTGCATAAATAGATAATAAGCTATATAGTTACAACGAACAATTATATGTTTCAATTAACAACATAAACGGTATTGTTAGAATATGTATCAGTTACCTTATTTCCACCTTTAGGCATCGCTCTATCTGCCGCTGTTTTACCCTTGCAAGTCCTCACATTGTGACCAAAATTTCCACAATTTCTACATTTCACAGTTGGAAGGTCCCTTGGAAGTATTTTAGGATTCTTGGGCTCATCGTTACTCTTGTTTCTTTGTTTTTTGGGTCTTCCTGGTGCTCTTCTCATACCTGGTGGATTTATTGACTCACTATCTATTATAGGCCAAAGCTTTGGACCATTTGAAGGCATGATGATGTGAGAATATGTTGCCATAAATGTTGTTTTCCTATATGAATTGATGAAATTAAATTAAGAACTTTGCAAAATACGAATTTAAATGCTGAGTTAAAAATATACCTGTAATATGAAGCAACATAATCCTCTGGAACTTCATGGTTATGCCACATGCAGGCAATGCTATGACAACATGGTATACCAGTCAAATCCCATTTTCTGCAAGCGCAAGTCCTTTTGTGTAAATCGACAGCATATTGATCATTCCCATTCTCTACATGAAAAAGGCCACGATGCTCTAGATCACCAGCCCAATGTGGAGACCACCCATCTGCGGCCCTCTTGGTCTTTTCGAGCAATAGTTGGATCTTTGGACATATGTTTCCAGTATACCTTCGCATCAGTTCACTTTGAGTGACAATCCTTTTTGAAATATAATTTTTCAATCCCTCAAGCAATGTGATGATAGGTTTGTCACGGATATCCAATATGGTTTTGTTGAATGCTTCACACATATTGTTGACTTGAAGGTCACATTGTGTGTTAGTTCTGTATGCACTCCTTGTCCATTTACTAGCTGGATGTTTCATCATATCAGTCCAAGCCTTTTCATCTATGTCTTTCATTCTCTGCATTGCTCTTTGCCAATCTGGTACCGTTGTAGCCCTAGCAGCCAACCATAAAATTTCTTTCATCTCTGCACCAGGGTGATTCTTTTTCCTATTTGCATAGAGATGATTTACACAAAACCTGTGTTCTACATCAGCACTAATGTTCTGAATTGCAATTTCCAAACCCTTTTGCTGGTCTGAAATGAAGGCCCAATCTCTTTGTTGTATGCTATTCAGATCCTCCAACAACAAGTTAAGAAACCACTGCCATGAATCTCTTGTCTCTGCCTCTACCACTGCATATGCAATTGGAATCATTTGATTATTCTCATCTTTCCCCACAGCTGCCATCAGTTGACCACCATGCTGACCCTTCAAGAAACATGCATCAAGTCCAATTAAAGGTCTGCATGTATAAGCAAAGGCAACCTTACATGCTTCAAGGCACGCATAAATTCTTTCAAAGACAGGACCAATATCACTTGTATCACATTGAATAATAACGGTACTATTCGGATTTGACCTCTTCAACTCCTCTGCATAACTCCTTAAATGTGAGTATTGTTCACTAGCTGCCCCTTGTATCATTTCAATTGCTCTTTTCTTGGCCCTATATGCTTGATCTTTACTCAAATGAACACCCCATCTGAGTTTACAGTCATCAATCAACCCTTTAGTTTTCATTTCAGGAGTATGCCTTAGTGTAGGCATGAACCTCTTGGCTAAAATATCTGGCTTAGCTTGCCTATTTTTATCAGCCCTATAGCAGTTCTTATGTAGCTCAGTGAAGCTCACAACTTGCCAACAATCAATTCCACTCCTTTTACTAAATCGAAGATTAAAAGAGCATCCTTTCAAACACTTCACTACCATTCTTATCTTATCATTTTTCGTGAAGCGTAAATTTTTCTTCCTCTCCAAAGCATAGTGTTCAACTGCTTCCTTCACAATACCTTTAGAAGTGAACTCCATGCCTGTAACGCCCATTTTTGATTATTTAGTTATTTAATTTATTTGAGAAGTTGTTATATATTTATTAATATATTATGTGATGTTAAGTGAAGATTTAAGATGTTTTTTTGTGACGTGGCGACTTATTTTATTGTTTAATAAAATAAGATTTGAAAATAAAATAAAATATTTAGTTGTGGGTTAGTTTTGGATTTTAGAGAGTTATGTGGGAGAAAGAGTAAATAAGATAAGATTTGTTGGGAGTATATAAAGGGAAATTAGGTCAAGAGAGTCAGTACGCGTACAGAGTTTTGGAAAAAGGTGCAAACGGACGTGAAGTGAGAAGAGAGCTAGGTCTGCGATTTTTTTCTGCAATTCTCAGGTAAGGGTGAGCCTAGCTTATGATTATATTATTCTGTAATTCATCTAATCAAGATTAAGCAATCATAAGGCTGTTTTGAGAGAATTGAATTTAGGTTAAAAGTGAAGAAAAACCATGAATTAAGCTATGAAACTGTAGAACAGAAGTGTAGGATGAGTGCAGAACGTAGATTAACCATAATGATGATGTTTCTGAGAGTTTAGATGATTTAGATGTTGAATTTGGGACTTTTTGGGTGAATTTTCGTAGAACCCGTAGCAGTCTGTTCATCGCTCGCCTGCGGCGAGCTATGCAACTCGCCGTGGCGAGTAGACCTAGTTTACTCGCGAGGCGAGCAACCCAGCTCGCCATAGCGAGCAGTACCCTAGAGCTCGCGAGGCGAGCACTCCAACTCGCCACAGCGAGCAGGACCTTAGTACTCGCGAGGCGAGCTATCCCACTCGCCATAGCGAGTTAGGTCAGAGCCCAGAACTGTGTGCTGTTTGCGAACGGTTTCGCATAGAACCTCGAGAGATGATCTTTGGGTAGCTTCTGGGACTTCTAATAATGTTTATTATAATCTGTGATGATGAAACATGATGATTGAGATTGTTTATGATGATTTTATGAAGCTTATGTGTGATAATATGAATTGAATAAGTGATGAATGCTTGAATTACATGCGATGTTTGCCATATTAATGTTATACTTTATGAAGTACTTGCTGCCATGTTGCTGTCTATGTATGTATAGTTGCTGCATGTGTCAGTCCTTTGATGATTAAGATGTTTTGCGACGTTTAAGATGTTAACTTGTTTAAGTTAAAAGTGTTGAGTCTCATGCATACTCATTATATGATGGGGGCTTATGCCCTGGAGTTTTTACTCACCAGCGACGAGGGCTTATGCCCTGGAGCTTTGCTCACCAGCGACGAAGGCTTATGCCTTGGAGTATATTTATGCTCATAGCGACGAGGGCTCATGCCCTGGATTGGTACCACATGCATATAAGACGTAGGGTTGCATAGTCAAGTGTTGATGTCGAGTCGAGTCGTCTAAGATGTTTAATAAGATGTATATGATGATGATTATGATGATGCTAAATGATGTGTTGTTTATGACGATGTTCTAAATGCTAGATGTTTATCTGTGATGAGTTGAATTATGTTGGTTGTTTGAATTGTGATTATTTGATTACATGTTTAATATAATTATTTGTGAATCTCACCCCTTCTGCTGGAATTGCCGCCTCGTGGGCAAGTGCAGGTAACCAAGATTAGGTGCAGACGTGTGAGGATTTCTGCAGTCGAGTCTAGGTGCTCTGATACGTAACGGGATGGGGAAACTTTGCTTATATTTTCTCTGTTCCTTGCGTATTATGCTTTTGATATGATTATGTTATTTTTGAAGATTTATTAAGACGTTGTTGAGGCCTGTGTGCCAAAGACTTTTGTTTATGAGATGATTTATGATTTTCCGCTGCGATAATTGAGAAATAATTTACGAATATTATATGAAGATTTTAATGACTATTTATTCATTAACATGAGATGTTTTAGAAATGTGATGCCCTGTTTATGTGCTTACTCTGATGCATGATTAACTTTTTAAAGAAATTTTTATGTTGGGAAAACGGGGTGTTACAATGCCTAACTCAAACTTAACAACTTCATCACCAACAGGCATTTTAAATTTTGGGAACTTTGTCCTAGTTGGTTCATCATTTTCACTTCCCTCAGGTGTAACTAATATGTCAGAATCATCATTTTCAACTTCAAACTCAGCAGTCATAATAGGATCTAGATTCATAACATTCTCAATTGAGCCAACATTCGAACAAACTTCATTAACTGTTTCTTGTGGCAACACAGTAGCCCAATCCCAATTCTCCTCAAAATCAGTATCATCTTCACTGTTAGCAACATACCGCTCATCTTCATTGTCATTTTCATCTTCTACATTAGCTTCACATCTAGTATTGCCTTGAATTTCAAGTTCAATATCACCTTCATTGTCACCTTCATATTCGTCATCTAAGTCAATAACAACTTCGTCATCAAGTGCTTCCCTTTTCCCCTTACCCTTGTGATTAATACCACTATTAACATGTTCCTCGACTACAATTGGTGTGTCAAGTAAATGTTCCACATATACTTCAATAAATTCATATCCCTTAACATCTTCAACGAATTTTACCACATCAGCTTCACAATTTAGTGGTCTTAATCCACGACTAAGTGCTAATTTAGGATGACGGTAATACAAGCTTTTGAAATCACTATACCCTAGACTTTCAACCAGTTTTGCAATATCCATGTAGGACACGACATCGACATCCCAACCACAATTCATTTCTTCCATTTTTCCATTAACATACAGGTTGCTAGGTGATTCCATGAACAATCCACCATGATATATACGTAATATGACATGCCTTTGCGATGGCCTATACAAATAAAGAACATAAAAATAAGCATAAAAAATCAGTAGCATAAACTAGAGATAGAAAATCAGTAGCATAAAAAACCAGTAGCAAGAACATAAATCAGTAGCAAGAACATATGTTAAGGATCAGCTAGTTACTCAACAGAATTGAAAGAAGCTTTAATTACTAGAGAATATATGGAATTGTACTTGAAATCTTCATTGAAAATATCTCAGTACCCATTACATGCCTTTATAGATGATAGGCTTGATTATCATAACTAGAGATTGTGACACTTGCCACTCATCCAAATACAATTGTTGAAAGATTTGTAATTAAGCATAAGGAGTTTTATTCTAGATTTAGATAGACTTAGTATGCATAATAGTCATTTAACCATTTTGAAGACTTTCTGTTCCTGTCACCGAGAGGCCTAATCTCATTAGCTGCAATTAGTCTTTTAACAGGCCCAATAGACTTATCAACATATCAAAATCAGTAGCATAAAAAACCAAAATCAAAATCAAAAATAGAAACAAGCAAGCCATAAACTAGAGATACAAAATTAGTAACAAAATTTGCAAATAAACATCACAACAACTACTGTAAATTAGCAACAAAATTTCACAATTTTTTATGGAACTTTTATAAATACACACCTTAACTACACCATATTGGGTTAAAAGAGAAAATCTACACATACCTTGAATACAGAGATGCATCTCGACCCCCTTCTCCTTTCTCCACCACCTTCACCTTCATAGATGAATTCATCACGGAAAATGAGTTGATGGTTAGTAGAACAAGGTGAATATATGATGATTCGCAGAAAAATGAAAGTTGTCGATGAAGAACAGCTTGAGAAAAAAACAATTCGATGATGAAGAATACGAGTTTTGGGTTTCAAAATCGAAGTATCAGAATCGTGATTTAGGTTCCAGAATCGCAAGAATGGTGTGTTGGTATTTTAGGGTTCTTGAGGGTTATGCGTTTTCATGTTTCTGTGTTTTCATGTTTTGTCGTTTTTACACTGTGTTTGGCTTTTTCAATAACACTTATCCATTTTTTTTAATTTTTGCTTAACAATAATTAAAATATAATGTTTTTTTTACAGAATTAAAATATAATGTTATATTTAATAATATAATACTATTTCTTATTTTAAATATATGCTGACGTGGCACTGATTATTTAAAATAGAAAATGTTACATCATATATTATTGCGCCACATCATCACAAATGGCAAGGGATTAGTTTAATTTCTGAATTTTATAAAATAGGGGGACTAAAATTGCTGATTTAGAAATAGGGGGACCAAAATTGAGAAATTTTGAAAATAAGGGGACCAAAACTGCATTTAAGCCTAAATAATAAGGTCTGATATTTTGAAAACCTATAGTGTACTTTGTGAATTTCTATATTCTTTGACATGTTTCATAGAGTTAATTTATGTGGTTTGTGCATAAATAATATGAATCCAAAAATGTTATCTGTATAGTTTTTTTCTTTTTTATGTCATTGTTCTTATTTCATTTGGTAACAAATAAAATAGAGAATTTTAGTGACATAATTCACATCTTAAGTTAAATATAATTTGAAAAAATCAACAATAAGTGATTGTATGGTATAAAGGATAATATATCAAGAACAAACAATAAAAAAAGGGAGCTTCTACGGTACACCCGTAAATTAAGGTGTACCGGTACTCCTACTTCAAAAATCTTTAAATTAATTATTATTTTTATGGAATAAAGAGTTATTTGTTGATATTTATATTTTAAAGAATGTCATTTCATAAGAAAAAACATCATAGAGACGTTGCAGCATCAGTGCCAACATCTACACAGGTCTTCTCAGACATGTTCCAATATGCTAGTGAACATTAGCAAGGAACATGTAGATTTTAAAAATACTGAGATAGATTCTCAGATCATCATTAAGAACATCAAGATATTGTAACGTCCATGATAGCATCTACACCCAACCTGAAATAGTTGCAAAATAAATGCAACAACAGAAAATACAGGCATGACATAACAAACAAACATAAAAATGCAGACATACATAAGGATATAGAGAGTATAGATATATCATTTTCTCCCCCTTTTTTAGCCACAAAAACATGCTAAACAGAAAAACTTCATGCAGAATCAACATAAGAAGTACTAGCAGGAAGCATAAATTCAACTAACCAAAATAAAGTAGTAAAATATCAGGATTACAGACCAAAAATGGGCACACACAAGTGCACTATATATTCAGGGCTTAGCCCACACAACCATAAGTTATGAAAATACAAAGAAAATCATTCAGCATCCTCAGAATTGTTCCTAGAGTATTCCTTGCTACGTGCATCTTCATTGCCATTGGCAGCTTCATCTGCATTATCATCTTCAGCATCATCAACTTCTTATTTTTAACTTTCCTCCAATTCATTCTCAGCTGCAACATCCTCTTTCTCCAAATAAGGAATCATTAGTTCAAATTGGGCTTTTCTTTCATCTCGCAGCACACAAGTGTCTTTGAGTGCAGTTATGATCGTCTGCTTTGTCATTGTTCCTGCAGCTGGTACAGTTCCAGATGTTCCAACAATGTGTGGAACATGATTGGCACTAAACAACTTAGGATGCAAGGTGAGAGGAGACTCCCTCTTCTCAGGAATGTCGGCAACAGTTATAAGACTAGGGCGTTGATCTAACATAATATAACATAGCAAGGTAGGGAATGCAATGGGACACTTCACAGCCAGATGTTCCAACAATGTCTGGAACATGATTGGCACTAAAAAACTTAGGATGCAAGGTGAGAGGAGACTCCCTCTTGTCAGGAATGTCGGCAGCAATTATAAGACTAGGGTGTTGATCTAACATAATACCACATATCAAGGTAGGGAATGCAATGGGACACTTTACAACATTAGTTTTAGCATGCTTGACAGTTTGTTCAAAGACATACTTTCCAATGTTCATTTTAGTCTCAGTGCCAACAAGATAGATAAACTTTCCCAAACCTGTAGCAACGTCTGAGGAGTGTGTGGTTGGAACCCATTTTATTGCAGCTATCCAGTTGAGGATGACATACTTTACTGAGAGTTTTCCAAAAGAAATCTTACCCTTCTTAGGCCAGACTTTCACGTGATTTGCAGTGATTTCCTTGCAGACCTGATTCTCAGTTGCCTTTGACTCAACAATATCTGGTTCATTATTTCCTAGAAATTTGTTGATAATGTTTGGAGATAAATGGACACATTCTCCTCGAACATATACTCTCTGATATTCCTGACTCAAAGGATTATCACATTCTTCAGAAATATTCACTAGGAATTCTTTAACTAACTTCTCATAAAAGTTCCGAAGATTACACACAGTTTTCAACATTCCTGCTTCCTTGATCATGTCCATCACATCTGCCATTTTAACAACTTCCTTCCCTAGTTCTCTTTCTAAGGCCAACCTCCTATGAAAAATAAATTTCCACCTTTGTGCATTCTCAGGCAGATGAAAGGAGACTTTGTCAATGGGCACATTCTCTATAGTCTGCACCTTTCTCTTCACAGCAGACCTTTTAGTGATATGGATGATGATGTTTGTATCATCTTTCCCAACATCATATTTAGATTCAATAGAGGAGATAACCTTCCTCTTCCTTGAACTTCCAGTACCAGTATTCACCTTCACTTTACTCCATGCTTTCTTTGGTCCTATTCCAACAGATTTGTCCCTTGTCATGGGGCTTTCTGGGACACAGAGGTTTTTTGAGGCAGCTTTCTTGGGAGTGCTGGTAATAAGAGCAACAAATTTGCCTTTGTTACTTCTTAATCTTTTGGCTACACTCTCACCTACCGTGTTTTCAAGAGGAATTTCTTCTGAATCCAGGTTGTCAACATCAATCATATCTTCATCCTTATATTTATCCACAAATCCATCTTCCTCTAGGTTTTCCTTGGACTCTTCTTTAGACTCTTCATTTCCTTCAAAGTGAGTGTTCATAGTAGTATTCTCAGAATTCACTTCCTCCGCTGGAGTAGTTTCAGAACTGACGTTCTTATCTCCATTAGTGATAGTAAAGTTATTAGGGTTGTTAGGTTGACCCAATGATGGCATGTTTTGTTTGGTGGTGTGAATTTTGGATTTGCTTGTCATGATGTTTTGGGAATGTTGTTGATGAACGACGAGGAAACATAATACAAACAGTTGAGATGAGAGAGAGGGAAATAAAAATATGTTTTTGAACATGGGTGGCGTGGAAAAAGAAACAATGATGGAGTAGAAGTTATTGAAGGTTGTTGGTGGTTTTAGCCATTATTTAGACAAAGGTTCTTGAATTAGCGTGCACTGGAGACTGATAACACACGCGCTCTATGTACTGCTCCAACTTATTCAAAAAAATTCCTGATTTACCCTCTGATTCTTCAAATTGCTTACCCTTCATGATTCTGACACAGGAGTCACTTGATTGTTTCTCATGGGTCAAAGAAACAACATTACTTTTCTTGCTAGAACAACTATCAGGTACACTTCTCATATCATTAATACTCTCAAAATGTAGAGAAACAAGTTCTTCAAACATCTCATGATGTTCCAACATAGTGTGCAACTTCTTAGATTGTTTTTCATTTTGTTTTTCCTGTTGCGAAACCCACATGTAGCTATCATTTGTAGTTCTAATTCCTTTCATTAACACACCACCTTTCTCATTCTTTATACTATCTTGGTATAGAATGTCAGGTTCTCAGGAGTTATGTGATGTTCCAACATTGTACTCGACATTCCAGTTAGATTAACAGTCTGACATTTTCTTTGTGATGCCCATAAACAACAATTTTCCTTAGTTTTAACACCCCTCGTCAGAACATCTCCTTTCTCAGGATGAGTCAGCAAGTGTTTACTTAAGTTTGAGTTATTTATTCCAGTGGACACCCTTTTAACTTTCTTAGTAACATGACTAAATTGAGAGTTCAACAGAGTTACCTTATTACTGAGTTCATAATTTTTTTCTTGATGACTGACTCTATCATCCTTCAATTTGTTCATGATATTTATCTGCTCCTCAAGTTGTTTGCAGGTGTCAGCTAGCTCACAATAAGCCAAATCTTCATCACATGTTTCAGCATTAGACAAAACTCTACTATTTAATGCAGCAATTTGTTTGGTAGATTCTCTCTCCCCATCTCCTTAAGATCCATCATCATCAGACCAGGAAGCGGTTAAGCTTTTCTTTTGCTTCTTAAGAAAAGTGGCACATTCTTTTCTAATGTGACCATAACCTTCACACTCATGACATTGTACTCTTTTGTATTGCGAATTCTTATCATCTGACCTTGCCATCTTCTCTTTACTTGGTTGATTGTTGATGTTGAATCTGATGTTATGATAATTTGTCTTAGGCCTTCTGTCAAACTGTTTGAAGATCTTCTTGAACTGTCTCCCAAGAACTGCTAGTGACTCTAACATGCCTTCATCATCTTCAAGGTTTCCTTGTTTTTCATCAGAATCGACACTTGACGTAAAAGCAATCCCCTTTCCTTTCTTACCAGTCTTATTGTTGACAGTGATTTCAAAATTTTGCAAAGACCTTATCAATTCATCAACCTTCACACTTGAGATATCCTGAGCCTCCTCAATAGCAGTAACTTTCATGTCAAACCTCTTAGGTAGAGATCTGAGGATTTTTCTCACAAGTTTTTCTTCAGAAATTTTCTCTCCAAGAGACTCAAAGGAATTTGCAATATCAAGAATATTCAAGTGGTAGTCTTGAATGCTCTCATCTTCCAACATTTTTAGATTCTCAAATTTAGTGGTAAGAAGTTGAAGTTTTGCACTTTTTACCTTAGTTGTGCCTTCATGTGTTGTTTTGAGAATCTACCAAGCATCCTTTGGTTTCAAAACATATGTCCTGTTACCATCAACATCAAGTGTCACAGGATGTTCCCAACCTTTCAGAACTGCTTTCCAGGTTTTGGTGTCAATGGATTTGAGAAAAACACTCATGCGTGATTTCCAGTAGTCATAGTTTGAGTCGTCCAACAGAGGGGGTCTGTTTACAAATCCACCTTCGTTGTCCATAGTGCGAGAATGAAACTTTCCTAGAGCTCACCCTAAAACAGGCAAGGTGCGATGTTATGTGCGATGTTTGAACGTTTGCAATGTTCCGTTTAATGTTTCAACATCGTACGTTAAGCAGAAATAAAAACAAGAAAATAAATGACAAGAAAGGAAAGAACATAATGAGTTTGTTGACCCAGTTCGGTGACAAACACACCTACTCCTAGATCTGAGATCCCATCTCATTATCCTATGGTCAGTCACAACCCCTGTGACCTATCAAACCTAAACACAAACTCAAGAATGAAGTGACTTTCAAACACAAACAACTAACACCTTGTTTCACAACTTCGGTGTAGTACACAACAAGTTTACAACTCAATCTAAGTCCTTAGCATGTATCACAAACGATACAAGAAAGGCTCACAAATATCAAAACTAAACTTGCATCAAACGATACAAGATTAGAACACAAAAACGACTCAAAAACCTAAAATTCTAAACTTTTTAGTATGACGGCTTGAATGATCAATTAGGTCTTGAGGTCTTGTTTATATACTAAAGCAGCTTGGGCCAAATATTCTTGTTGGGCTTCAGAACAAAGCAGATCGGTTCAGCTAATCTGCAAAACAAAAATCAGTAACAAATATGGAAAGTCCTAAAATGTCGGAACATCTTTAGGATCATCCAAAACAACTTCAAATATTTCCTAAAATATAATAACAACTTTAGGAATATTCCACAACTGATTCTGTAAAGATATGAGCGTTGCTTGATCAATAAGATAAGGAAATATTGTTTCCTTAAACAGTAAAGGGCGCGCGTACAAATAGGCATGAACCCAGGCACACTGAACCGTGCTAGGATGTTGGAACATCATATCCAACATCTTATAGAAATGCCTTAATACATGTTGGAACATTGGTTCCAACAATACAAACATGGATATTTGTTTTAGCAATAATGCATCCAATACAAATTCCCAACAAACCCCATTGGAAGCTACCTGGGAGGACAAAAAAGTTTTGCTCCAAGACTACCCCACCTTTGATCTTGAGGACAAGATCATTTTTGACCGACACGGTAATGATACACACTCATCAAATGAAGGAAATATGAGACAAGAAGCATTAGAGAAAGGGAGTCAAATTGCTGATTCAAGGCCCAAAAGAAATAATAAAAGGCCCAACAGTTCAACAATTAACTTACAGCTTGTGGACAATTGTAATCCTTATCTGCCACCTACATTAGTTATAGTAGATTCTAGAAGCTAGAATTGTATTTGAATTTTAATCTTAATGGTTAAGAGGGCGACATGTGTCCATTGATCCTGCCAATTAGGAATTCTGTTAGCAATAGTACTATGTCAAGTCTCAATATAATGATGGAAGGATAATGAAAAGGCAAGAGAATTGAATTTTTATCCCTTTTGTTCTTGTTTTCTGGGCTTTTCCCTTTTGCTGGGAATTCAATATTTTATCAGTTCTCTAACAGTCAAACTATTGGATCAAGAATTCTATTGATAAGTATTGTCCTTGTCAAACACATTGCAAGTCAAATTGGATCAGTCAAAGTTGACGTTTAGATTAATTTGTGAAATCGTCAAATAAATCAAAGAATTACTTAATTGATATATAGTGATAGTTGCATTTTCCATTGTCATGTTTTGTAAAAGATTACATATTTTTCAATCCAATTTGTTTAATAGCATGGAAAACAGATTGTCAAGATAAGTTGTCAAAACAAGCTTTGGTTACTTTACAACATGAAACTCTCCTCTTTAATACTTATCTCCTATTTTATATGCTAGTGTTTGCAAATATGCAAGTGAATTTCTTTGATCATTGACATTATTAGACTTGATGAGAACCTTGATTTTAGAACTCTGTTCCTTCTGCAGTTGATTTTAGAACCTTGGTTTTGATGTACTAAATTATTCGAACTTGTAAGATATAGTTAAGGATTGTATGTCAACAACTATAACACTTACAATCATTTAAAAACAAAACTATAACACATAAAAGATCTTGTTCCAAGTTAAACTTATTTTGTTGTTACATTTTTTAGCAACAAAACCTAAAGTTATACTCGGATAGATCTAATGGCATCATCAGAGTGATAGAAGACATAAACCAAGGGTTTATTCTATTCCTTCTTCAGATTTCTCTACTTCATGAGATCCACCTGCTAGTCTATACTTTATCTTGCGTATGTTCGACAAGTAAAAGAGAGGTTCAAATGCTGCAAAATTCTCTCCACCATCCAGCTTCCTCTCCTCCGCTGCTTGTCCAATCTTTTCTTCATTCTTATTTTGAACAACTTCATACCACTCAACTCCTTTATCATCAATATTCTCTTTTGATGCTTTTAAATCTCCATCAACAGTGTTTGATTTCCCCTCATTGTTTGTGTCAGGAAAAAAGTAAACAATACTTCTCATGCAAAGCTAACATAGATGCCCTCTGAGACCAAGCCCTTCTGAGACATTTTTCATCACTACACACCTCAACCATTACTCCTTCCCTAGAGTGAAAGCCATCCTTCTCTAAGGTCACTGTCTCATCGGCTTTCACCAACACCTTTTTCGTGATTTCATTGTCATCCTATAATATTTATAATTAATAAACAATATCACCACTCACTCACTAACAACATTTAATTGACATTAACATCCTAAGACATGCAAATAACAATGGAAATTTAAGCTTACCTGGTGTTGAAGTTGTTTGGAAGTGTCTGCGGCAGCGGCAGCGACGGAGGAAGAAGCACGGGTTTAGATCTGGTTGCCATGGAATGGTTGGATTAGGGTTTTTCATTTCATGAACTGTGATTGCAGAAATGGAAAAGAACACAACAGTGAATGAAAAGTGTGTATGGACTAATGCAATTTACCTCAATAAATATTAAATAAAAAGTTGTTACGTATTGGGTTTATCCCGTGCACAAGATCAAAAAATATTAGAATTTTTTTTTCTTCATAAACTATTTTACTCATAAACTATTTTTTTAAATAAAAATTTAATTCTATAAACTCAAATCAACCTTATAATTAATTGTGAACGTAAAGCAAAATAAGTAATCATGCATCCTTAATCGATTTTCGCAACAATCAAATAGATCAATTTGATTTTGAAATTTAGATAAACAATACAAATATATTCATATAGTATGAATGAGATTAACTTATATTCTTGATGGATACCTTTGGTACTTCATCGATTTGATTGTGAGATTTATGCCAATTTGATTTGATGAATATTTTCTTCCTCATCTACACATTTACCTTCATCCATTTTTGCAACAATCAAACTAGATCAGCTAATTTGAACAATTTAAGAAGTAAATAAACATGTAGTAGATCTGGTCAAACTACGAGATCTAGGATTCTATGAATTATTGTTGTTGTCGTCAATTAGATGTAAATTGGGGACAAATTGACAACTAGATTAATATTTTATGGACTTGGCAGAGGAATCAAAGGATTAACCACGTGTGGACTTTAAAGGAAGTGAACTATTGAAAAGTTGATTAATAGATAGAGTATTTCAGAGAACTCATGAAAAGAAAAACAAATGGTATGAAGAATTACGAAAGAAACTGAAGAACAAAAAAAAAGTATAAATAAGAAGAAGCACTATAAAGAAGAAATTAAGGATGAAGATATTGTGGATGCGGCCACTTTTATATGCAATGACTAAAAGAGAAGATGTGTCATTAGGTATAGGGATAATGGGTTTGGGCCTAAGTAGGTTAGATTCTACATCAAGAAAATTGCTTTATTGGCTCAATAGACCCTAGTTTCTCATGATCAACCCCCCCTCCCCCCCGCATATAATGATCGAGGCTTACATTTTGATTAGATCATACCGTATTTTCTAATCGGCCATATTTAAGTGAAGTTTATTTTTTGTGAATTGGAAGTTACAAGGTTCAAATTGTTCGCAATAGATCAGAAGTTAGAAACAGGTCATTTTTTCCAAATCAAAAGTTACAAACTAATAGGATCAGAAACTAAATTCAAATTAAATCCTTTATCAGATTTAACACTTTTTTTAAAAGAAAATCAACATAAAATAACCATAAACATGTTTTTTTCTATCAAACGTACATATAGATCAAACACAATTAAAATTACAAAACATACAAGTTAAATGGACAATCCCTAAAAACATAATAGAATGAAAGGCTTAAATATGCATTTCATCCCTGTAATTAGGGGTCGTTTGAAATTTCATCCCTGAGCTTACTTATCCTCCGATTTTGCCCTTGAAAATATTAATCATTTGACTTTTGGTCCTAATTAAGTTTTTTTGCTGAGGTGGACTGTCATTAGTGACGTGGTGCCCATGTGGCAAGTGATGATTGGACGAGGTGGTTGGCTTAAATAAATCTTTCGTCCCTGCAAATATAGGTCATTTGAATTTTCGTCCCTGAAATTACTAATCAGATGTAATTAAGACAATTTTTCAAATGATTAATAATTGCAGGGGCAAAATGGGAAGATTAGTAAGCTCAGGGATGAAATTTCAAACGACCCCTAATTACAGGGATGAAATGCATATTTAAGCCTAGAATAAAATGAAATTTCAACAACTTAGTTTGAACGAATGTGATTAAACACTTGTTGCCTTGCAAGGGGACCTTTATTCTTTATAACATGCAGAATTGTGCTCATGTGATGAAAGATATGCTTTTAATGTCTTTTTGTACCTTTTCGTGTGGTATATCATATTGTCTTAATCAATTTTCTATGGTAGCTCATGTAATATGAATTGATAGGAACATATGCTTTTCTTTGTTATACTTGGAATAGGTTCCAAGTTCTGTAGTTTAAGTTGTCGCAGTTTTGGTGGTTGATGTTTTTGTGTATGGTGCTTGCTCTGACTCTTTGTAATCTATTTGATCTACTCTTTGCACACCTTGTGCTTAATGTAGTTTCTAATTTAATACTATTTACATTTTAAGAAAAAAATTATTATAAAGAAAAGAATAAAATAGAGAACAATATACAAGATATACATCTTCGTTGCTTGTAAATACCAAGTAACCTGAAATTATTTTACAATCTTATAATTAGCATGCCTACTAAAGCTAGCTTAGTACCAACGATACTCGATTCACACTAAAACCACAGCTCACATTCTAAAAAATTACTAATATATGCAGCGTACAACCTTTTCAGTTAAATTTCCTTCGTTAAAGTTGGATTGTAACTTGTGCATGAATGACCGCAAATGATGGACAACTAAAGAGAATCTTGGTTCCATCTTAGCATTTATTCAACTCTTCAACAACAAAATGATAAAATCATTACTATAAAACCATTTGTAGTATGTACAATGGTATGAACTTAGTCTGTTGTAATCGAGACAGTCTATTGTAATCGAGACTAATTATGAAATAATCAAATCTCTTGTTCCAACCTATGGACGCTTATTTAGATCGTACATGATGACAGGTCATCGTACGTTATTCTTAGCATGTTTTTCAGTTTGTTTTAGTAGGATTTAGCAGTAAAAAGGAGGAGTATTAGAATGATTGCCTATGATTTCAAGACTTTTGTAATGTTTTCTATATTTGAGTCTGTAATTCTAGTTTTCCCAAAACATAGAAATTTTAGGGGTTTTTTTAAGTAATTCACGAAGAAATCATGCAAATAAGAAAATCAAGAACTGAAGAATTGTCAAGACTTTGGGAAGACAAAAGTGAAGATTCAAAAGGCCTCGGGAAACTTTACATAGGAAGGAATTCTATTTCCAAGTTCCGAGGCAAGTTATTTGAAGAAGAAAACCTGAAAACGACGAAGATCAAAGAAATTAGGCCTGAAATGCGCCTAGGGCATATTTGATGCGCCTCAAGCATATGTCATGCGCCCATAACATCTCAAAATGCAGGGGTACAATCGTCATTTTACTCGTTTTTCTGGGTTTAGCCTACGTTTTTAGCCTAAACCTAGTTCGAAAATCTCCACTATAAATACTACCCTTCCTCATTCAGAACTTCTCGTTCATAACTATGGTGGTTCAAAAGGAAAGCAACTCTAGAGCTTCGGGAGATAATCTATCTTCTCTTTGATTTTCTAATGTATGTTTATAATCTATCTTCTCCTTGATTTTCTAGTGTATGTTTTTATCTTTAGTAATTTGTTTTTAGTTACCATGTGTAAGTAAATATTTTTAGGTTAGAGTTCTAAGATGAACCTCTATATATTTTTGTTGGATATCTATTTATTTTAATATGTCGTTTATTATTTTATTTATTCTTTCGTTCGCTATAAAGTTTTATTAGTATGTAGTTTTATTTCTGTGAGAGTGCAACCCTAGATTAGGTTCTTATGTTGTGACAGGGCACAATATTTCTATCACTAACCTGATGCTTATATAGTGATATTTATATCCCTTTATTGATAACTATATGTCTAGGAAGTAATTGATTATTAACTAGCCAAATATACCATAGGAATTGTTGACCCTAGACGTAGGTACCCAGTGGCTAGACACTGTTGGGTCGTGTGGTGCATTACCAAACCTAGGAATTAACTGGTTAGTAATTAGGGAAACAAGCACCTAGCTATCCGACTTAAGACTACAGCCTAATAGAAACATTCTCTTGAAACCCTTAGTAAGGTAGACGTATATTAAGGCTGCCCATTTGTAAAACTACTAATTAAGCGTAGAGAGAGTGTGTTATGAGTGTCCTAAGATTCATAGATGGGTAGACCTAAGGGAACCTTGGACTTCATTTCCTTGGGAAACACTAGAAAGATAATATAAAGTTTATGTTTCAATTACCCTTGGATTAGCAAGACCCCGCACGTAAGGATTACCGTAGGATCCGCAGGTGCAGTTAGCCATCGAAGGGAGAAGACTAATAGGTACCCAGTGGCTAGTCCCCGTTGGGTCAGGTGGTGCCTTATCTCATTAGGAACATCCCTACGACCTCATCACTTGTATAGTCTACCTAAGATAAATAAACGCGACATATATTTTACTTATCATCCCACAATGAATATACAGAGGGGATTCGAAGAATCCTAACCACTTCTTACTTTTCTGCAACAAAAACAGGTAAACTTGCTATGTTGCAAACAGATAAAAATTGCAAGTCTTTTTAACCCTTAACTTTTATATCGTCAACTTAATAAAAATAAGTAACGCTAATTGTTTGAATGAAAGGAAAATCCATGTGGATACGATACTCTACTTATCACTTTATTACTTGGTTTACGAATGATACACTTACCATTAAGTACGATCGTGCATCAGTACATAGATTTGGTTAACCTGCAAACCAAGTTTTTCCTTGTTCTTTAAATCATTTCAGATGGAGTATCATTTTGGTTGGGCCTATGTAGGATATGAATTTCTTCTTCAAGCTCTTCAGGTAGAAAAGTACTCTTTACATCTAGCTATTCAAGATGTAAATCCAATGCAACACACGTTGTCAACACTACCATTATAGTATTAAGTCTAACAATCGGAGAAAATATCTCATTAAAGTCAACACCTTCTTTATGAGCATATCCTTTTACCACTAGTCTTGCATGATACCGTTTAGCTTAATCATTACTTTCACATTTGATCTGGTATATCCATTTGATTCCAATATATTTTTGACCCTTTCGAAGTTAAAAAAGATCCCATGTCTTGTTTCTATGTACGACCTCCATTTCTTCATGCATTACTGTCATCTATTTAGAAGAATCTCAATTTTTCAACACCTCCTAAAAAGTTTAAGGTTCACGTTCTTTCGTTAGAGGAGAATATGCATTTTGGATCTTCAAACCATAGTTTGATTTTCAAGATGGTTTCTGCATCTGACATGTTGATCGACAGAGACCACCATTGACCTCGTCTGGTACTTGCTCATCGTGCTTTGATTCAACTCCAGAAGAATCACTTTCTTTGGATTTTCTTCCATATGCACCATAACAGTCTCTTTGAAAGTGTTGGCCAGTTTATGCTCACTTTGCAACCCATTTTATGCCAAGATTACACCCATGCTGACAACAACCTTGCGGGAGTAGGATCCCACAGGAGATACCCTTTAACATTGTCAGTATAACCCAATAAGATACATTTCCTAGATTTTGGGTCCAAATTTGTTCTTTCTTGGAAGTTGTACATCATATACACAAGATAACCAAACACAAGTAGAGTAGAATAACCCTTAGGATTTCCTATCTACATGTAACACCCATACTAAATTGTCTAGAATATTTAGTATGCACGTTAACTTAGTAATGGATACATTAAAATTACAACATAATTTCGGCTGAATGAATATATACATCAATAAAAGTTCGTGCATCTGATAAAATACCAATTGTCAAATACATATATCTGATACACATTTGATTACATGAACAGATAATCTGAAATTGGTACGAACAAGCATCTTGACAATGATCCATTCAGCTACATATCTACTACATCTTGCAATGAGCAACCTGCGGATCTGTAAAATAAATAAAAGGATTGGGATGAAATGGGATGTCTCAGTGAGTTCCACCTATCCTAGGTTGTAGGCGATCTTGGGGAAAAACCTATGATCGCCATCTGACTAAACTCAACCCATTTCGGGTTTATATGGTCATCTGCATAACTAAACGATCAGGGAAAACTAGGATGGTTATCTAATCTCTATCATAGGTCTAATATTGTACATAAACATATTCGTATTTTGTTTTAATATTAATGTTAGAAAGTTAGCGAACCCACTTGGGTTGGTCTAGTGGTATTGACTTGGGACCTGGGAGTGTGATCCTCCTTAAGGTCTCAGGTTCAATTATCTTTGGTGCCAATTTAGGTGGGCTAATTTAGCTTCTTCAAAAAAATGTTAGAAAGTTAGCGTTGAACAAACATTAGTATCTAGGTTGCTTTTACAGATAGATCCCGAGTGGAGTAACCCCGATCACCATGCCTCTGCTATCTGGTGAAAACTCTTATCTAAGGCTAATCACCAGAACACCTCTTGTCGTTGTGTAGATTTCTCAAGGAAATCCCATCCAGCCTAATCTAGAGCCTACGAGGGACACAACTTATTTGATTACATATATATGTGTGAATTTCCATCTAGGGAGAATTCCATCCAGCATAATTTGGAGCCTCTGAAGGACACACATGATGTAATTATCTTATTCTGAATTATTATTCCATGCATATATCTAATATGCCTCTGGTTACATTAGTAACATTACTATTCTCTACTATCTAAGTCGAGTCTCTATTAAGTTTCCATTTCTAAGAGTTAGAATCCTATCCGATTAATTTCATACATATACATATACATATATAATATAAACTCTCGAGTGTTACACATTGATAACTTATGCCTATACTCACTTTACATTGGTTATTTTCTATTTACAAAATAGTCCTTCTGAAATTTACAGTTAGGTCTCTGGGTATGAACAATGTACTTTTAGAAAATATATTGTTGTACATGACTTCTCGCTTGGTGAGCCAACAACAAGGAGGCTCGCTTGATGAGCTAGAACCTCGCCATGGCGAGCTAAGTCAGAAACTAAATTTTTCCTGCTCGCTCTGGCAAGCGTGACAGTACAGCAACCTGCTGAAAAACAAGTTTTGATTCAATTTGTTCATGTCCAAGCATACACGTACGCACATATTAATACAATAAGGCACATTAGCTCTAAAAAAAATCACTATGCAAGTGAGGATTAAGACATAAATCAAGCGTAACACAAGGGGAAACTAAATTCAACTTAACTTTGTAAATTTTCTCACAATTCACATAAACACACGGAACCTCAATGGTGGGAACTAAACTATAGGAAATCGTCTAGATAATCACTTTTGGAATCTTTAATCTTTGTCGATGCTTCAGCTTAATTCCCCATAATCACCTATGCGTTCATCTCCCCAAAACAACATATTTCTCAAATCAATGACAAAATCCGTAAGCATTTTCCAAAAGAATTTACCAAACTTCAAATGTGTTTTCTGAATTCGTTCCTAATCCGAATCATACGAAATTTATATCTTAATTGAAGTGAATTGAATGAAGAATCTAAAAATTCAACAAGCACTTAATTCCAAATTACACAGCAATAGATACGAATCAAAACCAGAACCTGCACTTACTAATTTTCATGAAATTCAGCCATAATCCCCATAATTCCAAACATGCATTTCAGCTATAATCCCACACATGAACAACTTATTACCACACATTAAATCCAATCTTCTATACCCAGCAAACCTAAACAATATTAACCTCATCATCCACAAACATAATCATCACATAATTATAGATACAAACATACACTAACATTGAAAATCACTTTGATTAATCAATTTTCTTTGGTTGTCCAAGTTGAGTTCCACTCTTCTCAAATCTCATAATTGATCATACTTGTTCCAAAGAGAGAAAAATGCAAAGATTACCCAAAGAGGGGTTTTAGGTTCGGTTGATAGAGGAAGAGAAAGAGGGAAAAATGCATTCTTTGTTTTAACCATTAACTCAATTTCTACTAAATCCTTTACATGCAAGCTTTAATTCAAGCTCAAATTGCAAAACTTACAAGAGTTGAAGAGTGAAGGGAGGGCTTGACCATTAAGGAAAGAGTGGTGGGAATACATTTGCTTTAGGTACTAATTATCTCAAGGATCTCATAAGGGCTGATGCATGTTAAGTTTGGTAAAGAAAGGGTGAAGTTTGTGTAGTAGTGTGAGAGATAGAGAGAACCGTGAGAGGTGAGGGAATACGAGGGAGTATGAATGCTGTTTTGTAACTTAGAAGAATGAATGCGTGAATGAAGGGAAAGTGGTGTTGGTTGACTTATAAACTTGTGCTCCAATTACTCTTATGCTCTTCCTTACTCAAGTCTTCTCTAACGTAATAGTGATATTAAGAAAAATGAGCGGGATATCACACTACATCTCCATCAGTGTCTTCAAATCAATTGTTGTTGGTGATTTCTTTATTACATAATATTCAGTTTTAACTGCTTCTGCCCAAAAAGATTTAGACATTCCCGTTATTATCAGCATAGCTCTTGTTCGTTCTTGTAGAGTTTTATTCACCTGCTCTACTGCACGATTTTGTTGAGGTGTATGTGTAACTCTGAATTGCCTTACAATGCTTTGATTTTTACAAAATTCCAACTCGCTGTCTACATATTCCCCTCTATTGTAAGTGTAACACCCCAATTTCCCGTCTTAAAAATTTCATTAAATAAATCATACATCAGAGTATTCATCATAAAGGAGTGTCACATTTCATCTTTAAAAATAGCTTAGATAATAATTTATCGAATTACAAAACATTCAGTTAAGCAGCGGAATTCAAAAAGGTTTCATCTCATAAATGTCTTGGCTTAAAAGCCAGCAAAAACGTCTCAAAATATTTAAGGTTCTACATCACAAAAGTCAACATCGTTTATTCAAACACGATACATAAAGGAATAGACTCCACAAAAGACCCCATCCCGTTACATATCAGAGCAACCCTAACTTCACACATCCTCGCATCAACGCATCTAAGACTGGGTACCTGCACTTGCCCACAAGGCGGCAATTCCAGCAGAAGGGGTGAGATTCACAACAATAATATTAATATATAATCATAAGTCAAGATTAACAAATCATACATCCAACTCATCACATATACATTATAGCATTCCATGGCATCATCATAAGCATCATCGTAGCAACATCATAAACATCACCATAAACAACATTACATCACACATCAACGTCTCAAACATCATCTCATATATGTCACAATTGACTCGACTAAATGCAACACCTAAACGTCTCAACATCATGCATGTGGTACCATATAATTATAGCATTAATATGCTTCACCGTCGCTTTGAGCAAATGCTCCACCGTCGCTTTGAGCATAAAGCTCCACCGTCTCATAATTATGCAAATGCATGGACTCGTCGTTAACAACTTAATACACCGTCTCAACATCATTCCATTTTCAAGACTGACACATGCAGTTAATAATAATTACATGGCAGAACATCATCTCATTATACATGCACATAGCGACACATAGCATCATCTTATTCAATTAGCATCATACTCATACATCACTTATATTCAACAACACATCATTTAACAAAGGTCTAATAGAACCATCATCATTCATCTTTACAGCATACATTAAAGGGTATAGAACCTCACTAACACTACCCAAAGGGCTCCTCTCAAAGTCCCATGCGAAACAGATCGCAAAAACAACAACAGTCCTGAACCATCTAACTCGCCACGACGAGTACATCTGCTCGCCACAGGCGAGTACTCCCAGCAGCTCACTCGCCAAAGGCGAGTTGGGGGCGAGCTGGAGGCGAGAAATACTGGGTGCTTCGGCCTTTTTGACATTTTTCAACAAAATCCTCATTTTTAAGCTCTCTAAATTAAATTTGACCAAACCAACTTCACAGGTCATCTCTATAAATATGAGGGCACTCAAAACCATCTAAAGTTTGGCAAAAATCCTAAATTTAAGGGTCAAGCTCGCCACGGAGAGCTATACTGCTCGCCTCGCGAGCAACCAAGGGTTACTCGCCACGGCGAGTGATCTGCTCGCCACAGGCGAGCGATCTCAGAACCACTACGGGTTCAGTCCAATTCACACCAAAACCTGTCAATTCTCTCCACTTAAGCTTCTAATACATCAGCAATAGCATCCTAGGGGATAATCTAGGTTCTGTAACACATTTATACAGCAATGCAACACATTCTCACATCGAATTCATCAAAAATCACCATAACCCTAATTCTCAAAACTTCTCTCAATTCTTCCCCATCTCTAAGCTAATCAAGAACAGGTGATTTAACATTAATACTATTGAAGTTAGGCTCACCCTTACCTGGAAAAAATTGCAGAATTGGAACCTAGCTTTCTCTTCTCTCTTGACCGTTCTTCTTCTTCTCTAAAATGTCTGTACGCGTTCTCAAAATAATTCATTTCTTAACCTACTTCTCTTATATACTCCCTCACAACTTAATTAATTCCTTCTTAACCCACACAACTCTTCTTAATTATAATTGTAACCCCATCTCTTAAAATTCTATCTTTTTCCACCACATCTATTTATTTACTAATTAAATATTCATATAAACATCACTTATATTATTTTATTAAACAATAAAATAATAATACTTCACACGTCACAAATACGTCACATAATCATCAAAATCATATAATATATAAACATATATCATAACATCTAATAAAATAATTAAATAATTAAAGAGGGCGTTACAGTAAGTCCTCAAGCACTTATGTTTCCTCCAAGTTTCAAGCTCTACTTGTGCTTTGAGTACTTTGAATATTGGAGACATATATGACTTCTTCTTGACTGGATACAAGCATAATCTTCTAGAATAGTCATCAATGAATGATACGAAATATTTTGATCCTCCTAAGGATATTTATGGTGACTCTTACACATCACAATAGTTATCTTAATACTTACTCTAGCAAAGTAGAGTCTATGTTGCTTGCTTTTCACATAGTGCACACAAAATGGTAAATTTGCCAACATGAGCCCGTGAAGGAGTTTGTGTTCCGCATGGACTTTCAAGCCAAGTTATGGCATATAGCATAGTATGTGATTCCATGTCATCGTAGTTTACTCTTGGCTTGTTTCTGCAACTAATGCATCCGCCTCTTGCAATGAATCTCCTAAAAGAATGTATAGATTACTTCTGATATTTTATGCTTTCATCACCACAAGATTACCTTTCACTACTTTCAAGATGCCACTTTCAGTGTTGATCTTGTAGCCGAGGTCATTCAATTGTCCAAAAAAATAAATTCGTCTTCAACCCCATTACATGGCATACCCTTTGTATCTTACAAACTGTACCATCATGAATCTTCAATTTGATAGTACTGACTCCAACAATTTCTAAGGCATGGTCATTTTCCATGTACATCGATCCTTTTGAGATATGCTCACAAGAATAAAACCAATCTCAGTGTGGATTCATGTGTCATGTTGCCCCAGAATCCATTATACAGACTTCATTGAGATGTCTTCCACCTTTAGAATTAGTTGTTGCTTGTATATCTCCATGATTTCACCATCATCTGAGGTATTTGCAACACATCCTTGAGAATTTGAAGCTTCAGAAGACTTATGTTTATTCTTCTTATTATTCCAACACTCCTTTAAGTCCCATCTCATGCCACAACTGTAGCATTTGAGGTTCTTCCTTCTTTGAGATTTTAACCTACCATGATTTTGACTCCTAGTGGGGCCACATTCTGTTGATCTGCCAATCATCATCTTGAAAGCCTCTACTTTCTTTTAACTCTCTGGAGTTTCTTCCTTATTCTTACACTTGATTTCTTCATCATTAATTGCACTGGTAACATCATCAAAGTAAATAGTCTTAGCTACATTGTTGTTTGTAATGTTGATGATAAGTTGAAGACATAAATATGGTAAACTCTGAAGTAGAAGTTCAGCACTATCACTTTCGGCTATGTTTAAATCGCAAGTTGGGTTGTCGAAATTTCGTATTTTGGGTGTTGATATGATATGCTATGGATCTGGTTTTACCTATTTAAAATACCTATTTAAATACATGGAGAGACAAATTACCCTTTCTCTTGAAATATGAGAATACCTAGCACTTGGAGAAACCTTACAGGGGACACTATATTTCCTTTCTATATATTCTCACTCACTCTCAGCAAGCTCTAATTCTTTTTAATGTGTTGCTACTTGATGGGATGATAAAAATGGTGCAAATGAGCTTGCTATTTATAGAATAGGTAATCCATAGCTCCTTACATGAAACAAACCACTTGTCTTCCATGCGAAACATCAAGTGTGCAAGATGCCACATGCATCTCATGCATCTTGCTACTTGTCAATGCATGCAATTATCAACTTTGCCACTTTGCATTACATGAGAAATAAAACTTGTCTTACATGCACCATGAGCATGTGTCTTGTGATGAGTTAATAATTAGTGAATTTTATATATTATTTAATCTTGTTTTATTTAGATTTAGTTTTATTTTATTTTATTATTATTTTCTTTTTGAGCAATTTACTTTAAGATTCAATAAAATATATTTCAGGAACGAATATTGGGTGGAGCAGTCTTGAAGCAAAAGAAAGAGGATTAAGAGCTGATTCGGGCTGGAAAAATGCAAAGATTCAACACAAAAATATGATGCCCCAAGTCAGAAGCTTGGCACGGTCCGTGCCAAATGTGGCACGGCCGTGCCACCCCTCAGAACCCCTTTTGCTGCTTTTTCTTCTCCTGCAAGCTACTCTGTTTTGTAGTTTAGGCCCACAGTTTCTTGTGGGGCACTCTAGCATTATAGTTGCTTAGGTTTTAAGTCAATTGTAAGATATAAATAGAGTAGTCTTCCACCACAAATAATCATCTTATTCTTGGAATAAAATAGTGACAGTTGTTTTCTAATAATAATTTCTCTTTATTTTATTTACTTTATGTCTTCTCTCTTCTTCCCCTTGTCTACTATGATCATGAGTGAGTAGACTTCTCTTGTCTTGGGATTGTTGGATAGTCTAATGACGTAATCCAAAGCAAACCAAGCCTTTTCTTTAAACTCTTAAGTAATCTAGTTTCTAATCTAAATTCACCGGTTAAACATGGATTAATCATTATCAACTACCAACAAGCAAAAGCTGAGGTTATGATAATTATTAATCCATTATCCCAAACGTCAAATCTACAAGCGAAAGCTGCGATGAGATGTTGGAACAAGTGAATATTAGACAGAGATTGCAAAGGCAGTGAAATAGTCTTTGCAATCTTGGGACGAAGTAGTTTCACAGCCTTAATGCATCTCCTAGTAATCAATTCAGCGAAATAGGATTAATTGCTAGGAGTAAACTCTTACTGGACTGAGAGGAAAAGTAAAGGGCTAAAGGGAAACCGGTCATACGAAACTAGGTCTATCATAAGGTTTTAAGGTTAAAGCTTCGGTTTGTGGAGGGTTTGTTATTATGACGAACCAATAATCCCAAGGCTCTCTTTTTATATTATTTTCTCTTCAAACGTTTAAAACCCTAAATACTATTTTTTCTTCTAATCATAACTCTAAGTTGATTAAATTGACCAACTCCCTGTCGGAACGATACTCTCTTTATTACTACTCCGATAAGACCGTGCACTTGCGGTTTTATCCCAGCAAGTTTTTGGCGCCGCTGCCGGGGAGTTATTGCAATTTGATTAATTTTATTTTAGTGATTAGAAAAAAAAAATATAATTTTTTTTTAATATATACACGTATATATATATATATATATATATATATATATATATATATAATATTTCTTTTTTCTTTTTCTTTTTCTTTTATTCTTTCTATTTTTATTTTTATACATTCAAAAAAAAAATTATATATATATATATATATAATATTTAAATATATCTCTCTCTCTCTCTTTATATATATTTTTATATTAAATATTCTTTTTCTTTTTTCTTCTTCTTCTCTCCTTCTATCTTTTCTATTTCTTTCTTTTTACCGTTAACTTCTTGGGAACACAAAATAATACCGATATGGCTGAGGAACGCACTCTTAAAAAGTATGCAACCCCTTCTACGGAAGAGCCACAAGCTATTATTGTGTATCCAACAGTTGAGGGTAAAATTTTTGAAATAAAGCCTGCACTTATTTACTTAGTGCAGCAAAATCAATTTTTCGGATCACCCACTGAGGATCCGATTCTTCATGTTTCAAACTTTTTAAGACTCAGTGGAACTTTGAATGCAAACCAAGAGGTCGTAAGGCTGCACCTCTTTCCTTTCTCTTTGAGGGGTAGAGCTAGTGCTTGGTTTCATTCATTGCAAATTGGTTCTATCACTTCATGAGACCAATTAAGGCAGACATTCCTTTCCCAATTCTTTCTCATAGTAAAACTATTCAACTAAGGAATCAAATCATACAATTCACTCAAAGAGATGGAGAATCTCTTTACGACACGTGGGAGCGTTTCAAAGAAATGCTTAGGCTTTGCCCCCATCATGGTTTAGAGAAGTGGCTTATTATTCATACTTTCTATAATGGTCTTTTATATACCACTAAATTTTTTGTTGATACAGCTGCAGGTGGAGCTTTAATGAATAAAACTTACACAGCAGCATATTCTTTGATCGAAGACATGGCACAAAATCAATATCAATGGACAAGCGAGAAAGACATCACTGCTTCTTCACCCTCTAAACAAGAGGCAGGTATGTATGAAATTTCTCCCCTTGATCATCTAACTGCTAAGGTTGACGCACTTACACAAAAAACTGATAAAATAAATACTAGTGTTGTCACACCTACCCCTGTATCACCTCCGTGTGAAATTTGTGGTGTATTTGGCCATATTGACGTTGAATGCCAACTAGGTAGTGTTGTTTATAACCAAGGGATGAGGCCTAATCAAAAATTTTATAATCAAACTCCTCAAAATTCCTTTGGGCAAACAACACCACCCGGTTATGCAAACAACAAAAAAGTGCTTCAAAAATCCAGCTTGGAACTTTTTTTAGAAAATTGTATAATGGAGCAATCCAAGTGTTATGAAGAACTTAAAAATCAAACTGGATTTCTGAATGACTCCCTCACCAAATTAAAAGTGGATTCCATTGCTACTCACAATAAAATTCTAGAGACTCAAATCTCTCAAGTGACCCAACAAATGGTTGCTTCCCCTCAAACCACCGAAGTCTTTTCATGTCAAACTGAAACCAACCCGAAAGACCATATAAGTGTTATTACTCTTAGGGATGGTAAACAATTAGAAGACTCTGTTGTGAAAGTTAAGAACAATGAAGGAGAGATATGGAGTGATGAACCTCAAAGTGAGAAAGCCGTAGGAGAGAATGAAAAGCCATTTGTTTCACCACCTCATGAGCCTAAAATTCCTTCAACACAAGGGTTTGATAAATCTAAGTTAGATAAGCAATTTAGAAATTTCATTGAGGTACTTCCAAACAAATTGCCACCTAAACTCCGAGATCCAGAAATTTTGTCCATACCTTGTGTCATAAGATCTGAAACAATTGAGAGAGTTATGTGTGATTTGGGAAAGAATGCCCATTAAATTCCTTTGTCTCTTAGGGAAAGATTGGGTATAGGATAGGGAAACATCTTCATTGTCAAGCTAATGACTTTAAACGAGCGCTTCGTGGGAGGCAACCCACACATTTAATTGCTTTTGTTTTGTTTTCCGTGTTTTAAGTTATTTTGCAGGTAATTGTCTGAGACCGATTTGAGAAAAGATGAAAATTTTGAAGCCAAACATCCAGAGGCTTGGCACGGCCCGTGCCAAATGTGGCACGGCCGTGCCACACTATACCAAGCCAAACCTTCAAAATCCAGAAAGATGGCACGGCCGTGCGAGACTTCCAGGTCAGTATAACTACAAAAAAATTTCTTCTTCTTCTTTCATTGTCATCCACAAACATCTCTCATCCTTCAAACCTTCATATATCCACAAAAACTTCACCAAAACACACAATTTCTTCACCCAATCAACCCCAAACATCATTCCAACCACAACCCTTCAATCAAATACAACTTCCATACATCCAAACCCAAAAACCACAAATTTATCACCAATCTCCCATAACCAACTCAAAAACCTTATTTAAACCTTAACCCCATACCTAAACCAACCTTTTTCATCCAAAATCTTCCCAAACCCCAACCTTCACCAAAAATTCAAAAAACGTTATACCAAGGTCAAGGCAATGGCTTCAAAAAGATGTGGAAAAGAAGGAGCAAACTCTTCCGGAGAGTAGAGGGTGGTATCATCACCTATATAGCTAGGCTATTGGGAGTGGGAGAGGACTAAGGGATAAACAAGATCGAGGGAAACAATAGGCTTAACGTAGAGACCCTTATCTCTATGAACTTCTTTAAACAATCATCCACCCATGACCTATACACTCAAACTCAATGTGCCTATTTTATTTATACTTCCTAACCCATCTCGGACTAACACCGAGGTGGAAGAAAATTTGTTGTATGTTGGTGATGGTTCACAAGTACATGAAGAGCATAATCAAGGTGAGGAGGAAGGTGCAAACTTGCACCATGTGACCACGATGCCGGAGGAAACTTTGAAAATGAAAGATGGGCATGGATACAAACTGAGGTTAAGAGGATAAACACTGAGCAACAAAGGCAAAGTGTTAAATTCTCCGGGCTAAGAAATGATGACCTAAGGGGCAACCGCATATCCGAAGAAAATAGTCAAATGCTTTGGAACATGATGCAACAATTCCACCTCCAAGGTCCCCGTTATCCGTTATGGACCTCAATGATATAGTTAGCTTTCCTCTTCCTCTCTTCCCTTATCTCTTCTCCCTTTTCCTTCCTACTCCTATTTCTTCTTCTTCTTCTTCTTCCCTTTTATTTTTTCTTGAATCTTTGAGGACAATGCTTCTCCCAAGTGTGTGTGTGGGGGGGGGGGGGGGGGGAGGGGTTAATAAAGTGTCTAGAGTCTGTCTAGAGTCGTAGTGTTCCAAACTCCCTTGAACTTTATTCTCTTGTTATGTTTAATTGTGAAAGGCATGATTAAGTAGCTTATTTTTAGTGTAAAAATATGACATAACTTTTTGTTTGTCTCCTCTAAATTGGTAGTTTCTTGTACATGAAAGTGAACTCTTGTTTTTAAGTTTTCTTGATAAACTCACATCTTGTTCTATTGTGAATAAATCTCTAATGAGAAAAGCACAAGTTACATCCTTTGAGCAAGTGTATGAATAGATATTTTAAGGAACACGTTCTAGTTTTAAAGGTAAGTTAACCCTAAAAATATTTAAGAGTAAAAGTAGTATAAGCTAGTGTGGGGGAGTTTAAAAAAAGCCAAAGTAAAGCTAAAGGTTGCATCATTGAATCTAGACTGGAGAAGGGGGTAGGCCCTCCGACTTCCTACGTGAAGGTGATGTATTTCCTAGAGAACATAAGGGGGCAGAACAAATACAAATAAAGAGGCACCATTGAATTTAGATTGGGGAAGGGGGTAGGCCCTCCGACTTCCTACGTGAAGATGTTGTCTCCATTAAATAAAAATTCTGCTAAACCCTAGGTATATGTATATGGCAATGATCCAATGATCAGAAATTACTCCCATCTCTCTTATACGAAATGAAGAAAGAATTTTTCTCGGTTAGCTTAGTCTTTAGGATAGAACCTGTTTCCTCATAATATATGTTTATACAGGAGCAAAAATAGGGATGAACTACACACACACACTCACTTAGAACTTGATTGTTGAGTTGAATAAAGATTTCAAAAATTGCTTGAGTTTGTGATTAGTGTACATTAGAAATAAAAACCTTTTTGAGGAGACATGAGCTTCATTTGAATTATCATATATATAGTCTTGTTTTATGCTACAATGTCTATGCCTTTTGTTTGAGGACAAGCAAAGATCCAAGTGTGGGGGAGTTTGATGAGTTAATAATTAGTGAATTTTATATATTATTTAATCTTGTTTTATTTAGATTTAGTTTTATTTTATTTTATTATTATTTCCTTTTTGAGCAATTTACTTTAAGATTCAATAAAATATATTTCAGGAACGAATATTGGGTGGAGCAGTCTTTAAGCAAAAGAAAGAGGATTAGGAACTGATTCGGGCTGGAAAAATGCAAAGATTCAACACAAAAATATGATGCCCCAAGTTAGAAGCTTGGCATGGCCCATGCCAAATGTGGCACGGCCGTGCCACCCCTCAGAACCCCTTTTGGTGCTTTTTCTTCTCCTGCAAGCTACTCTGTTTTGTAGTTTAGGCCCACAGTTTCTTGTGGGGCACTCTAGCATTATAGTTGTTTAGGTTTTAAGTCAATTTTAAGCTATAAATAGAGTAGTCTTCCAACACAAATAATCATCTTATTCTTGGAATACAATAGTGATAGTTGTTTTCTAATAATAATTTCTCTTTATTTTATTTACTTTATGTCTTCTCTCTTCTTCCCCTTGTCTACTATGATCATGAGTGAGTAGACTTCTTCTGTCTTGGATAGTCTAATGACATAATCCAAAGCAAACCAAGCTTTCTCCTTAAATCTTATGTAAACTTAGTTCCTAATCTAAATTCACCGTCTTAACATGAATTAATCATTATCAAATTGTGGACGCGAAAGCTGAGGGTTTGATAATTATTAATCCATCATCCCAAATATCAATTCATAAAGCGAAAGCCGAGTCTTGATATTGGAACAAGTGAATATTAGACAGAGATCGTAAAGGCAGTGAAATAGTCTTTACAATCTTGGGACGAAGTAGTTTCACGGCCTTAATGCATCTTCTAGTAATCAAATCAGTGAAATAGGTTTGATTGCTAGAAGTAAACTCTTACTGGACTGAGAGGAAAAGTAAGGGGCTAAAGGGAAACCGGTCATAAGAAACTAAGTTTAACATAAGGTTCTAGGGTTAAAGCTTCGGTTTGTGAAGGGTTTGTCATGAACCAATAATCTCAAGGCTCTCTTTTATTTTTATTATTTACTTTTTATTAATTAAACTTTATATTTCAAAACTTTTTTCTAATCATTATTGAAAGTTAATTAAATTCATAACTCCCTGTCGGAACGATATCTTTTATTACTACATCGGTAGAACCGTGCATTTGCGGTTTATCCCATCATCTTGTTACAAAATCGGCTTTACCAATCACAACATTGGGCTTGGATCATCATTTGGGTCATTTCTATTCACAATCTTGGGTTTGGATCACAACTTGAGCCCTTATCATTCACAAATAATACCATGTGGCTCATTCTCGTGTCTTTGCAACATTTGTGAGTTTTAACCTTCATTTTTATAACCTAAAGTATAGGGTCACTTGGACATGACTGTAGACTCAATCTCCTGAATTTGGTGAATCTGCTCGGCAAACATGATTGAATCAATGTAGATAATTGCAAAGGTGAAAAGGAGAAGATTGATGCGGAATGCCATTACTTTTTTTATGAAATTGAAAACTTGGACAACAAAAAGAAGGAAATAAAAATAACATTGTTGTCGTAAAGAATAAAAATAATATTTAGATGATCAATACGTCAATAATATTAGATCAAATATTTTACTCGTAATTTTTTTAAACAACAATTTAAATCTATAAACTCATATTAACATTAAAAATTTTGAAAAATAATTAACCTTTTAATTAATAGAGAACGCGAAGCAAAATTAGGATTAAGGAGAATATAATCATGCATCCTTATTGGACATGCAAAAAATGAAACGATGCAAATATATATTCATGTAGTACAAATAAGATTAACTTATATTATTAATGGATACCTTTGGTACTTCATCGATTTGATTGGCAGATTTATGCCAATTTAATTTGATGTATATTTTCTTCCACGTCTGCACATTTACCTTCATCGATTATTGCAACAATCAAACTAGATCATCTAATCTGAGCAGTTTGAGAATAAACAAAACACATAGTACATTTGATCAAGCTATTAGATCGATGATTCTAACAGTGGTTCTTTTCGTCGTCAACCGGTAGGAAATCAAATTTAAAGGGGACAGATTGACAAATAGATTAATTTATGCACTTGGAAAAGGAATTAAAGGAATAACCACTTCTAGACTTAAATAGTCACTGAAATATTGAAATGTTGATTATTAGAAAGAGTATTTCAGAGAACACATCTAAAGAAAAATAAATGATATGAAGAATAAATTGGAGTACAAAAACAAAGTATAAACAAGAAGAAGCACTGCAAAGAAGAATAAGAATAAATTAAGGAGGAATAATATTGTGGATGCGGCCACTTTGCTGAAATCTATTTATATCAACACTCTTAAACCCACCCATTTTGTTTCTAAACCAAACCGGATTGAACTGGCCCATACCCTTTCCTTGAACCGGCCCATCTTTCTTTCTTCTTCTCTCATTCCTTTTCTATTTACTCATGAACACCTCCCTGAGTGCTGCTACACCCCCCCTTTCTTTTAAAATTTCTTCTCTTGTTTTTAACAAAAGACCTTTGGTTAATTTTGTTTGTTTATTTTATTTATTGTGATTGCACTTTTTATTTTTAAGCACACATATTTGTGTGCAATATTTTAGGACTTTTATTTTATTTTATTTCTTTCCTTTTAATTTTAATCCATTTTTAGTTGCTTTATTTTGTTTTTTTAATTTATCTTATTTTTATTTTAGTTTTAGCTGGTTTATTGCTTTATTTACTTTCGTAGCTTAGTTTATTTTATTGCCTTTTATTCTTTTTTAGGTTTTTTTTAAGTTTATTTATTTAGTACTTTATTTTTATTTATTTAGTCTTTATTTGTAGTTTATTTAGTTTTTTTTTTCACTTTCTTAGTTTATTTAGGTTAACAACATGTCATGCATTTTTAAATTTTTTTCTTCATTTTCTTTTTTTAGCATATTTATTTCATGCTTTTATTTTGTTATTTCATGCCTTTGTAGTTTTAATTTTATCATTATTATTATTGTCATTTCATTTGTTATTGTGATTTAGAATGTATTTAGAAATCAATGTAAATATAAATGAGAATATCCCATTGCATCATATTTGCATCATTTCATGCATTTTATAATTATTGTGCTATAAATGTATTTAGGAACCAATGTAAAGGATAAATGAGAATCTTGCATAGCATGCATATTTATTAATTACGCTTTATGTCAAAAAACACGAAAAAACTGAAACTCCAAGAAAAATGGGACTTTTATTTTGGATCCAACGTCCAAATAATATCCTCCACGCTTAGTTTTTTCGTCATGTTTATAGTTTTTTTAGGCTTTTATCACAATAACCAAAAAAAAAAAAATCAAATAGTTAAAATCAAACATTCAAATATGCAAAACTCAAAAATATCTTTGTTAACAAACCTTGGATTTCAAACCAAGTGATCCTTGTTTCCTTTATTTCTCAAATCAAACTTCAATCAATCTTAATTATTTAGACTTTCTTTTCTTTAATTAAAATCAGACAACTTCACACTTTATTCTTCTATGCCATTTCAGCCTCTTATCCTCTCAAAATCTTTTTTTCAAAACTTTAACATCAATCATATTCAATCAATCAAAAAATTTATCCTGAACTACATGATTTTGATCCCATTTGGGTATGTAGGCAAAAGACTTTGTCTTTCTAAATCAAAAAATAACAAAAACATTTTTCTTTCTTCATTTCACACTTAGTCCTTTTTTACAAGCAAATAATTAATTTAACACAAGATAAATAAAAACAAGAGGTTCCTATAGAGTACTATAGACGTTTAGGGTGCTAATACCTTCCCTTAACGTAACCAACCCCCGAACCTTTGATCTCTTAATTTTTAGGGTTTTTTTTTCGAACTTTTCCCCTTTTCTTTGGAAACAAAAAAGATCAGTGGTGAGCCTAAAAATTGTGAGTCAACGCTAATCTAATTGCTTGATATCCAAAAATCACCGCGACCGAAATGGCGACTTCACTGGGGATCATCCATGAAGAGGGTTAGGCCTAACTTGTATTTATTTATCTTTGTGCTCATTTTCTTACTTGTAAATTTGTAAATACGTGCATATATGTTTACTTTCTTACTTGAGTGGTGAGATAAGTCCTACACCCGGACTTGAGGGAAACATAAGATAGGATGGTGGTATAATCAAAGTGTCATTCCAAGAGTAATCTTGAGTCTAGGTTCATTTGATATAACCCCGCTCAATGGAGAAATTTTGGAAGTAATTTATGTTGACACGAGTAATCATGTTTGACATTATTATTTTCAAGTGACCTATGAAGTTGAGGACTTTTAGTTACCTTTAACCCATCTTAGCCTTTTAGGGCATAGTGCGGTGGCTAATTAAGAGTAATCTTGAATTGGTTGATACACGATACTACATTAAAACGAGACTTTCCTACGAATGTTGTTGGACCAAGAGTAATCTTGCAACTCGATAATATTTGGAAGTGGTCTAGGACTTTGGGAACTTGGTAGAACTTGTGATTCAAATACATGTGAAACCATAGTCCCTACCATGTGGCATATTTACCCTTGACTCCATCATAATGAACTTAACCCCACACCATGTTTTCTATGTTCTTTAACATAATCATGCATACATGCACTCATTCATAAATAATTTTTCCATCTAAAAAAAAAAATCGAAGGACTTTGATAAGTTTTTTGTAAACATCAAAGGTATGAACCTTAGAAATATTGTTGGGTATTTGTATTGGTAGAATTATTGCTAAAACAAATATCCATGTTTGTGATGTTGGATACTATGTTCCAACATGTTTTGGATGATGTGATGGATGATGTCTCATCATGTCCATTTTGCAGTTGTGTTACTTTTCTTCATGGTTGTGGATTGAAGAAATGTATGTGTGGCACCTCTCTACCTTGTCTGTATGGTCTCAAATTGTTTTAACAAAAAATAAATCCAAAGGGGGAGATTGTTGGGTATTTGAGTATTGGCTTCATTGTTGCTAAAACAAATACTCATATATGATGTTGGATATGATGTTCCAACATCTTGGCACGGTTCAGTGTGCCTTGTTTATGTGGTTTGGTTTACGCAATCTTTATCTTATTAAGGAAACCACGCCTTATTTCTTGTTCACCAAGTATCGTATTTTTGTCCAGAATCAGCTGGGTGATTTGTTTCTAAAATATAGACAATATTTTAGGATTCCTTGGTGGTTTGTTTGGCGGTTCCTAAAGATGTTCCTACTTTTTAGGAGTTACCATATTTGTTTCTGATTTGTTACATGAGATTCCATGAAGATTTTATTCACGGGACTTGTGGTCCCAGAGACTTGTGTTTCTAGAAGAAATATATTTTTCAGATGGACGTTTTTATTTTGGAAATATATTTTCAAAAGAGATTTTGGAAAATATATTTCTAAAGAATATTTGTTTCAATATATTTCTGAAAAGAATATTTGATTCAAATATATGTGTATCCAGAAGAAAGAAAATTTTTAGATGGATATTTTTAATTGTGAAATATATTTTCAAAAGAGATTTTGGAAAAATATATTTATGAAGAATATTTGTTTCAGTCCCTATAAATATGTCAACTTTTCGTTTTAGTCCCTCTAAAAACTTTCTTTAACTTTTAGTCCCTCAAAAATTTTCCATCTTCACTTTTTGTCCCTTCTTTAAAGTAAACTAATATGTAGAATTCATATTTTTGAATAAAATTTTGTAGAAAAATTCATAATATTATAAGAATCACTCCCAAACAATATTAAATTTTTTAAACAAAACAAGAATTTAAGATGAATTTTTATATTTTTTACGGTTAAAAATTCATACTTAATTTATGTTTTGTTAAAAAATTCTAATTTTTTTTGGGAACTTATTTTACAATGTACTACATATTTCTGCACAATTTTATTAAAAAAATACAAAAATTAACTTAAAAATAGGGACCAAAAGTAGTGTTTGAAAATTTTATAGCGACTAAAAGTTGAAGGAAAATTTTAGAGAGACTAAAATGAAAAGGTTGTATATTTATAGGGACCAAATACATATTTAACCCTTGATACAAATATATGTTTAGTCTATGAGGAAAAAGCCCATGCTGTTGAATGGCTATATAAAGAAGACTCTTACCCTAGTTTTAGTTACCTATTCAATAGTTTTGAATTGAGTCTTTAAGGTTTCGAGTTGTGCTTTATTTGTGAGTCTCTCTTTGTATCACCTTGATGCATTGATCAGGACCTTTAGTTTTGTTGCAATGGATCAAAACCATCGATTGATTAAAGAGTCATTTTTAGGGTTTGGAGTCGTCTTCCATATGTGTTCTTCTCTTGTATCGTTTGTGATGCAAGTCTAGGCCTGTTTGTTAATTTTGAGCCTTTCTTGTATCACCTTTATACATGTTAAGGACTTTTTATTGAGTTGTAAACTAGTTGTGCTACACCAAAGCTTCTAAGCAAGGTCGTAGTTGTTTGTGTTTGAAGGTAACTTCACCAATTAATTATTTTTTGTCTGATAGGTCACAGGGGTTGTGACTGACCGTAGGATAGTGAGATGGGATCTCAGATTTAGGAGTTCCTAGGTTGAAGTCTAGACGGGCAGGTCCTAGGTCATAAAGTGTAAATGAGGAGTTTGTTGAAAGCTTTTGAACAAGGACTACACTAGTGGATTTCCTTCCTGGCTTGGTAGCCCCCAGATGTAAGTGAGTTGTGCTGAACAGGGTCAACAAACTCGCTGTGCCTTTTACTTTCTTTTCATTTATTTTCTTGCATATCTTATGTTTGTTAGCATGATGTTGGAACATTAAACGGAACATCTGCTTTCTGTGCATCTAAAGTTGGAACATCACATAGAACAGCTTCTAACTAACGCACTAGAATTTCAACGTCTGTTATATTCTCCTTGTTCTGTTTGTTTTCTACTAGCTCGGTGTTAAAACATCCTACTCAATATTTTGTTCGTATCTGATGTGGAAACATCGTATAAAACATCTGAAAGCTAGCCTGCCGGAATTTCATATTTAAAGCCCATAACTATCTATGTCTACTCACACTTGAATGTTGTGAAACAAATACTGTCATAATCCATATTCGTACCTTGGAATATCCGATATTTTTGACATTTTTGCCATTGACAATCTCTTTGACAACGGTTGGAGGAAGCCAATTGTTGACTATTTGGAAAACCCATCAGGCACGGCTAGTCGGAAGACTAAATATAGAGCCTTAAGTTATGTCATTGTTGGGAATGAATTGTTTCAGAAAACGGCTGAAGGAATGTTGCTCAGGTGCCTAAATGAGAATGAAGCTTTTATAGCTATTTCTAGTGTTCATAGTGGAGCATGTGGTTCTCACCAACCAGGTCATAAAATGAAATGGATGATGTTTAGACAAGGATTATATTGGCCATCTATGTTGAAAGACTGTATTAAGTTTGCAAAAGGGTGTCAAGTGTGCCAAGGATATGCGAGAATCCAACATGTGCCAACAAGTGAGTTACATTATATAATAAAACCTTGGCTTACATGTAACGCCCACGTTCGTTTTATTATTTATTTGAATCGAGTTTAGGTGATTATATTATATTTATATAATATATAAGTGTTTTGATATGCTTTGATATGTTTTGATGTGATTTGTTATGCCTGAGATGATTTTGTGGTAAGATATAATGCTAAGGATAAGGTTAAGAGACTTATTTTATTGTTAAATAAAATAAGATTTGAAAAGAAAATAAAATATTTAGTTATGGGTTAGTTTTGGATTTTAGAGAGTTATGTGGGAGAAAGAGTAAATAAGATAAGATTTGTTGGCAGTATAAATAAGGAAACTAGGGTTAGGCAGTCAGTAACGTATCAGACTGTGGAAACAGAAAGAAAGAAAACGCACGCACGCGTGAGAAGAGAAGAGAAGGGAGAGCTGCGATTTTCTGCTGCAATTCAGGTAAGGGTGGGACTAATAACTCCTTAATATTGATTAGCATAGTTCTGATAGCAATTAACAAGGATTAGGATTGAGTTAAGAGAATGAGAAAACTAGGTCAAAACCCTAGAATTTGATGAATTAACGGTTGGAATAGGTTTAATTGATGTAGAAAGTGTTCCTAGACCTTAGAATATGTTTAGGATGAATTCTGGAATCAATAGAAGGCTTAGAACCATGAGAATTGGTGAGATATTGAGAGAATAGCAGTTCTGGCCGCAGCGAAATTCATCGCTCGCCACGGCGAGCAGTGATCCTCGCCTCGCGAGTGATGAGCTTCATCACTCGCCACGGCGAGTACTTATCCTCGCCTCGCGAGTTGCTTCTGGCAGCTCGCCATAGCGAGCACTTCCCTTCGCCTCGCGAGTTGCTTCTAGCAGCTCGCCACGGCGAGCTAACCCACTCGCCTCGCGAACACTACCAGATTGGGAGTTGTGAGAGTTATGCGACCTGTTCGTACGTTGGTTTAGGAGAGGACTTCCCCTTAGGGCTACTGAGACCTGTTAGTAATGTTGAGGATGACGTGTTCAGAGTTGAGTAGTTATGTGTGAATTTTAAGTAAGGATTAAAGTAGTATACTTGTGCAATTATGATAAAGTTTATGTTGCCTTGAGTTGTAATTGATATAATGATATCATTCTGTTCCTGTGATTTGAATTATGCTGCTGATGTTATTAAACTGAAGACGTATGATATATATGTATATATGATGATAAGTTGTTGTTTAGCTCCAATTTCTTGGACGCATGTTGATAAGGTGATTAAGGATAAATGATGTTTTGAATTGAGTCCATGCATAACATACATTGAGCTTAGTCCTCACCATGATAGGAGCTTTGTCCTCCGCACGTTTATTAGGAGCTTTGTCCTCCGCACGTTTAAAAGTATATTAATACTTATGATGAAGTTTGGTGCCACATGCATATAAGGAGTCTAAGAGCATTGTCGCATGGTCATATTTATGATGTCATGTTGTTGATAAAGAATGAATATATGATTACGTGATAAGTGTTGTTTATCTATGCTACTTGCTTAAGGATGACATGAAATTGATTATGTGATTACGTGCTATATGTTATTAAATTATGCAAGAATGCTATTGATGTTTGGTGTTAGTTGTTATACTAAATTATGTTGATTAATATTATTTTGTTATGAAATCTCACCCCTTCTGCTGGAATTGCCGCCTTGTGGGCAAGTGCAGTGATCGTGCTTAGTGTTCAGGTGGTTCGTGAGTGGCCTTACCTCACCGTGTGGTCTAGGTCGCTCTGATACGTAACAGGATGGGGTTGTCTTATGCATGCTTCATTCTTTACGTGTATTTGATGTTCCTTGCTAATATTTGAGATAATTTATGGGGCCTGCGTGCCAAACGTTTATGAACTTTTAGTAATAATTCCGCTGCAAAGTTTTGAAGTAATTTGGTTAAATAAATTATTATTTAATTGTTTCGGATCATGTTTCATGTAATATCCCGTTGTTGTGTTTGCAATCTCTGATAATTGTTTAAGGAATTTTTATGTTGGGAAAAATGGGGTGTTACACTACACCTCAAGTAGCATACACCTCAAGTAGCCATGTCATCAACTCATAAATACATCCATAAAATATAATATCCAATTCCCGACATATGGAAAAAATAACCACGACATAAATAAATCCAGAAATAAAAAACGACGGACACCTAATCAGAGCCTAATCCAAGACTCTAACTGAAAAACAGGGGAAGCTCCCGCTATCCTCAAGCAACTCACCAAGCAAGCAATCAAACTAATCTTGCATGTCGTCTACCCATTCATACAAATTGGTAGGCGACCACTAGGGGTTAGCTTCACATCAATCATAATTAAAATATATAAACAAGAACAATCAATCATCATAATATTTCATGGTTCATAAAAAAACACCAACATATGCACATCTTCACATATTCACCAAATTGTCACCAACAATTTTCAACAAGTATATGATTCATCGATCACAAACATTCACCAAGCACACAAAAACACCAAACACGTAATTTACACCAAATTCACACCAAGTACTTAAACATTTATGACTCATATCAACTTCATGCAATGCGCCTAGACACGACACCTATATGCATGTGTTACCAAATCATCTCCGAGGTCGCCACCCCATGATCCAACAAAGTCCATATAGATACTATCTCACTTCCACTCTGGCACAAACAACGGATGCTCAATTTTCGATTTATGACAAACCAAACAAGCATAAACGAATTCGACGATCTCCTTCTTCATTCCAGGCCACCACAACAACCACTTCAAATCCTGATACATCTTTGTCGCTCCTAGATGAATACTCAAACTACTCTTGTGACCTTCGTCCAAAATACGTTTCTTAAGTTCAGGCACCTCCGACACACACACTCGGTTACGGCACATCAAAACACCATTCTGATCTAATCTAAAATCCACACCTTTACCTTGGTTAACCAACACCACACGATCCACAAGTTCCAAATCCTCTTTCTGACCTTTCTTAATCTCTTCCAAAATATTACTCGTCAGCTTCAACATTCCCAACTTCACACTTTCAGGTGTCAACTCACAAACCAAACTCAAATCCTGAAACTGCTCGATCAACTCCAATTCTTTAACCATCAAGGCAGACATATGCAAATACTTCCTACTCAAAGCATATGCTTCTCCGAATTCGCTCTTATAAGAAATGAAGAAAGAATTTTTCTCGGTTGGTTTAGTCTTAAGGTTAGAACCTGTTTCCTCATAATATCTATCTTATACAGGCGCAAAAAAAGGGTTGGACCACAGACACACACTCACTTAGAACTTGATTGTTGGGTTGAATAAAGATTACAAGAAATGTTTGAGTTTATGATTAGTGTACGCTTGAAATGAAAGCCTTTGAGGAGACATAAGTTTTCAATTGAATTGTCATATGTTAGTCCTATTTATGCTACTATGTTTATGCCTTTTGCTTGAGGACAAGCAAAGATTCAAGTGTGGGGGAGTTTGATCAGTCATTAATTAGTTATTTTAATATAATATTTAATTTCGTTTTATTTAGATTTAAGTTTATTTTATTTAGTTATTATTTCCTTTTAGATATATTTTACTTTAGTTGCATACTATTATATTTCAGGAACGAATATTTGATAGATTCAGTCTTGGAGCAAAAGAAAGAAGATTAGGAGCTGATTCAGGCTGGAAAATACGAGAAGCTTGGCACGGCTCGTGCCATATCTCACACGGCCGTGCCATGTCCCAGGATTCTCTTTTGTTGCTTTTACTTCATGTACAAGCTACCTATTAGTTTATTTCTGACCTAAAAGCCCGTGGTTTCTTATGGAACATTATAGTGATGTATTTCTTAGGGCTTAAGTCATTGTAAACTATAAATAGAGTAGCTAGCTATCACAACAATTCATCTTTTCTTCTTGGAATTCAATAGTGACAATTGTCTTTCTTAATAAAAGTTCTTTCTTTTATTTTCTTGTTATTTTATGTTCTTCTTCTTCTTCTCTATGTCTACTATGATCATGAGTGAGTAGACTCTTCTTGTCTTGGGATTGTTGGATAAGTCTTAATGACAAAATCCTAATCAAACCAAACCATAACACCTAATTTTGTATAATCTCACTTTCTAATCTAATTTCACCGATCTTATAATGAATTAACAAATACCAAAATTAAGAAGTGAACACGGAGGAGTTAGTATTTGTTAATTGATCATAAATATCAATTCATAATGCGACAGCGGAGCTTTGATATTGGAACAAGTGAAATTAGACAAGGATTGCGAAACATGAGAATAGTCTAGCAAATCTTGGGACATATAAAGTTTCGAGCTTCAAGGATTCCAATAAAACAATGAACCATGAGAATAGGCGTGATTGTTAGAGGAACACACTCACTGAAACCGAAAAGAGATGTGATAGGCTAAAGACAAACTTGTCCTTAGAAAGTGGGACCAATATAAAATTAACGATTTAGGGTTTGTTTGTGAAGGACTTGTCATTAGATGGACAAATAAATCCCAAGGCTCTTTTTATTATTATTTTCTTTTATTAAAAATCAATCTTTTTTCTACTTAATTCTCCTTCTAATCATCATCTAAAGTTAATCAAATTAACTAACTCCCTGTCGGAACAATACTCATTTATTACTACATCGGTAGAACCGTGCACTTGCGGTTTTGGTCATCAACATGATGCGGTCTTACCCGTGGAAATTTATCTTCAGTCGGCCAGAATTCAGAGACAAATGGAGATTCCATCCGACCACTATTGGGACATGATGATGGATGAAATGGTTGATGCAGATGAAGAAAGATTGACAGCATTGGAGACACTTGTAAGACAGAAAGAGCGCGTCGGTAAGGCTTATAATAAAAAGGTAAAGCCAAAGTCTTTTAACATTGGAAATTTGGTTTGGAAAGTATTGTTACCTATGGACAATAAAGATAGAGTCTTGGGTAAATGGTCGCCTCGATGGGAAGGCCATTCGAAGTTGTACATGTGTTTTCCAATGGTGCCTATGAGATCGAAGAATTGGCTCCTATCAAGAGAATATTCATAATAAATGACAAATATTTGAAAAGATATAAGCCTATGTTGCAAGAAGTCAAAATAATACAAGAATAGTCTCGAATAAGACTAAAGGACTTGGTGTGTAGTTCAAAAAATGAAGTGAACGCTAAGAAAACGACAACAATGCACATGGTCGAGTGATGACCATAAATATGTAAAAAAGAAAAATGGCATGTTTTATTCAAAGCAAAAGCCAACTAATGGGCCAAAATACAAAGGTATCAAAAACGGGGATAAAGCCATTTGAAATAGATAGTTGACAAAATCTTTGGTAGGCCCTAACAAAAGAAGGAAGTCAATAGTCTTCCTATTCATGGAAACGAAATTGGACCAAAAACCAGATGATCTGAACATCAAAACGACAAAAAAGGTAGAGGTATGTCATTGAATAATCATCGTCGCAACCTGGGAATGGCCAATAAACACCCAGTTTCCTCCTATGCCCCCGACAAGTTTGGTTAGAAGTACAAGTGAGCCAGTAGGTGGACTGTAACACCCCAATTTCCCGACTTAAAAATTTCATTAAAATAAAACATACATCAGAGTAACATCACAAAGGAGTGTCACATTTCTTAACAACAAAATCTTTAAACCAAATAAATATTAGTTTGTCCTTCGCATAAATAATCAATGTATAGCAGCGGAATCATAATTAAATATCCTTCAAAAAGGTCTCATAAACGTCTCATAAATTCCTCACAATACTAGAAATCATTAAATAGTTCAAACATGATACATAAAGGAATAGACTCTAACCCCATCCCGTTACGTATCAGAGCAATCCTACGTCACACAAGACTCCTCACATCCGCGCATCTAAGACTGGGTACCTGCACTTGCCCACAGGGCGGCAATTCCAGCAGAAGGGGTGAGATTCACAACAGAAATATTAATATATAAATCAAGCAGTTATGATTAACAACATAGCTCATCAGATACTTCACATATTAACATACAAGGTTAACATCATCATAAACATCTTAAATAAACACATCAACGTCTCATACAAATCGTCTCATAAAGTGTCAACAAATTGACTCAACTAATGCAACTCTTAACATCTTGACATCATGCATGTGGTACCATATATAAGCATTAATATGCTTCACCGTCGCTTTGAGCAAAAGCTCCACCGTCGCTTTGAGCATAAAGCTCCACCGTCTCATAGTTATGCAAATGCATGGACTCGACTCTTAATGACTTAATCAAGTTATCACACGTCTCAAACATCATTAATTAAATCAGACTGACACATGCAGCTATGAATAATACATGGCAGAGGCTCATCACATTGCATACACATCATAATACATAGACATCATCATCATATACATCATGTTACAAGTCATTATCAACACAACGATTCATCATTTAGCATCAACACCAGGGTGCATCCTTAATCCTTCTCACAGACTCCATCTCAGGCTATGGAACATCTCTAACACTACCCAAAAGTATTCTCCCAAGGTCCTATGCGAAACAGATCGCAAAACGGAACATCAGCCCAGAACCACACTAACTCGCCACGGCGAGGGATCTGCTCGCCACAGGCGAGTGCTCACAAAGGGTTACTCGCCAAAGGCGAGTTGGGAGCGAACTGGAGGCGAGAACTGCTGGGTGCTCTCGGCCTTTTTGACATTTTTCACCAAAAATCCTCATTTTTAAGCTCTCTAAATCCAATTTGACCAAACCAACTTCACAGGTCATCTCTATAAATATAAGGGCACTCAAAACCATCTAAAGTTTGGCAAAAGTCCTAAGTTTTGGGGACAAGCTCGCCTCGCGAGCAATAGGGTTGTACTCGCCACGGCGAGTAGACACTCGCCACAGGCGAGCGATCTCAGAACCACTACGGGTTCACTCCAATTCTCACCAAAACATCTCAAATCTCTCAAGTTAGGCTTCTAATTCATCAGCAATGTTGTTATAGGGATTAATCTAGGTTCTGTAACACGTTTCTACACCAATGCAACACAATCTCACACCCAATTCATTAAATTCATCAAACCCTAACTTATGAAACTCATCCCAATTCTTCCCAATTCTTAAGCCAATCATAAACAGATGAAATACTATTAATAATACTGAAGTTAGGCTCACCCTTACCTGGAAAAATTGCAGAATTTGCAGCCTAGCTTTTCCTCTTCCTCTTGAACCGTTTTCTCTCTTTTCCCAATTGTCTGTACGCGTTTTCTAAAAAGGTTTTTCTCTTAACCTACTTCCTTTATATACTCCTCTTAATCTTTCTAATTCTAATTCAACCCTCACAACTCCTCCTATTTATTAAATTAGCCCCACTTCTCAAAATAATATATTTTCATAACAAATCTCTATTTTTCCAACAAATCTCTTTATTTACCAAATAAATAATCATATAAACATCACTTATATTATTTTATTAAACAATAAAATAATATTGCATCACACATCACAATCACGTCACATAATCATCAAAAAGCATATAATATATAACTATATACTATATCACCTAATAAAATAATTAAATAATTAAGGAGGGCGTTACATGGACCTTCAACTTTGATAATATCCCCTTTACATTTAGCCAATTGTCGATGATTGAAAAGGTCTTGGAAGATGAAGAAGGAATCTTCGACAAATGATCCATCCTTGGACAAGATCAGAAGCATCATCATGAAGTACATGGCCCCATCAGAACCATGTTTGGATGCCTTTCGCAAAATGAACTTGATCTCTTTCGAGTTAGGATGTCCTCCTTGAAACATTTTGGACGCCAAAACCATTGAGTACTCTACATGGCCACTACGAGATATTAGCTTCATAAAAGCCCGCTTCCCATCACAAGGCCAATAATCAATAAGGTACCACAAACAGTCTCGCGGAAAAGCTCAAAATACTGCCTTCTTGTTTGAAATTTTTCGATGATAGGTAGAGGTGGTTCCGAAATTCAAAAGGTTTTGAACTCTATAAGCGGCTACCTTTTTGGAAATATGGATTAAAACGTCTTCTGGAAGGGTATCCATGATTCACAAGCCAAAGCAAAAATTGTAAAATGGATCTGGAGAGGCCGGTTTTTATGGATACAGAAAGAGACAGTTAACAAATGAAACACCTTGTTGTTGTCATATTTCTAGTAACCGCCGCATAAAAGGCATTTCCCAAAGTAATGGGGAACCCATGTTTGGTTAAAAGGCGAAAACATGTTGTGAAAATGGTCTTGAAGGGTAAAATGACCACGACCTTACGAGTAGAAGCATTGACTGAACACTTTCAAAACTGCCAATCTTCTCCCTTCTCGACCGAGAGCTGTCAAAAATGGCATTTTGGGAGGTAGTTAGTTAACCTGTAAATTCGACAGGCTTATTTAATATGGTCAACCATTTGGTTGACCTTTGACTTTTCAGGAATCGAAGGATTTCTCATTTATACTTGAGGAGTTCGACAGAAAGCAAGCCTACAATATTTGGTCAGAGCTTCGACAAAGCAAAGAAAAAAGGCATGTTCGCGTCGAAGTCAATCATTCAAAGCGGGAAAGCACGATTTCGAGTGGAAAGGTGGTTTCATTAGTGGTAACGTGTGACAAGCAGTTGTCCAAGATGGAGGAATTGTTGTTCATGGGATTAGTGGTTCTCCAGTTAGTTATCTTAGAATTATTTAGTATAAAGAAGTGTTTCCAAGTCGGAAAATGGATCGCAAATCATTTATTAAGTTCTACAACACTCAAACTACCGACATCTAGGGAAACGAGTTATATAGAATGTACGTAAACTGATTTGTAGACCACCCATTTTATCTTTATCTTGCAATTTTATCAAACCTTTCGAGATACAGTGCCTCTTTTTTTCGTTCAAAACTTGTCCTGCTTTCTAAGTAACCTAAGTGCATTTCGCGGCCTTTTTTCTATCAAAAACCCTTTTTTCAATCAAAACCTTTGCACAACATGTCTTGAGATTTATAGTTTGGTCTCGGTTGTTATAATCAGAACTAGCTCGTAGTTTACCAAAAACACCAGTAAACAGATGGAAATCTTTTAATCCTAAGCCACCTCTGGTTAAAGTCGAGATCCCACACAAAGACAAAATCTCTTCGGTCATGAATGAATTTAATTAAAAGGTTATGGATGTAACAGGTGATGGTTATTGTGGATTCCGTGCAGTCGCGGGTCTACATGACCAGTTTGTTGATGATTATCAAATTATCCGTTATCAGCTTTTGAAGAGTTAACCAATGATGATAGTGAGAAATATCATTATCTCTAATTGATATATGTTTCCTCATTTAACGGAGATACAAACATTGGATGGTTCGATTGTCCATCAATAATGGGCTATCAGAAAAATATTTTCTTTTATGCGGTGCACCGTGTCATAGAAACCAAATGATGTGTCTAGCACATACGAATGACAACCATTTTATGTTTGTATCTTTGAAGGATGGTTGTTGAATTCCTCCCACTTTCTCGCTATGGAGACAAAACTGTCGAGAAGATGCCGAATATGTGCTAAGTTCATAGGATGATTGTCTATAGTGAACTAAGTCGGGTAGCAAGTTATGAGATAGTAGGAATTGATGATTTTTTTAATGTTAAAAACTTTGACCCTGAAAAGAATGTTGTTGCTGTTATGAAGGTTGGAGATGGAGTCAATATTGAAACGGATGAAAAACTTGGACTTGATGATTGTAGCATAAACCTTGGGGTATAGTAGTCCAAATCCTTATTATTTAATCATAATGTACAATGTAAACAACTAATGCAAAACCATAATCCTAGATTATGAGCGGGAACATTTTGCTTACAAACTCATTTAATGTCATTTTCTCAATTCAAATCTCTTAACTAGGTATTATAAACCATAAGTGCAGACCCAAAGCTTTAGTCAATTAATGTACATCCTTACTTTTTCCAATGCTACATTAATTATGTGTGCGGTGCTCCAAATTAAACAAACCACACATTTTGTGTTGATGACACTCTGTCATTACTAGTTTAGTAGGCATTTTTAATATATTTTTAAGTGTTATTCATTGTGATTCATGGAGCTGAAAGCCACAAAAGACGAAAATTTGATGTTTGAAGAAGTCATAATTCGGCCACCGATGTTTACAATTCGGCCGCCGAATTTGCTGCTGATTTTCACGCTCTTGCTTCGACATTTTTCGGCCATCGAACCAATCCTATTCATATATTCCATAAATACACCAGGTGCATTGGTAACACCGAAAGGCATCACCGTATACTC